>JAHQIW010006839.1:0-96136 GCA_019055375.1 Parelaphostrongylus tenuis | reverse complement strand
ATTTACCGCCGTTCTGCAGGTATAATGAAGTCGCTTAGTTGGGATGAGAACGGCATACGTTTTGATGGAAATTTTCTTATCATACACTCGTTTTACGGATGGTCCTCTTCCAGAAAGTAGTGGTGAAGCAGAGGCGGTGCTTAGTGAGCTCACTAAAGCGAGGAAAAAGTCTGAACTACGCATAAAGCGGAAAAAGACCCAGCTCATGAAAAACCGATGGTGCGTTGGAGAACCATTCAAAATGACCAGTCCCCTGATTACTGAATCCACCTCGTACATCCACTTTGAACGTTCATTGAACACGAAGAACGATGTGAAAGAAGAAGTCACAGACCAAATAGCAGACCACGAATACATGCTCACCTTCAAGATTCAATAGTCTTCTCGGCATTGTGAGATGTATCAAGGCCTTGGGATACTACTTCAACCGCGTCAAAAATTTCGAGCAAATCACAGAGCGCTTGTATGATGTCTACTGAAAATAGTCATCAGTGACGTCTAGCCGGCTTGCGTAGCTCAGATATTTGAAAATTTTCTCATATTCGTGATTCAGAAGAATATATATATAGATAGCAAAACATAGATGGGCCGTCACATAGTAAGAAGAACAGTCCAAGAGGTGGACGGAAAGATGTAGATCTAACTTTACTCTACTTTCCCTCTAACACGAGCACCTGTACGTTGGGCGGATGTGTTCGTAACAGAATTATTTAGCTGTGTCAAAGCTGCCATGTCTAACCATGGAGTATGAGACTCACACCATTCGCCATGTCCAGTTCAAACTACCACCAAGGACAACGATGGCGAGAAGAAACGTACGGAATTGTGTCAGGGCCCGCACAACGGACCAAAGCGGACCGTTCAAGCAGCCAAGTAATACCGAGATTAGCGGAAATCGATTTCCAAAATATTGATATGTTTTATTCTAACAGATAGAGAGGCTATTGGAGCTTATGTGGGCTGTCTGCTGAGCAAGAGAAGGGTTATGGCACAGCTAATGCGACTCAAGTGATACCAGTAATGGTGTTAACAAAATTACATTATAGGTTAAATATAGAACACAGTCACCACTCTTTATTGTATGTTTACAGGTTGACATTTGCTGACAATATTATGTGAAATCTATGAACACTCCAAGGAAGTCTTTTCTGAGATTGGATCTGGCTAGGAAGCACTGCACTCTGTCAAACATTCTTCGCCACTCCAAATCAGTCCAGCACGCCATGAATGCGTTGGTAGTCTGGACAAGAAACTTGTGTGTCATTACAAATCTGAATAGAAGCAGAAATATTTTTAGAGCTTACTTTGAGAGTTCCATGAATTTGAAGGTATTCAGAAGGCACATTCGTTGCAGGGTCAGGCACCTCTTCACCACCGAATCGCTTGCTAAAAGGTTCTTGGCCAGGAACAGGAGTTATAGCACAACCCTTTTTGTTTTCTGGCCGGCATATGGCGACTACCGTGCCATTGTTGACGAAACAATTTTCTGTATATTTATCGTCATCTGAAATGGTTAATTATTCAAAAAAAATTGCGAATGAAAAAGTACTGAAAACTAGCCCAAAATAGAGTACAGTGAACTTGTGGTACCTTGATCAAATATTCAGATTTCTACATATTACTGAGCAAAAATATGACAACTTTGATAAACTGCGACTTGCTATTGCTCTCTTACTTTATTATCCATCTTTGAATATTTCTTCACTGTGCGGACCTCAGTACCTCTGGCATTCAATCGTCATCTTCTTAAGCGCCGTTGAATTCTGATTAAGCCACGTTTCCTTGTAACCTCAAGAATAGCCTGGCTGTGGCGTTCCATGGAACATTCGCTGTTGACAGTGGTAGGAGTGGGGCTCGCCATCACGCGTGACGTGATGAGCATCACAAGCACTAGGCCGCGGAGCCCCCTCTCCTTTGGTATTGTCATGTAATAATAATTGAAGATCTGGCATTGCTGTTCATACATCAGATGTTGTAAAGAGCCTTGATTTTAAGCCGTAACAGAAATAAGATAAGGTCATCAATCCGCGTCGATCGGATGTTCTATTTTTTTTTCTTTCTTAATGAATGAGGAGCAATGCAGTAAGGAACACTTTTATAAATTAAGGGATTTACGAATTATGGACCAATAATTAAATTTGTCAAAAAGCAGGCCTACATGATTACGGCACCATTAGCCATATGGGAGAACAATTGGAGCAAAGCTCACATTTTTTCGGGAAAAATTAGATACGAGAAGTATGACATGAGTACACTTAACCAGGTTTACTCAGATGATACTATGGTTGAAAAATAGAAGTGAGTTTAGCATTTCTGCTGTTCTAGGAGTTACACTACTGCTTGAAAATATGGTAAAACTTACAAACCAGAGGTCGTCGTGGTGGTCGGTCCACAAGTACCTTGTTGCATTTCATAGGTGTGTACTCAATGTCAACAGTAATTTGTTTAAGAATAGCTTCGATAACGTAGGGTTGAAGCAGATATTTGCGTCCCTCCTTCCCGATTACGTCATTAATCTGAGAAAACAGCAGCACATGTCATTAGAGTTATATTTTGTGTTGACAAGAAAAACTAAAAGCTTTTGCAAGAGGCGACTTTTCGAAAGGTGCCTAAATTGTTCAATAAAATGTGTGTCTATATCTGAGTGACTCACCGCATCTTTAACAAAATCGTACAAGACTTCTTTGGCCCGTTGCTGATCCTCTTGAATGAATGGGGCATTCATTTTTACTCTGGGTTTCGTCGTGAAAACCATCTGGACTGGCAGGGTGAAATTCATTACAGTAAACCTCACAATTCTCTCTGAAAATTTCGTTGCGCCTCTTTTTATGGTTCAAAAGAATTTTGTCAAACTTGACTGGCTTATGACATCTAGAACACTTATTATTATTTTTAATTATTACTATTGTTTTTTGGAAAGAAGACGCTTTAGACGGATTTGACAAATTCAGTGAATGTAAAATTCAATGCTTCGAATACCTTGTGTCGATGGTGTAACTCCGCAACCATTCAGTGGAAGGAAATTCCAGCAAACTAAGGCAAGCAGAAGCGGCGATATATTACACAGCTTAACCAGTAATTCATTGTTTGATAAAAGAAACCGCATACTAAATAGAATGGAAGCTAACTAGGATTAAAACTCTAGCTGCCATTTATTTATGTTGGTCGGTCAATAGCATGGAGTAGTCCAAACAGAAATGGAACAATAGCTACGGCTAATAATAACAGAGATGAGCGCCAAAAAAACTGAAGCGTGGCAATATTATGATAAAAAATAATAACAATAGATCAATAATAATATTGATATTCAGTTGTACATTGTCCGTGTATCACTTACAATTGCTCCTACTCCTCTTGAATTATTATAGCACCAATGAAATGTCTAATCGTGGTTTTTTCGCAAAAGGGCTCCACTAATGGGTTCACTTGTTCGACGTGCAAGAAGGCGGTTACAAGACAGATGTAACAACCTTCGAGTGGAAAAGCTTTGTTAAGGAGAGGAAAAGACAACTTATTGTGACATTTGACCACATTAATCATCTATCGCCATTTTCCTAGTGGACGTGGCGAACTATGAAATTGGTGCCGAAGGAATTACGATTGCAGATCGTGCTGACACTGCAAAAACTTTTGATGTTCGCTTTAAATGGCAAAAATGAAGTAAGATCAATTCCGATTTCTTTTGAAGCATCTCATATAGTTTGATATGTGTTACTTCGATGATTAATTCTCTCCTGACTTCTGATGACTTTTCAAATCCGTCACTAGTTCCTCATCTTCAGGGCTGTCGTCTCCTCTACGAAGCTTCTCAGACTACCGCTACACTGAAGGATCGTTAACAGTTCTTGGGCCGGATGCGTTGCTGATGTTGCAAGATGTTACTGCCATTTCACGATCCATTTCGAATTAGAATAAGAAACTCGCTTGATTTCTCTTGGTATACATCCTTTCCGTAACCTAAATCAATTATAAAATAAACAGCAAGCAATACATCAATGGCAATATAACATAAGGCGAGATGGCGCAATGAATCAATATTCAACATAACCACTTTTATCTAAGAATATTTTCCACCATCAAAGGGCGTATTTAACAATGCACAAGGCGCAGTTACTTTTCTACCAGCTTAATAATAATAGTTGATGATAGTTGGCAAAGGAAGTGTATTCATATATCAGAGCATAATGATATTGCGTAATTATTTCTTTTATATCCTCTGATGTACGATCCTTTGGCACTTGTGTGGATCCCAGTGCTTCTGACATTCTACATTGTTCTCGCTTCATCACTCGCTTGACAATCTCATCCTCTTCTTATGTGTCCAAGATTATGGTCGAACGGATCTTGCAATGTCGAGAATGACCAGGTGTGTGTACCCTCGTGGTCTGATGCTTCTAGAAACTTAGACATTATATATCTTTTGTGCTGTAACAAGTTGTCATGTTTTTTATCAAGCTGAGAAGTTTCCTTTTTGCTACCTTTTCTACTCAAATATTTTTTTCGGCTGGCAGTTTCCTTCTGAAATCTATGTTCAAGGAAGAGATAGCAAAATTCTAATCAAAATCCATTTATTCTCATCATTCTATCCGATATCGCTGCTGCGCTTATTATGCGAAGTTCTTGTTATTGGTATTATTTGCGTCGTCCTTCCCAATGTATTCATTTGAATTAAAGCAAAAAATCAAGCACATCCCTACCATTTGTGAATTACAATTGAACATTCAAAATCAAATCCAAAAAAAGAATGTTTTTAGCTTAAAACGAGGTTGGCACGCCAGGGCCATACACCGGTGTTTCGTACACTATGCCATCAACACTTACCACATACGCCTTCCTCCTTGCTATAATGCAGGGCTTAATGTGGGGCGGGGGTCACTGACGAGGAGGACGAGCCTCCGAAACACCGGTGTATGGCCCTGGCGTACCAACCTCGTTTTAGGCTAAAAACATTCTTTTTTTGGATTTGATTTTGCATGTTTATAACGAGGTTTTAGAAACAGTCGATTCAATGTATTACAATTGAACAATTTTTTTTTTTGTCATTTTCCGCAAGATGTGTACATGAGAAACGTTTATTCAGCCTGTGAAATCGAACAGTTCGCAATGTGGGTACTGCTTAGTTTGATGCATGCTTTCGTTCACTTCTATTTAACTTCATTTCTTTCTTCAACTTCATTTCTATTCATGGGAGATATCGTTGCAATTGAAATACGCTGCCAATTTACTTAATTCAGGAAACTCGTGGCCATATATAAGACCGCTGTCTACTCAAGTGGCAGACAGTAGGTAGAAAGCCGATGGTAAGTCCTTGGCTCCAGTCCATATCTTCTGTATTTTTGCTTCATCAGATTGATCTAATCGTTTTACGTTGCCTACTATAACACTAGTTAACAATATTACGTCTTAACAGTACGCTGTAAAAAGGCACTCTAGAAAGGTGAACTCTTGACTGCGATGACCACGGTTACTTCGTTTAATCCGTTCCAGTCATTTCTCAATACAGATTTGGCAGATTTTTGTCGCATGCAAAGCATAGCTTTCTCCACATGTAGGTTCACTCAAGAAGTTATATCTTAGTCGCTGAACTTAACAGTATAACAGCATTTAAATGATAGAAATACGTTTGGGAGCTTCCACAATATTCCTGGTTCTTTTGTGTTCTTGTGAAATACCGTCAGATCGTCGATATCCTACACCCTCTTTCCTTCTTTTCTTGGAGATAATATTCAAAGGCGCAGCAGTACAAGGAACAGGCGGAAAACACACCACGTTGCGTAACGGAAACACGACCTGAAATTTCCGTGTCACCTAGGCTTTAGTCGAAATCGCAGCCATACTGATGTTGTTCAAAGTCACTTTTTCGAAATTAAGAGCGTAACAGAACTTTGCAACTATGTCTCTTTCAAAACAACGGCATGAAGAACAATGCTCTTCATTATTCACACGTTATACACTGTTCATGATATCTTTTTAAACATGTTGAAAGGATACATACGAAGCTTTCGGCGTTGATCGTCCTCAATTTTTAGATTCTTTCGAGGTAATTAAATGCAGATCTGGCCTTAACAATAACCTGAGGTGGCCTACCGATGTATCCAAGTCAGCGTTACTTATCCTCTCAGACAAATCTGGCACTGATTTTACCGTGTCCGGAGGGATGGCAGGCATGGAGAACCAGAAGCGAGAAATCGAACTATCGACCCTGTGTGCGACCTAGAGTATTTCTCCTACTGCCGTCAAATGCGCTCTTCTTTATATCCTAAGATTGGATATTTGAAGTACAAATAACGCTACTCATTCTTTCATCATAAGCGATACATGGAGACACTTCAACTTCGCGTTTTTCAATGTCAAGGGTAATACTAAAACGGTAGCGAAGTAATATAAGCCTACATGAGTGGAATCAAATAAAACAGACGTCAAACTTCATCAGAAATAGAACGTTGTAATCCCCATTTACTGCCTACTCTTTGTTCATGGCAGGGTATGATATCGAATATAGAAGTAAGGGAAAAGGACAAAGCAAGAGCCTCGATGGATTAAGACAATCACGGGTTCAAAGCATAGTTGTGTTTCAAGGCTTGCTTGTATCACTCTCCCTGAAACTGCTTTAGAAAGCTCCTATGAAAATTATAGAAATAAAACGGAGTAAGAGTTTCACAAGATCATATTCGGAAGAGCTTGCCGTTGCTCCAACCACATGCAAAAACGGGATGACGTTTGACTATTGAGGATCGCAACTTCTCCCTTATCGTTCCCCCCCCCCCCCTTCTCATTTATTCGGCTTATACTTTTACCGTTACGTTAATTGTGAAGACCGAGCACCATAGAGCCCTTTAGAACACGCCCTTCGCGTTTGTAAACGAATACTTTTCTATGTGACGACAGTGTGTTTTGTGCAAAATCAAACCTTGAACGAATTATTTTCCACATGAATTTTCCAGCAACATCACCTATCAGTCTGGTATGTGATAATCATTCCCTCCAAGTTTTAATTTTCATTGCTCGTAAAAGTATGTAACAAGAATAATTATGACCAGTGATGTTTTTGCTGCGGTCGCTCGACTCGACCTATATACTGCTGCCCGTAGACACTACGGGCATCATTTGTGAGAACATCGTCAACGCGAGTAATTCTAAAGACGGAAGCTTCGACATAATGAGGGATGAAGATTGTCAGCGAAAGAAAACTCTAGTTTTAAGTGTTTACCTTCTACATGAGGTATGGAAACCGTCAATGTGAAGTATGACGCAGATCAGAGTGTAGATGTCACATAATTGCAGCGATCCTTAATGATAACCTTTTCGAAGCACTGGAAAAGAATACATATCAACCAACGTATTTGAAAAAAAAAACTTTATTTGAAGTTGTCTTCACTTTACAATATCCCTTTTGATGTGATCTAAGTTCCTCTATGAAAGAGAAAGGGTTGGCGCAGTCGATAGTGACGTGGTGTATCACGGAGCATGCTGACAAACAAGGGCTCTGCTGCGATCGCCTCCCCCAGCACTCACTCGTAATCATTCAACAAATGCCACAAGAAGCGCTTGAGCTCGGCAACTTCCGATGTTGCAAGAAAAAGCGTCTACCAGTATTCTGCGACATTCATAAAGAAGACGATAACTCCTCAAGCAGGAGCTGAGGCAACGCGTAAAATTATTCCAACACTTTTATGGATATAATTACGAAAAAAAATGAATCAAATGGAAGAAATACTGGCATCCGTTCATTGATACATGATGACGGATCGTGTAAGATCAAATAGATTCGGTATTTATTTTCGTAATCTATCACCGTAATCACATTGAAAGGAGTATGCATTACAGTTAAAATGTCCTCTTTCACGACATACGTGAACGTCGGTTCGGTTCCCGCACTCAGAAAGAACGTTGTGGTACTAACTACGACACTACTACTAATAGATATAGCTCATTGGTTATTGGAGTTTAGGAACCTACTCTATATGTAAAAAATTCGTCAAGTTCGATCTAACATAATATGAATGAAGTCTAAGCACTTGGTGCTCATTAACTATTAATAATGTGCCATGTATTCAATTTTCTTAAGCCGAGTTGGCAGAATGCATAATTCTTATGAATTTATGAAATACTACAAAGTGACAGTAGAGCGCTTTCATTACTTTAGAAAAACATGGTACAAATTTGCCATCGCTAAGCGATAGTTGGCATCGTCAGTACGAGCCGCGAGATCGAACTAGCAAACTTCTGCATATCAGAGGTCACTTTTAACCAACACGCCGTAATCGTTCACTAATTTCATCACAGAAAGTCAGCGAGGTATAGGTGAAAATAATAAAAGTTCCTATTCTTGGTCCTCAAATGTTGATTGATTCGCCATTTGTTTCATACAGATATGATAAGCTGATACTATCAATTAATAACAGTCATAGTGCACAAAATTCATTGAAAGAAACGGTTCTGCCTTTAATGTTATGCAGATGAACGTACCTTCAAACTTTTGCATGCCTGTCAATTCTTTCAACTTAAATATGACTAAGTTCTCAGGAAATGTAAGCCTTGTGAAGGTGGCACTAGGTTTTGAAAACGTCCAAGAGACATGAAATGCGGTCACATTGTAGTTTATTATACGATTAGAATTAGACTGTAGTATTTTTGTTCTCAGTTTAAAAAATTCATTAATATAGCCAGAGGTGCCTCTGAAAAAGGTACTGAACATTTTCGACTAATGATTTTTACTGGAAATGAAAAAAAAACATATTACTATTAATTCTAAGCTCATTCTATGCATCGGACTTTGTAACACCATAACGTATCAGTATTACTAATAACGATTAATATTTTCTTTAGAAAATACAAACATAGCATATTTTGGCTCTAACCCATGGAAACAGTGTCTCTTACACTACAACATCTCTTCAGTTACATGCAACCTAACTAGAACTCTTACTTGGCCCATAAGCTAGGAATACTCCATGCATTTCCGGATAGTGACTGTTATAGCCGCTTATTCCAGTCTGAACTTCTGGTGGCTGTTGCTGAGGAATCTGCGTTTTTGGATCGCGCTGAAACTCAGTTGTGCGAAGTAGGAACTGTATTACCCAAAAAGATGGCTTCTAGAATCAGTTCCGCAGAGCCTTCATTTCACTGCCCTTGTTTTCTGAATAAAACTTGTGCAAGTTTATTATTTTTCCCTTCGAATTTGGTAGGGTACATTTCTCGATTTCGTAATTCTCGGAGCCTAGTTGTGTTCTCGGCCAAAGAAATGCAAAGATTATAGATGGGGTGCAAAAACGTTGGTAGGCGCCTCTTCAGTACGACCAAAGTTATGGCTATGTAAATCAAAACTGGACTTGCCTGGAGAAAGTTTCCTTTTTTATAAGTAAGCCAACAGGTACACATAATCAACGATTGAAAACTTTCTGGTCGAAATAATCATTTCGATTCACGATTTTGGGAGAGAATCAACTCGACCAGCATTTATCAGCACCCATGAAGGCAGAATGCTAATGACGTGATTACTGCGTGTGCGTATTCGTATGCCTTCGTAAACGACAGACGTTCAGCAAAGAATCGAACGGAAATTGCGGGATATTATTACAATTTTCGCTTACTCAACTCGTCTTTCCATCTTCTTTCCGGAATCAGTATTTCGGAATTTGCGGCGTATTTTTGCACTGTGCGGATCACAGTGCTTCTCGCACTCGATTCGTTTTCCGCCTTTCTATTGGACGCCGTAGAATACTCTTTGAGTGCGTACTTGCAATCTCGAGATTAGTCAGCTGTGGCATTCCATAGAGAGTTCGTTGTTGAGTCCCGGGGAGTGTTGAGAGGTGTGGTGCAACCTCACGTGCTACTACAAGCATTACAACTCTGCTATAGTTCCCCTCTATTGAAGATCACTTGTGGGCACCGTAAAGTTCGTTACAGGAGGTGCTCTACAATCGTAACCCAGGCATAAAAATTCAGTCCTATATGCTATTAGTCCATAGGCCCTTACTTCAAAACGCGATAACACAGAAAATGTCGTTCTGAGTTAGCATACTTACCACGGAATTTTGGGAAGTAGACGCAGTGGTAGTGATTTTGTGACTACCGCTTGATAGTTTTATAGCCATAACTTTCGAATGAAAACGTTTCTGAGGGCCTTGGAACACTATCTGTAGTGGCTCGAACATAATGTCATCCTATCTTGTAATATTCCTTTGATACATAGAAATGAAGTGCCATTGCGCATTGCCACCTATGAACCGCTTTCGGAGCGCATAAATAGTATGCTCTGGTACGAAAATACGCCACCTTACAAATGAGTGTCTCCAACCTACGAAGACGGAATATTCTTGGAACTTCCTGCACAAATTCTATGAAAGGAAGATGAAAGTGTAGTGGCGTTTCACTGTCGTTCTTCCAAAAACCACTTTCGTAGAATGTTGGCATAGTGCAGCATCTCCCAATATCGACAAAAAATGGTTGCGTTATGGCATAGTTATGGCATACGCCATTTCACAGTTGATGGAAAAAGCGCGTACTCTTCTTGATGACCAGAAGCGAAGTTATTATTGTGTTGTTCATAATTTCTTCCACATTTTTGACTCTTTTATTTATTCAAATGATACTTAGATGGAAGAATCAATCAGTCAATCAACAATATAATCACCATTGTGATCGATGATATGCATCCATTCGTTAGGCAAGGGCGGAATGCCTTTCTTTCAAAAAGAATGAGGCTGGTGGACAAAAAAATCGGTAGACTATTTTTGAGCTGGTTAGGCTTCGATTTTTTGTCCAGCAGATGCTGATTCATGGCGCGGAAGAGATGACAATCCTGTGGAGCAATAACAGGGCCATACGGAGGATGTGGTGCCGTAGTCTGAGCCAGTCTCTCCAAAACGTGACATGTCGACTTTGCAGTGTGGCGTGGTTGGTAAATGCATGAGTTGAGACATCTGTCTGCCGTAGCCTATCCCATATAGAGGTTGAGCGATGGTGCTTCGACCGTATACAAGTGTCTGCTAAAACATCTTCCAAGACCAGAGCCTTCAGCAATAACCTGATTTAAAGTAAAATAAACTGGGTGAAACAATAATGCGAAAGATGCCATGAGAATAGAGCGAATTTGTTAACGAAAAGTTCTACTTGGCGGCTAACGTTTCGACGCGTTTCGTCCTCTTCAGAGCCTGCAAAAGTGAAATCAATTTGCAATATACCCCTCTGCGAACTTCCATAACCTCTGCAAAAAACATGAAAAGCTATTTCCTGCTTGCATAGTACAAAGAATTAATTCTTAAATACTCATAGCCTTCCTGTTTTTCAATCTTATCACTAATTTTTCTTTCTTTTTTCGTCTTCTCTTCTTCTTTGAATTTCTGAATATTCGTCAATAAGAGTAAGTTGGTAGTGAAAAAAGACCCGTCTCTTTACCTTTTTCTTTTTTAATAGCGAACAAAACAGTTACTAAGTAGCTAGTGATAATGAAATGAATAGAGATGGAAACCATTGCTGGTTTATTGAAAAAATGTTCATTTTATGAAGGATCCAATGTTCACGGCAAGAAAATTTTAAAAAGAGCTCTCTTTATATGAAACGCACCATTTGGCATCGAATTTGGTATGAAAAATAAGTTACAATTAATAAGAAGAGGAGTAACTAATAGCGCTGCAGCTATTAGCGACTACTAATCAACTTAACTTCCTGAAAAACGCGTTCAGATTCTTTACCCGTTTGTCTTCGGTGTTAGGTTGTAAAGTGATGCGTCGGATGATAGTCAGATGTTAATGAGAGCTCTAACAATGGTCACTGCTTGCTAGATTAATCTTTAAAACGTAATCCGGGTGTACCACATCGGAGCGAAGTGCATAATTAAGTTCTCCGAAAAGTATCTAGTGCTTGAGTTCCAGGACAAAATCCTTCAAAACGACTTTTTTCAACAAATACGCGACCGCACGAATTATGAGTGATTTATAGTGCGAATACAAGGACTGTGTTCCACTTCAAATCAACATATTTCGCCATGACCTTTCAATTTGAACGTAAGCAACCGTTATCTATTGATTTCTTCCAGTGAAATTCAATCTGTCGTTTTCCAACAACATAGTCTTCTGATTTTCTAATTCTGAGGACCGACTATCTCTTTACCTCAGCATGGATTAAAAAATTCAACGTTTCTCTTGTTAAGCAGATCCGAGGTGGTTAGTAAGAGCTTTTATTAAAAATAGCGATACACTGTAATTACTAGTACGGCTGACGTTTCAGGGAGTTTCGCCTTCTTTAGAGCAGTTTAGTTGTTTTTATTTCAAGTCTTCACAGAAAGCTAAGCTTGTCAAAATCTCACAAATTCCACTTTTTCGCACTGCATCACTATTGTACTCAAAAATGCTAATTTTAACAGCCTTCGATCTGTTTAACAAGAAAAATACCCTATTTTGGCTCTCCTGTCTGTGAAGATCGTTTTTGGAGAATCTTGGCAACTGAACATACAAAGCGACTACCAGATGGAAAGTGAACAACGGACAGATTTTCAGTTGATCCCACCGAATTATGCAATGCTTTATGGAATTTATGAGCTCAAACGAATTGCCACCAAAAATCCCTCGTTTTTAGTTATCGTTTAACACTTTAGACTTTTTCAGAGCCACGAAGATGTGAGTCGATTTTCCACGGACGCTCGCTCTCACGATGTTGGCTTTTGAAATTGCATTAAGTCGATTAGAATAGAAAGGAACGCCACAAAAATTGGGTAGCTCATTGGCCATTGTGTTTGTAGTGAAAGTGGAAGAGGAAAAAGATGGTTTTTCTCAAGGACCACGTTACTGTATGTGAAGACGGATGCATGTTGCATCCCTAAGGAATTAAATGAAGCTGAGAGCTCCATTTCCGACATTCATAGTTCTCAGGAAAAAATAGTGAGAGACAAGCATCAGAAAAGAAAAGAATGTTTTCGGAATCAGATAGCGAATTTTATACATCGTCAAAAAGCTCTTTCCGGTTTTTATAGAGTATATATAGCTGTTCCTCCTTCTACAAGAAGATAATCTTTGTCGCAGGTCATTTACTACTTCATTCTCCTTTCTTCTGTTCTCCTCAAGGACGACTTCACCTCTTCTTGCATCAAAGAGTTCTTCGTCACCTTTCCGTTACTCCTAAGCCTAGTGATTGCGCCGACATCAAGGTCGAGTGCTGCGAAAAGGTGCCATCATTCATTTGTTGGTAGTATTCGACATCACACCCATCTTTCGACCTATTGATACACTTTCACTCATTTTACATTGCTGTCTCGCGTGTCCGTTTTATGAATTCAACCAAGCTAAGTCAATATTATCATCCAATATATTTCAATATTTGTAATGGCTCCTACCCAATCAAGAAAATTCATCCGGCTCTACTTTTCAAATTTGTGTAAATCGAAAGAGTTTTTTCGAATCCCGCCTGACGCAAAAATTTTGAATAATACTCTATATCACTGAGTATATCTACAAATTCTTGCCAACTTTAAAACGGTTAAATGAAAAAATTTTGTTTGATCTTAAAATAATTTTTTCATCATGTACATAATGCCTATTGATTACCATCAACATAGAAACTAATCAAGTTTTTGTTTGCAATTTTTTGTGCACATTTAGCAGCATTGTGAGAATTTCGCTTTTATTCAAGAACGCCGCTTAGTGCTGTTCAAGATGGTGTTTTCTTGTATCTTCAGACAGCTTTGCAAAAGCGTTTCGAGAATATTACTGCAGAGACTCGTCGACATTCTGTATCGATGGGAGCTTTTATCAAACAAGTATATACTACACACCATATATACTATACTTGTTTGTTTTGAAAAAGTAAGAGATTTCGCTGTTTCACGATGTGGTCGAGCCGAGGGCCATGCACCTAATACTAGACAGCACTTCTGACAACAGTGCTACTGAATTTGTAATATTGTATCAACCATTTTGGTACAAAGTATCTCATTGATGATATACTGATTTGTCTGCCACATCTCGACTTTCTGGTGGTTACTGCAGTTGGTGCACTCTCCGATACAAATGTGGTAACACGTGGTAAATTTGAATCAATATGCTTATTCTTAGTTTATTTCTTCGATTATATGTGGGATATATGTGACTGGCATTTTTTGCGATACTCTAATGAGAATTTTACAACACTCTTCATCAGATAATAAAGAATGCCTCACGGAACGCTTCAGGTTAACTATACCGAAGATTGGAAGGAGACTCGCTCAGCTATTGTTCTAAGACGTCCATAAAAAAGATGAATGCTCGACAAAGCGCGAAGACAAACCGAATGTCAGAAATGCTGGGACGAACACAATAGAAAAAGTGGACCTTGATACGGGTCAAATAAGCTGATGAAGCGAAGTGGCAAATAATTCATATATTTTAGCGTAATTAATTTCAAATACGTCTCAACACAATATACAAAAGCACTAACGTGAATAGATTTACAAAGTACATTTGCATTGTAGAAGATTAATTTCTTTTTTGAAAAGCTGTCATTCTTTATAAGCAATTGAATGCTGTATAGTTTATCAGAAAGCATCGACAACAAGTTGGATATAGCTTTAGAGAAGATTTTTTTGTGATATCCTCTCCTTTACTTTCCACAGTCCCCCAACCTCCCTTCCCCTGTGACGAACCTAGATCTTATTACGAAATCACAACATTATGACGATGGCATGCTCTGCTTCCTGTTGACCGCACCGCTTGGCAGGTGAATATTTATTGCCGCAATGTAAGCCGCATAGTGAAAGTGTTTGGCGTATACACGACCCATAATCACATTTTACCCCGTGGATCGCTGCACTCAATTCGTCTTCTTGCATGCTACCTTCGCAAAGGTCTTCAACATTTTGTGTTTTATTATTTCGACTGCTGAATGGGACATGGGGATTTTTGTCCCCTTAATGACTGATGTTGAACGTTGGTAAAGACGATTCTCCTCGCGATTTCAGAGATACCTCTTCTGTGGCGTTCTGTAGGGGTTCGCCGATTGATGGCAGGAGAGCGCTGACCCGCGAGTCGAACCAGCACCTTGCTCATTGACAACGCATCGCTAAACGATCGCTCACAGCTCACACTTCTTTCGTCGGACGCAAGTGGTAAAGTAGTACCTGTCTGAATAGTTTCGTATTGATAAGTAGCATAGCATTAACAAAAACATCACTTATTTTTGATTCGTTAGAAAGAAAACTCCATGTATGCCACTCCACTTGTAACACCAAGAAGGCATTGGATGCACAGTTTTCCTAAACACTGACTTAGCCATGCGATTTGTCGAGTCAGTAATATTTTGAATGACAAGCCTTCTACATATCTGGGCACAATAACTAATGTACACGGTTCATTCGCTGTACAAGGAATTTTTGAAGGAGTGTTTGTAATCATGCGAAAACTTAGCTCACTGGTTAAAGCCGTACATGACCGGGTTCTTGAAACACTCTGTTACAACGCTGTAAAATCCAAAGCAAAATTATGTTTCACACGACTGAGCGTTTATTTTTCTTATTTTTCTTATATTTTGCTGGACAAAACTTCTTTTCTGTTGCTCATGAAGCACAGTTGTTGGAGGAGCTCTGCTGCGCACATATTGTCCTTGGTTCGATCACGCGCTCTGAGCTCACTGATATTTCTGACTAGCCGTGTTCAACAATTTAGCTACGCTTGAGATTGTAAAAACATCTACTTTTTGCGTCGTGTGATGCCTTAATTCTTCATAGAAACTATTTGTGCATTCATTCGCTTTATGACACTACAAGTATAATCAAATGCAAGGCACATCCCTAAGCGACTGAACGATAAAGAACCCTTTTTAAGTTCTAAGAATTGCTCTTTATTTGGATGTCCTAATGGAAAATTCAAAAGCTTCGTCTACAGTCGTTTATTCTCTATAAGTGTAAATCAATTCGAGTTTTTTGAATTCATCTTTATTTCAATTTGTATTATGTGTGGCATTGGTGATAACGCCTGACCACCAAAGTCCAACTCAGCTGAGATTTGGTCGTCGCTAACTCTTAGTGTGGGGACTGAAGCTCTCACAGAGATTAGCAAAAGACGAGTAAGGGTAACTGCCCGACTGACGAGATCGCAAGATCGAAACACGTGTATGGACATAGAATGTAAATCAGCTGAGATTGTTGCCTTGTTAGAATGAATAAGATAACAGCTTTGCCTATATTTAGCTCCGATTTTTCATTCTGAACTGTCTTATTCGGCTAATTTCAGTTTTAGATCTTAGCATCTGAAAGTGTTGGATGTGCAGTGGCCTGCTTTATTTTCTTGAATCCTGAAAGGCGACCATTAGCAGGGGTTGTAACAGCTGCAACACACACGTGCTCCCGTAATTATGGCGTGTGCATTAATTTACTTGACGTCACTTTACTTTTGCAACATTCAGAGTGTAAAGTAATTGATGTTGCTCATTATCTAGAGGATTCAAAATGCGTTCATACTTATTCCTAGCTTTGTAGAAGTGAATGAGTACTTGTATGGCCGATTCAGCGACTTGGTATGGCCCATCGTTATATCAACCCTGTGCTCTTATCCTTCCAAGCACGTGTTATACCAACTTTTAAGCTCTAAGCGATGGAAAGTATGGAGAGCCGGCGGGGGCAAGGGTCGAGCCAAGGGTTACACGTGTGTTGCACAGCACCTCTTGCCATTGTGCTATAAGCTCTTCTAAAGAACACCACGGCTGATCAGTCGCATACTATCGACCACGTGTAAGCCGAATAATCCAAAAAAATAAGTTGATCATTCACGCCAAGTTTTAGTGAATCCCGGTTCCAGAAAGTCTCAGGGTTAGAAACAGAAGGTTATGGAGTACACTAATCCAATAAGCACTCTATATCATTCAGTATATTTTAGCCTGTACAAAATTTATGCTATGACGATATTACACAGCCTGACATAGATGTCATCTTGATAATTCTTTTCTTCACTGTTGCTTTTACTGCCATGAAACGTTTGCGAAAACTAAAAGCAGGTTGGAAGTATAGCTATGTGTGGTTTTACTAGGCCACGAGTGGCGTAAAGATTCGCTGTTCTCCAACACATAGAGGATCATTAATCGTCATTGCTCCCAGGGCAAACCAAACCCTCCTTCCCAGTAACCTCGGAAAGTCCGTAACAGAGCTGTCCTTGGGGCTGGAAGCTTGATTGGCACTCCACTAGGTCCCTGACTAGAATTCCGTAAACATGATTATGCATCTAATCGTTTCCAAGGATGGAGCCGAATGCTTCGCACATCTCCAAGGGATTAATTATTCTCGTATAATATGTTTCTTCATTCTTTACACTAGTAAAGTGATCGCCACGTCACATGTGGCTAACAGTAATGGTCGAGAGTATAATGACTAGAACTATAAAAGACATGTGTTTTACCGTGTATAAATATCTCACGACGACTACGGCTGGTTTTGTGATACTATTATTACCGTTCAGTATCAGTTTGCAACTGAAGGTGTACGGTACCTGGTAAGAGGGAATTAATAACCCTACATAAAATTTTAGAAGATGTTTTTCCTTTCATGCCAACTGGAATTATAATCGTAATTTATTCCATATACGTTCCAGTTGTGAATGTTCTTATGTCAGTCATCTCTCTTCCACTGCCCTCTCAATGGCAGACACGTTATCGTGTGAGCTGGGCATTCGTAATATCTTCGCATACAACAATGCCCTCAATTTAATTCGATCGTCTTACATGATTTACAATGATCGCACGAGGACCACCATTATCAGACTATTCGAGAAAGATCATCACATTGCACATGTGGTTTTATGGTATATTACTGTTCCAAATTTCAGTGAATGTTTTTCGTGGAATTTTTATATTATCGGAAAGGGTTTTTTTGAGAAACCTTTTTGCTGGACAGAAAATTTCTACCAAACTTATAGTAATTAAAGACCTTCTTCCAGAGTTGTAGCACCGAAAATAAAATTATTCTTCAATCGCTTCGCGTGTCATTGCTTACATCTTCATCATTGATGTGGAAATTTCCTTTGAATAGTCTAGAATTTCGGGTTTTTTTGTCTTGGAATTGTAGAAGAAACTTTGTTCTAGCGTTCAGTGGGCTTGTGCTTTCCAGTTTCATTTTATATTACCAAACAAACCTGTTCAGTACTTCGTGGCCTAATGGTTGTGATATTTGTTGCTGCGCACGAGTGCCAAACCCAACACTCCCCGGCGGTCAACAACGAACGCTCTATGCAGCGCAATGCCTAGGCTATAAATTGCTAGGAGACTCGCTCAACCAGTATTTTATAACGTTTAAGGAAAAAAACGAAAAGTCGAAGTGAATTTTGAAAGTGCCGAAGTGTGCACAGTGAAATAAATGGTACTGTGAAGACATATAAATAAAGTTTCGAATAAGCCTACTATTAAGCTTAAGCCTAAGCACAGGAGGCAATGAAATGTAAAGAAAATTATAGAATCGCAGAGCCAAATATTTTATCTAGAATGCTTACCAGAGCGGAAAAAGAAATAGAAATTCGAATACAAAAATCCGCTTCACACGTGAGTCGCGCAGTGCGACTGCGACACAGCCAATCTCACTTCATAACCGACATGCAGTACGTGGTGTATTCAAAACTCAGTCTTATTTTTTCTTCTGCAGTGCAAAAAAAAAGGTCATTTTAGGAGGGAAGTGCGACGTTGGAATTGTCGAAATTAACACTATTGAATGATATGTACTAGTTTGGGTCCGCTATTTATTCGTAAACAAACAACATTTTTTTCATAATCTTTGCATCTCGGAAAAAGCAGAAAACGTAATTCTAGCGCCACGCTATACAGCCTTTTGAAATTGTTTGTGATATACCATGTGGCTGTACTCGTCATTTCTCACTTTCGTCGAAAGTATTATTGATATTCTGATAGTTTGATAATATGAGGACATGTTCTGAGGCTTTTATGAGGTCTGATATGAAACTTATACAGTACTATACAGCTGCTGTTTCGCCCTTACAGATTCATCAGTAGCGCGATAAACTCAGTAGTGTAGGGTGGAATCGCAAAAACGTTTGCGTAGCTGAGATTAGAACCCAAATTTCACGCTAATCAGGGGCGCGGGATGAAACGTTGCACTTCATCATACCACCGCAATAGGCGATCAAATAAATTGAATTCTGTTTAAATATCGTGGTACTTTTAGGTCCGGTCAATCCCATGCAGGAGGATATAACCCTACTTGTGCTGCACTATCTAATTCTGTATAAGTGCCGTACCAGACCTCATAAATGCCTCAAAACATGTCATCATATTATTAATTTATCAGATTGTTATTGTTTTTGAGCGAGATCTATACAAACAGTCGAGGTAAAGATATTAACAATATTATTCTACCCAAGAGATTTCTAATTATCACATTTGACTCCCTCTCTGTGACTTCACTCTTTCGATGCTTTTGGTTGCTCTTTGTCTATTCATAGGTTGAATACGGTATAGAAACCGTTTATGGCTATATTAGATGTAAACTGGATGCACGTTAGTGATGAGAAACAGCTGGTGGGCGCGACCAACATCGGCGCTTCTTAATCGACTGCTCAGATTGCAGCAATCGCTGTTCTGATACGAAACAAATGTATCAATCGTCCCCTATGGCCCACAGTATTGTTTTCATAATGACTAGGCCGAATTCCCGTTTAACACCTATCGCTGAATGTCTCATCATCTTCAGGTTCTCATCAATGCATCAACTGATTTCCTCTCCTATTCAGTGACGCTCTTACAACGTCTCATTTGATTTTGTTTTCATTTTCTTCAATAAGTCGGTGGCCGAGTTACTTTCGAGGTCCCACCGCACTTCCTCCATGCTTGGCGCTTCTGCCGTTTTTCTTTATTCTTTTTCCTTTTACAATGCTCACCCACTGTGTGTGAAAGTCTGAACTGGTCCCTGAGGTGCTCAGCATTAACTTCAAATTTCAACGAAATATTGATTATTGTGTCCTTTTACAGTTGACTGGCGTCGTTTTCATTTTCATTTTCGCTTCACTACTTTTATTTGAATCTATATTTGTACTCTTTATGGACAGTATTATTTCAATTAGTTATATTATCGAAACCAGTATTTCGACTCTCAGTGAAACGGTTTTTATAAATTTCTGAACTCAATTTAATCCTCTCATATCAGCTGATCCCGCAGGGGGTAGCTAATGAGTGATAAGTGGTAGTATGTTTTTTACTTGTGAACGCAGTTCAAAGTTTTCAACTTTCTTACCGTTTCATGTTTACCGTGTGACCACTACGAAATCGTTCAAGTTAACAATCATCATTTCGATTGAAGCTAAAGGTCTTAGCTTCAATATCAACGATAAAGTGCTTTTGATAGATGCATTCTTATTCCATCCAATATTTCCCACTTCATCTTGAATATTGGTGCCCTTAGGCATCGAACTCTAGTGGACAGCTAAGTTATTCCCAAAGAACTCACAGTGGTTGAGAATTCTTGGTATTTCAATTCATGAACCGAGATAAGAGTCAGCAAGTGTTAATGAACGCTGTCATTTTGAAAGAAATATCATTAATATAATGATGGATCACCAGGACTTTGTATGGGATGAATATGTTTTTAATAGTTTGAACGAAGCTACAAATTGGGTGAACGCACTTAAAAATTTTGGACATTATTCAAAACAGTATGCTTTGCTCTTCATCCTTTAATTCGACAATCCGATTGGTACGCCGTTATGGAGTCAATAGTTTTTTGTTCCACCTAATCTCTGTAATAAAATCTTTACTTCTCATGCCGATTGCACAAGAAACCCTAATCTTTGTCGATGCCGCTTTCTTATAATTCAAGTTTCGCTGTTTGACATCATTATACTTGTTCTTCTTTTTGATAACTACTCATAACGTTCGGAGGAATTTTCCGAATTTTTGCCTTCACCAAGCAGGGTTCATATAACTTCCTCTTCATTAAGGTTTGACTTCCAGACCAGATTTTCATACTCTATCCTTGACGTCGTCGTCGTCAGCTATGACGAGCGAGGCGAAGATGAATCCCACTGAATCGGTAGCGATCGTCACGGAATCTGATGTCGGAAATCAGGACAGTTCTATAGACATCAATGAAGCGATCGAGGATCTTGACAAACTGCAGGTTTGACATGTATTACCGTATAGCTTTTGAAATACTCTATGATTTACTCTTCTATTGCTTATGCTTATGTTCACAACTGCACGAGAATTAAGACTTATGTACTGAGTTGTCCCATAATCTCGTTCGCACTATTGTTTTATCCAGTCTTTTTCTTATTTCAAACCGGATCAATGTCAAGAAGCTGTGATATGTTGGGAATGTCTAGTAGTTTGGGCACACACTTGGATAGGCTGTTGCACCATCGCTCGCCATCTAAATGGAATGAGCTACTTCAAAATGATGTCTAGATGGACACATCGTGCATAGATCTACCATCTCACAATGCAACGTCAACTCGGCGCATTGCGATGAAACTACGTTGTATCACATCCACCGTCTAGTTCTGACATGACTCCATCAAATTATCGTCCTTTCCGTGTCCTGAAACAGCATTTTTGAGAAAAAAAATTTGGAGAATAATGAGCTCAAAGGTGACCTCACAGGCTACTTTGATCACCAGCTTCATTTTTCTAAGGAAAAAACATCCAATCGTTATCCAGCAAGTGATTGCATATCATTGATGATGATGGTGATTATATTGTTGATTACTGGATTCCTTCAAATAACTAACCCTTGAATTAACAAAAGTGTGGAAGTACGAAAGATATTATGAACGTTCCAATACACTGTGTTACAACGTTGAATAGATTCACTCCAACTGTGGTGGAGGTCCAGTGGTTTTTGCTGTGTGGTCCCTGGATTTGTCTCAGGCAGTGACCCGATCGATATCTGGATATTGTTAGATTGTCCTTAGTGGCGCACTGACCTTTGTGCTGCTCGCATCGAACTTCCGGGTTGCGACGACTTTTGCCCTTTGAAGTGGCTGGTTGCACTTCCAAGTTGCTACGGGCTGAACTTTAGTCTGTGTGACCGTGTCTTCTGCCAACTTGTCTCTTGTAATCGACAAGAGCACAAAGTCCAAATCCTTTATATGGGTTATACCAAACAATCGGGTGAAATCAAACAATGTGGTGGTACCAGCAAACAACCTATCCTATATATGCATACATTACTGTAATGATAACATAAGAACAATATAGATACGATTGCGACATATCGTTATGTGAACATATGTCTGTGAATGTGATGTTTCGTCTTGTAACGATAATATGAATAAGTGAACTTAACTGATTAGACGTATCGTCGTGTGACGATACCATGGATGTTGTTATTGAAGGAACATAACTAGGCGGCGGAGCCCGTTTGGGGTTGCTATGTTCGCTCCCAAATAGAAGCACCGGCGGGACCCAGTGGGTGAGTATATAGTGTTAGCAGTGGGGTCGCTACTGATTATATAAAGGCAGAATCCCTAAACCGCGGTGGTGGGCCAATCATAGCCTAAGTGAGTTTGCTCCGCCACGTCAGTGATATGTTCCGCTCACAATTCTATTGAGTTGATCTGACAGTTGTATGAACGCAACCTTATGATAGCAATTGGTTACACGATAACGAGACTGAATGAAAGGAGAAATAATGGGCCGATAAGGGACTGAGGTGAGGTGGTCCGGGTGATGTCAAACGACCACTCGGATAATGCCCGGAGATTGAACTGCCTGTTGAGGTGGTTGGCAGCTGGGTGCCACCCTCGCCGCTTGCACCATTTTCTGTCTAAGGTCCTCGAGCCTCTGCGATGCCATTTGCTCTCTAAGGTCATGGACCATCTGCGTTGCCTAAATTATTATGTAATTCCCGAAAAGATAGCAAGATAGCCCCCCAAGGAAGTTTTGCTATAAAACACATCCGAAACTTATAGTAGGGAATTCATATGTTTCTAAGTGAGAAATTGTAAAATGCTTATCATGATTGAGATGTCCGACATCTGTAGTCGGCTGTTCAGCTAAGAATAAACCTATCCCAAAACTACGAATTGCCCCATAGTTGTGCTGCTGTGAAAAGCGGTTAAGAGAGATATTATACAAAGAAAAATTTGACGTTATCCATTTTTGAAAACACAAAACCAAAAACCAACATTCTGTACTCTGCTTCCACACCAATTTAGCGATCGTAATGGAATGCGCAGTGCTTTGTGCCTGTAATAAAATTGGTAATCTACTTTGATCCGTTACAAAAATTACCTTCGCCATTGCCTAGCTTTTCACAAATTGTTGGCTATTGATTGCTGACAACTGTGATACCTTATCCGACAGAATGAATGGAAGCAGTACAAAGGGTTCAGTAGTGTGATGTTCAGCATGTGCCTGGGAAGTTGAAAGCACGAATTCAAATTCCGCGTGATGCTCAGATTTGCATGTCAGTATTCCTGGATATATATGTATATATAGATATAACTAATATTATATATATATATATATATATATATAACATACAAATCTATACACATGCATTTGGTTGGTGCAAAAGTACTTGGTTTCAATTAACCGACTTTCCAGCTGCTGTCGATTTCTAATGTATTTCACACCAGTCACTTTGCAGCGATGAACTTTTGTTGCAATTCAAGAGCCTCGCTTTCTGACCTTCTGTTTTCTCCTTTAGATTTCATAGGTTATCGTCTAGTCGCTTTATTTCGGCCGTGATATATTCGAGTCGTTTTTCGAGATTTCCAAGAGTTTCGGCTATATCTTTATAAACTTTCGCATCCTCATCTAGGTAGTCAAAATCTGATTTCACTAACTCGTTTTCTGTTAACTGACTTGGCAGTTGTTAACTGACTTTCTGCTAACCTACTTTCCAGTCGAAAAACGATTCGAATATATCACGGCTGAAATAAAGCGAGTAGACGATAACATATCCAATCTAGAGGAGAAAACAGGAGCTCAAAGAGCGAAGCTTTTCGAATTGCAACAGAAGTGTAACGCTGCAAAGTAATTGGCGTGAAATATATCAGTAATCGACAGCAGCTGGAGAGTCAGTTAACAGAAAACACGTTGGTGAAATCAAAATGTGGTTTTAGGCCGTGAATTTTTGAGTGATTATAAGTGGGGTTGAACGCATCTTTGTTAACTAAAATGGGAACCATTACAATCAGCACATTTTTACCAGCAAGATATAAGCTTACTTATTCTTGTAGCCTAAAAAATCGGTGCCTCAAAATTCGTTAATCTCTTGGAAAGCATTTTCCCCGCCGTGTTGCTTGTGGAAGCGTTTTCTCTGCTAGAAGTGGTCAAGAACTTGAAGAAGTGGTAGTTGCTGGACGCGGGATCCGACAAATATGATGAATGAGGCAAGACTTCGTAAACCATTTCGTTCATCTTTCGAAGCGTTCGTTGTGCCACGCATGACACTGGCTGGTTCTAACTGAAGCGTCATTTTTTTACATCAACCATTTCCATTATGCCGGTTTGCCTCAAATAGGGAACGATTGTGGAATGGTCGACGTTGAGTTTCTCTGCATCTCGCATAAGAGGAGTAGCTTTGATGATTACTCCCAGTTGATCGACATCAACTTCCCATGGCCAGCCACTACGTTCCTCATCTTCAGACTCTTGCCTCCTCTACTAAACTTCTTAAACTACTGCTGAACTATATGTTTGTTGGCAGTTATTAGGGCAAATGCACTGTTGATGTTGCAGGTTGTCTTAGCCGCTTTGCAACCCCTTTGAGCTCAGGATTTGTAACGGCAACCATTTTTGCATTGGGCAACGCCCTTCTTATAAGCTAAATTTAGTATAAAATAAGCTGTAAATGAACGTCATTAGCAACAAAATATAGAGTGAGAAGTGTGTTTTGAAATAAAGTGCAATATGATCGCGTCCGTTCGAATATTTATTCCAATATCAAAAGACAATCAACAGTGTATAAAACGGTATCACTTTAGCACCAGCCTTGAATGTATAATATATTTAGCCAATCACATAACAATTTTCCGTTTGTTTGCGATTTCATAGGCTGAGAATGTTATCTAAACAATTTAACTGATAGAAAATTGAGCTTTAAGGTATTATGGGCTCCTCCTCCACATCTTTGTCTGCCACCACGAGATGACAACTTGTCTTTTGCTGATGAACGGATAGCAAAGGTCGTTGTTGAAGCTACAAGGTGAGCTTTCACGGACTTAATAATGGTCATTAATTCGAAATCTAGTATTTTTACTGGATTTATTATGCACATCTTAGCACTTCTTGCAATCGATTTCTTCTTCGCATTTATCGTTCCCAGGGGTCTTCAAAATCTCCAAGTATTTTGTGTTGTTTCGGTTATTGATTGACGATTTCGACTTTTTCCACAAATACCTTAGCATACTAATCAAGCTAATCTTCTTGCAATCTGAAGATAGTTGAACTGAAGCGTCCTCACGAGAACGATAAGAGATCATAGAGGATTGTCGAAACAGAGCGTTGCCCTTTTGAAAGACTCTATTGCTAAGTACTTCATAACCACCTACACCTTTTATTACTTCCCAAATTGTTTTCTAAGTTACTTATTCAGCAGTTGTGAGATAAATCATTCAATTTTCTATAGTTCACCATTTTCAGAAGATCTGACGAATTGTAAATTATCTCTCCGATTTTTTGCTCCTTTTGACAGGTGCTCTCCCAGTATAAACCCAGCCCATCATAATGACTTTAGTGACCAGATAACATGTTGTATATTTCCTCGATTTTTCAATCCTCAGCTATTAATTTATATCTCGCTGTATTTCATTCCGCTTGCTGCTTTCGTTAGGATAGTCTTGGTAAACAGAAGTTGAGTTGTTGTCGAAATTTAATTTTTTGATGCATCTCAGCAGAACTTCTGGTCCAGAAGCAGGTCATTCTTGTTCCAATCAGAGTGTTTAGAATTCAAGTTCTGTTGGGTTGTCACTTTCTCATAAACTCAATAACGAAAAGCACTGATCATTCTCTAGGAAGAAAGGTTTCATATTCGTATGAAAACATCAATGTCAAACTTTAATGGCAGTTGTTTTCATTCTTAAACAGGCAATATTCATTTCATAATCTTTGCATCCCGGATAAAGCAGAAAACGTAATTCAATCGCTACGCTCTGCAACCTTCTGAAATTGTTTGTGATATACCATGTGTCTGTACGCATCATTCCTCATTTTCGTGGAAAATATTATCGACATTCTGATAATTTGATAACATGGTGACATGTTCTGAGGCTTTTATGAGGTCTGGTACGGAACTTATACAGTACTGTACAGCTGCTGTTTCGCCCTTACATTCTCATCAGTAGTGCGATTAGACCCAATAGTGTAGTGTGGGTGTGCATAAAACGTTTTGCGCCAGCTGGGATGCGAACCCAGATTTCACGCTACCCTGGGGCGCGTGCTTGAACCGATGTAACTACATCATACCACCGCAATAGCCGATCAAATAAAATGAATTCTGTCCGAGTAGCGTGATACTTTTCGGTGCAGTCGACACCATGCAGGAGGATATAATCCTACTTGTGCTGTACTGTCTGGTACTATATAAGTGTCGTATCGGACCTCATAATGCCTCAAAAAAATGTCACCATATTATAATTTATCAGGTTGTTATTGTTTTTGAGCGAGGTCTATACAAGCAGTCGAGGTAAAGATATTAACAACATTATTTTACCAAAGAGATTTCTAATTATTACATTTGACTCCCTCTCTGTGACTCCACTCTTTCGATGCTTTGGTTATTCTTTGTGTATTCATAGTTTTAAATTCGCTATAGAAACTGTTTTACGGCTATATTAGATGTAAGCTGGATGGACGTTAGTGATGAGGAACAGCTGGTGGGCGTGACCAACATCGATGCTTCTTAATCGACTGCTCAGATTGCAGCAATCGCTGTTGTGATACGAAACAAATGTATCGATTGTCCCCCCATGGCTCATAATATTGTTTTCATAATGACTAGTCCGAATTCCCGTTCAACACCTATCGCTGAATGTCTCATCATTTTCAAGTTCTCATCAACACATCAACCGATTTCCTCTTCTATTCAGTGACGTTTCTTTGAACGTCTCATTTCATTTTGTTGTCATTTTCGTCAATAAGTCGGCAACCGACTAACTGTCGAGGTCCTCCCGTGTTTTCAAAACCAGTATTTCGACTCTCAATGAGACAAGTTTTTTATAAACTTCTTAACTCAATTTAATCCTCTTTTATCACCTGATCCCACTGGGGTATCTAATGAGTAAAAAATGTCAAGGTTTTCAGCTTTATTACCGTTTTCATGCTTGCCGTATGACCACTAACGAAATCGTTCAAGTTAAGAATCACCATTTCGACCGAAGCTAAATCTCTTAACTCATTACCAACGATATAGTGCTTGTGATAGATGCTTTCTTATTCCATGCAATATTTTCCACTTCATCTTGAATATTGGTGCCTTTAGGCATCGAACTCTAATGGACAGCTCAGTTATTTCCAAAGAACTCACAGAGGGTAAGAATTTTTGATATTTCAATCCATGAGGCGAAGTAAGAGTAAGCAAGTGTCAATGAACGCTGTCATTCTGAAAGAAACATCATTAATATAATGATGGATCACCGGACTTTGCATGGGATGAATATGTTTTCAATACTTTGAACGAAGCTACAAATTGAGTAAATGCACTTAAAAATTTTGGACATTATTAAAAACAGTATGCTTTGTTCTTCATCTCTTGATTCGAAAACATCGATTCGTACGCCGTTATGAAGTCAGTATTTTTTGTTTCACCCAATCCCTGTAATAAAATCTTTACTTCTCATGTAGATTGCACGAAGAAATTTCATCTTTGTCCAAGCCGGTTTCTTGTAATTCAAGTTTCGCTGTCTGACATCATTATACTTGTTGTTGTTTTTGATAGTTACTCACAACGTTTGGAGAAATTTTTTCGAATTTTGTGCCTTTACCAAGCCAAGGTCCATAAAACTTCGTCTTCGTTGATGTTCGACTTCCAGACCAGAGTTTCACACTCTATCCTGAGCATCGTCGACGACAGCGATGACGAGCGATGCGAAGACGAATCCCACCGAATCGGTGGCGATCGTCACGGAATCTGATGTCGGAATTCAGGACAGTTCTATAGACATCATAAAAGAGATCGAGGATCTTGACAAACTACAGGTTTGATATATATTATGTACAATTTTTGAAATATCTTTTGATTTACTTCAGTCTTTTCCTATTTTAAACCGGATCAATGCCAAGAAGCTGGATATGTTGGAGAATGTCTAATAGTTTGGGCAAGCACTTGAATATAGCCGTTGCACCATCGGCTCGCCATCTAAATGAAATGGGCTACCTAAAAGTGATGTCTCGATGGACACCCCGTGCATGGACCGACCATCTCACATAGCAACGCCGACTGGGCACATTGTGAAGAGACTCGGTTGGACTACATCCACCGTCTAGCTCTGATATGGTTTCCATCGGATTATCGTCCGTTCCGTTCCTGAAGCAGCACTTTTTGGGGAAAACTTTGAGGACTACAATCAGCTCGTAGACGACTTTCGTCACCAGCTTCATTCTTTTTAGGGAAACATCTAACCGTTACCCAGCAGTGATTGTATATCATAGATAATGATGGTGATTGTATTGTTGATTATTGGATTCTTTCAAATAAGTAACAGTTGGATTAAGAAAAATGTGGAAGTACGAAAGAAATTATGGATGATCCAATACATCGTGTTACAACGTTAAATAGATTCACTTCAACGATTGTCCTCGCTTTTGAATCTTTATCCTTTTTCTTTCACATTTTCGTCAATTTCGATATTCTAAATTCTGAATGGTGCTCCGTTGCTTCAAATGATTCAAGCGATAACCTCTCTATACCAGTATGTGTCCATTTTTTCTTCTAATGTCATCTTTCTCTCGCATCTGCTAAAGATATTTTAATTTCTCTTCTTCTATAGATAATATTTTGATAGGATTATAATTTCTTGCCGTCTTTTCTTCTTTAACTGCGTATGCAGCTGCTCTTCCTCATATAATTTTATCCTTTTATTTCTGCTTTCGTCACCATTGCCTCATGTCATGTCGATCTAGTAACTCCTCGTCGATTTCTCCATCAAAATGGTAAATGCTCAGATTTATACGCTGTGCAGGTGATAGCTGAAAATCATTCTATCCATATTTCTTAGTATTCTTTTTGTTTTTCGGGAGAATTTTCACTTTCTCTAACTCTTGTGCGCTTGTTTTCTTGAACAGTTAGATTATTTGACGAAACTAACGATGTTCTCATCAGAGAAGGCTTTTATCTAAACTAGAAATCACTTTTTTATTCGCGGTAGTGCTTGAAGTGTAGTGAATGAAGGTGCTGTGCAATTTATGCTTATCATTGTTTCGACCTCACGACCTTTGTGAACAAGTCCTCTATCCCCTTAATGTCCGAAAATTCGTACCAGACTTGTCTAAAAAGTAAGATCAGTTGGAAGCCTTTACGTGACTCCTTGTGTCTGGAACTTATCCAGTCTCGTAGTTTTCTGAAGGGTAAGAAACTTCGAAAAGTTTAATTTGTACGAAATTATTACTTTTATCTGAATTATATTACGTAGATTGTAGTGTGAAAAAAGTATTTTTAATGTTCTTGAAGTTTTGGCAACCTCTAAATTTTGTTATAATGCAGCAGCAAGCTATATTTTACTGTGGCTGGGTTGGCAAAATGGCAAAAATTGATCTTCCAATGACTCATCTTTCAAAGAAACAACATTCGACATTCTGTGGAATTCAGCATTTTGCATACGATCAGCATCTACATTCATCATGCGCGAACGTCTTCGAATTCACGTGGGACTCCGTTGATCGTTTAGGAGTCGGCTTTTAGCATGAGTGTCGTTGAGTGCTAGTCGTAATGCGTTCACAGGTCCTGTGCATCGGAGTAAGCTTCTTAAAGAAGTTCGATCCAGTTTCGCAATAAAGAAAGAATGGAAGATATTGTTGCTTCCGAAACGAGGTCAAAAAAGAGCCTTGCGCGCCTTGAATGGCGTCACTATTACCACCCCAAAAGTTTTAAACTGAGAGGTTCGAAAATCTTCACGGTGACCTTTCTCAGCAGGGAATCCGACAAACTGTCGACCTTTTATCTTTCTAAGTGTTATATGTGTAGCTAACCTCTAGAGCTTTTGTGGAGAATTAATAAGTTTTCCACTAATGATTATCTCACAATGGTGCTGATGCCGTTACTCTAAAACCAATGAACTGAAACCGTAGCGAGCATCAGAATCGATCATCTTTACTACTTGTCGATATCTTCGGCTAAAGTCGTTTCTGTCCTCCCCGTCATCGTCCTTCTCGATGACCTTCGCCATTGTAAATCAACGATGTGTGACGCGCTCCGCTCAGATTTACATATTCATTGGTGAACATTAACTTATTGAAGTTGACGCCAGCAGCCGGTGTAAATGTTACGTTCTTGAAAAAAGTTCTTAGCATGCCTTGAAGTTTGACTAACAGCACATGGCAATGTAATTACTAAGCAGTGCAGCCATCGCTTCTTTTTCCTCGCCTTCTTGCCACTTTCCTTTCCACTCAGAGTGGTAATGTGTTTCAGGTAATTATTATATGTCGCTTAGATTGTTCGAATCTTCTAGAACCACAGAATCGTTGTCCTTTTTTTAAACCTATAAGTAGATATACAATCTACAATAAGTACTATATCACCGCTTCTTAGCAACGTTTTGATGTCACAATTACATGAGCAATGACGGTGAATGATATGCAGAGACATTCGACCCAATCAGGAGTTGAACCAGTGTTCCTCTTTCATAGCGAGGGCGCATACTGTCACTACACCCACCAAGCCACCTCTATGCCACCACTCGTTCCTCGATAATTGTAACATCATGATACGAAAATTTTCTGATGCAGACTGTATTTATATCCACTGACTGTCAGCTTGATCAAGTATAGTGCGCCGATATGTGGTTCTCGTCAACAAAAGAATGATTGGTAATAGAGCGGTGGCCCTGGGGCGTGGTGGTGTAGTTGTAGCACAGGCCACCGGCATGGATCAAACACTGGTACACCTCCCGCTTGGAGTCGCAAGTTTTGCATGATACTCAGCCTTCAAATAGAATTGAAGGGCGGTTAGCGCAGTGTTAGTGACACCGACTTTGGAGAGTACAATACTAGTTCGATTTCGTAAGCAAGCTCGTCAAACCTTTCTTTCTTCTAGGATAAAGGAAGTGGTGCCAGGCTTGTGTGGCAGAACCCTACCCTACAGTTCGAGTGGAAAAGATCCAGCCCAACAATCTTGGATTCAGTAGCCCAGTACTCTCATTTCACTCATTATAATGAATTTAGCGCGTGTGAAGCATTTGTTAGAGATGTCCTGCAGAGCGTGTTTAGAATTATGTGATTTAGTATATTGTAATTCTTGTAAGTTGTTGGTGCCGGGCGAACAATGTGCAGCTGGCCAACGTCCTTTGTGTTTACGTACCCATCGCAAGATGAAATTGTTACTTTTTATGCTAAGAATTTTTTTCCCATGTGGTGAAAGCGAGAAATCCTTTGTGTTGAATTTATCTTGAACCATCATCTTCATTGTCAGCTTTTGTACGCATGTTAACCTTTGTGTTTTCAAATCGAACCCTTTGTGTGCGTAGATTTTTATATAATCGGAGGCTTACTGTAGCGCTTCATCTGGCAAACTCTTTGTCTGTGCTCCATATATAAGCCTTCGTGAAAACAGAAAGTTCAGTTGTCATGGGTTGCCATTAGTTGTCATCAGTAGTCGTTAGTCATCCCCTCTTCATCAGTTAGCAGCTAGTGGTTGGTTTCGTTAGGGTTACTGTAATCCTACCGTACTCAATCCACTTATCCGATTGGCTAATTGACAGTTTATCCACAGTAAACTTGTTAATCTTACCGTATTCTACACCTCCAGTATCAGGTCAGTGCCAATTGCAATCACCTTAAGAGAGTTCAGAGTCAATTCCAAACAGAGCGCATGATCAACGAATCGATGTCCAATGATTCGAGGCCGTGCTCAAGGCTAATCAAGCCTTCCATTTGTCTGGGAGGATAACAGCACCGACTTGATACAACGGTAGGCCACCTCTAGTCACTGCAAAGACGAGATTTGCATTCAATCTCTTCAAGCGGAATTAAGATTTGAAGACGAATTCATGACACATTCCTTAAAGATTGGTCATAGCCAAGAGCTCTATCCTTATTTTTGATGGAGTTTCTTTCTTTGACAATTTTTGTAGCTTATTATCTTAATCTGGAAAAATTTCATATACGCGATGGTCAAAAGTGCTCTGTAAATATGCATGGTCGTTCGCTCAGCCCATGATTTGAGCAAATCATGTTTTATATATATTATATATATATAATATATATAATATATGTATATATATTTATATATGACGCTTTAAACAATCTATTGATCCGTCTTTACTTTTTTTCTGTGCGGATCCCAGTACTTCTAGCATTCATCGTTTTGTCGTCTTCTGCTTGAACGTCGTAGAATACTGGTTGAGCGAGTCTCCTTGCAATCTCGGGTATAGCCGAGTTACGAGTCTGATTATTCTCTGTCCGGCATATGGCTACTACCTTACCGTCGTTGATAAAACAATTTTCTGTATATTTATCGTTATCTGAAATGGTTAATAATTCAGAAGAAAGGCGAAGTGAAAAAGAACTGAAAACTAGCCCAAAATGGGGTACAGTGAACCTGTGATACCTTAATTAACTATTCAGATTCTTACATATTACTCAGCAGAATTACGGTGACTTTGATAAAATGCAACTTGCTGTTGCTTTCTCACTCTATTATCCACCTTCAAAGTGTTGTGCGGATCCCAGTACCTCTAGCATTCAATCGTTTATTGCGTCTTCTTCTTAAACGTCGTTCAATTCTGATCAAGTCGCGTTTCCTTCTTGATTCTTCATGAGAACCAAGTGATGTTCTTTCTCAGCAGTCACATTAGCTCAATCTTTTCTGTCTATGGCATCAACTTCACATTGAAGATTTGCGATGAGTTTGTTGTGTGCGTCCGGAGTCATCTTCTTGTTCTTTCTCAGTAGTTTCTCTTATTTTTTCTTCGCACTGCGTGTACTTCGACATTCGAGTGATGAAATTGCACTCCCTCTGCAAAGAAATTGTTTATTTGCAGTACTTGCCTTTCCCACCGCTGCAATGATGTTGACTTTTTCAATTATCATTGTAACGACACCCCTTGCTGTTCTCCATGGTGATGGGAAAAGTGTGCTCGTTTGATATGACGTTACGAGTGTCTCGGGCTGAACCTTCCTTGTTCAAACTAAAGTATCAATTAAACTTAATAAAACTATTTTGCAAAGGCGTGAAATCAGTTCAAGCTACCATTTAATATAAATGAATAATACGTTGCTCGACATAAATTACCTGGATAAATAAAAACTGGCAATATGCCCGCCAAGGGAAATAATTTGGAGGAACGCCGTTGGAAAAATATGTGTGCTTCAGTGTGGAAAATTTGAAAGCACTGCACAGAATCTCGCATTGAATTTACATCCTATGGAACTTTCTGGTGATCTAGCTATAACAGTATTTTCTTCTTACAGACAAATCCAACTCGAATTTGTGGTGGAAGGTAACAAACAGTAGAAACTCAGCTTGTCGATTACGGGGTCTTATCTCAAAATACAGCGTGTTACAGAGTAACTCCTAGACATTGCGCTACACACACATACGGCATGGTACCGAGCATGAGCGTTTCATTCATTAATAATTATGTTTGAGCTCATTTCTTACACAGAACGCTTTAATCAATGCTGAGAAAATCTTGAAAAACTATTGTGTCACCCAGTAAAAAATTTCATCTTCGACATTGAAAGCCTTTAAGCGTCGTAATATTCACACGAGCGGGAACACGAGAACGGCCAAAAAGCAAATAAGAGAATTATAGACAATAAAAACAGTGAAAACAATGACTTAAGAAACATCGCACAACGTATCTATTCCAGCTTTACTAATGAACTAGAAGTAACAAGTGCTATGAATATCTCCTTAGAAAAAAATATATTTTAGGAACGAATGATGCTGAAGTTGAAAGAGGTCCAGTACCTCTGCAACGGAAAACTCTCACCACAGCTGTCTGGTAGTGACACATTAAAAAACAGGTCGCGAAAGCGCAGCAACGGTGACTTAACGGCGGTCACTCACACTCAGCACACAGCTCGTAAATCACTGTGGAGTTCCTCGGCGGAACCTCTAAGAAGGCATTCGATTTCACCTAAAAGCCCAACGAATCACTTCACAAGAGACATTGATGGTTTAGAACATTCACAAAATTTTTGGAAAGAGGAAGTGATTTCTAGCTGGACAAGCTTTCCAAAGAGACATAATAAAACATGAAAAGCTTTCCGCGTTGATCAATTCCTTAGGAATGGGGCCATGATTCGACTTCAATAAGCATACCAAGGATGACTGAATGATCGTTTTGCTTGCGCAGTGACTTACGAGAGACTAGCAATGCATCGATTTTGTATTTCATAGAAACAACTTCCCATTAATCTCGGCAGTTATGATTGATAAGTAACTATTTTCCTGACGAGAACACCCGAAGTTGCTAACACAATATCTATCTAGCACCGATTTACATTTCAGTGAACTCGCCTTCTTCAGAGCGCTGCATAGAATCCAAACGAACCACAAGGAAGAGTGTTGCGTTATCATGCGTGACCTCTCTGTATACCTCGGACTGGTTCCTTAGCGCAAGACTACACATTGACCACCGTTTTAGGTTTTCTTTACATGGTTGAAAAAGTATTTGGTGTAGTACATTGTGCGTCAATTTAACTTTTCTGAGCTACGAGAAAAGGAGAGAAAAAAACGCAGACAAGTCTCATATCACTTTGCCAATCCCAGACTGTAGTTATGCCCATATCACGTATATATAATTGTAATGATATAAGAGAGTGAGAGTGGAGACGCGCGTGAAGTCGAGCTCCACTCCCCCTACCTTCTCCGGCAGTCAACAACAATGCTCAATGGAATGTAACCAGATTTGTAATGACACAAGTTTCTTGCCCAGACTAACGCATTCATGGCGAGCTGGACTAATTGGGATTGGCGAGGTATCTTTAACACAGTGGATCCTAGCTAAATCCAATTTCAAAAAAGACTTCTTTAGAGTGTTCATAGATATCACATAATATCGTCAGTAAATGTCAACCTGTAAACATATAATAAAGTGTGGTGACTGTGTTCTATATTTAACCTATTGATGTAATTTTGCTATTCCCATTACCGGCATCAATTGGGTCGCATTAGCTGTGCCATAATCTTCTCTTGCTCAGCAGACAACCCACATAAGCTCCAATAACCTCTCTATGTGCTAGAATAAAAAGGTATCAATATTTTGGAAATCGATTTCCTTTGATCTCGGTATTGCTTGGTTACTTGGACGGTCTGCTTTGACCAGTTGTGTGGACTCCAACAACTTCCGTACACTTCTTCTCGCTATCGCTGTCCATGGTGGTAGTATGAATTTTGCATGGTGGATGGAGTGAGTCTATACTCCATGGTCAAATATCGGCTGCTGCGAAACAGCTAATCAATTCTGTTTACGGACACATCCTCCCAACGTACAGGTGCTCGTCATAGAGGAAAGTTGAGTGAAGTTAAATCTACATCTTTTCGTCCATCTCTTGACTGTTCTACTAGCTATGTGACTACCCATCTATGTTTCGCTATCTATATATATTCTTCCGGATTACGAAAATGGGAAATTTAACAAAGGTCTGAGCTACGCTAGCCGGCTTGACGTGACTGATGACTATTTTTGGTAGACATCATACAAGCGCTCTGTGATTTGCCCAAAATTTTTGACGCGTTTGAAATAATACCTCACGGCCTTGATACATCGCTCAGTAAGGAGAAGACTATTGAATCTTAAATGGGAGCATGTAACTGAGGTCCGCTATTTGGCCTTTGGCTTCTTCCTTCACAACGTTCTTCGTGTTCAATGAACCTTCAAAGTGAACGTACGAGGTGGATTCTGTAATCTGGGGGCTGTCCATTTTGAATGGTTCTTTATCGCACCATCGGTTTTTATGAGCTGGGTGTTTCTGCAACTTATGCGTGGCTCAAACTTTTTCCTCTCTTCGGCGGGCTCACTAAGCACCGCCTCTGTTACATTACTACTTTCTGGCAAGAGTACCATTCGTGAAACGAGTGTCCGATAAGAAAATTTCCATCAAAACGTATGCCAGTCTCGTCCCAACTAAGCGACTTCATTATCCCTGCAGAACGGCAGCAAATGACTTTGTCGATAATAAGCTTTGTCGAACTTATTTCCATTGGAAATAAGTCTAAAAAACTGATTATTGTGATACAGTTCCTATAATAGTCTGATAGATTTCTTATGTGGCACGATCCACTCCTTCATTGAACGACGAGGCTTTGAAGAACTGCAGTCTCTTTGATGCTGTCAAACTCTTATTGACAGACGAGAGAAATTAGGATTAAGAGAAAGCGCCTTTTTCGAATGACTTCTGTGATCCCTGGCTCAGCTTGAATGTTGTGCATGCAAGATGGGCTTCGTTGAAAATGTGATCAATTGGCCGGTTGTGCCTCATTCAAAACTAGTGATAGGCTCAAAAGTGCAATCTCGTGAAGAGCTCGCAGAGTACACTCAGCGAGCAAATTGAACGATGAATTGAAGCTTTCTTTAATCACTATTTATGTGAATGACACTGTGCGTGACGCCTTCTATTGGTGAGCGTTTCGGTTTTCGGAGGATACGGATGTTTGTGTGTAGCGAGAGGCAGATATACGTTGCGGCCTTTAACTCTCAGATGCCAATGTCCCTAAGGCTGCGTCAGTTTTCATGGATTCTACAACAACCTGTGTTTATGCGGTAAATTCTACTGAATTTTCATCTTCCTTTTTCTCTTATCTTTATAAGGATCTACGATGATGGTTTTAGAGATCAACCAATGAGAGCATGAAATTACTTCACAGGCCAATATGATCGCGAAGCATAATGTGCAATTTAGTGCACTAATAAACAATCTTACTTGTCTCCCTCAATGAACTGCGACGCGCATATGCTGATTTAATTTCAGACATTCGTAACTAAACCGGTTCTATTCTGTTAGAAAGCGACAAATAAAGAAACGATTCCTTTTGCTGAATAAAGATTTTCCCCTGCACTTTGAGCAATCATTAGAAAATAATCGGAGTTCGTTCATTTGACCGCCTCTTGCGATGGTATGAGCTCATAATATACCCAGTAATGCTTTTGCACAGCACTCTACATTCAAAAACAATTCTCTGGCTACTGCGCTGCGTACCAGTTTTTTCAAAAGGCTATTTTTGACGTTGTTGAAGAAAAAAAAACATCTGTATTTCACACGCGCGTATTTTCGCAGGGCAGAGCTCCTTCTCTAGACTACAGGTAATCATTCGAAAGCGTAAGATTCAGCTGTGGAAGAGCCGTGCCTACTTCCTGGAAAGAGCGTCTCATTGCAGTGTAAGAGGAAAATAAGATCGAGTTTCACGCCTCTGACGCGCTTGTTTATCGCCTAATCTATTTTCTGGTGTGTGGTCACCGCCAATTCGATGCGATGGTCAGCCATCGTTCAATCAACTAAGACGAAAACCACAACGAAAACAAGAGACTGTGGACAACATATTCAAATTAACGGCTCCGAAAAGGCGAGGAAGTCTAAAAGTTGGCCGTAAACGTAAAATTTATTGACCAATCTCGTGTAAATCCAATAAAATCGAAGAAATATAAAATATTCTTAACGTGTTTTAATATCGGTCGATTTTGAAACAGCCAGAAGAGAATATTTCATAAAGGATTGATAAAAAGATTTGCATGATTTTCAAATAGCAAAATCTACCTGAAACTTTTTATAAGAATTTTCAAGAGACAAGCTTCACTCGTAGACACCCATCAGAGCAGTTATTATGAGATGATATGCGAAAACTTCTTCTCTTTTGATGATTTTCGAAGAAACAATAGTTTTCAAAAGGCTGACAGTAACGATAGCAGTATTGGAATAATTTATAGCATGACTTCTCGAAGGACGTTCCTTCGGAGTTGCGTTAATAACTCCGACTCAGGTTGCTCCCTATGAGTACTCAAACAATATTTACTTAGTGACAAGCACACTATAGGGCACTTCAATGACAGGAAATGAAATAAGAAATGACGAAAAAAGCCACTTTTGTCCTCGAGTGTGGTAATGTTCATGTAATAACAAAAGTGTTTCAATGAAATTTGTATAGAATTTGTGCTAGAGACAAGGATCTGTATTTCACCGCTACTGTAGAAGCGTCGTGATGGTGTAATTATATATCCAAGATATGCAAAGTTTTGCGCTTCTTGCGGGAATTTACCCCACGTCTCACCCAAACCAGAGCACGTGCTACCACTACATCATAGAGGTCAGCGCTCTATCATCAATCGTGTTATATTAGACTTACATGTTTTGCAGCAAAACATCAAAGATTTTGAAAAAGCTCGGATCCGGTTGCTAATTCGACATGTATGTAATATTCACTTCACTCACATTTGGATAGACGGCGGAGGTTCACCAAAAGATGGCGCTCAAATGAATTCAATAAATAGAAAGTTGTCTTGTAATAAGAATTCTAAATCAAGGAGCGAAAAGTGAATTAATTTTGATGACTCGCAGTTTTCTAAATAACAAAGAATTTGAAGCTGTGTATTCATTTCACTAGAATTGCCAACAGTAGAATTAGAAAATTGTATTCAGACGATTCGAAGCGCGCAATCAGCCAAGGAGGCAGGAAGAAAATACCTTCTATTTATTAGGTTAAGCAAAAGTTTTGGGAAACTTTTGGAGGTTTCATTTATTAACACCTTTGGGTCGTTTTTATTGACAGTTTTTTAATTAATTTTAGGTAGTTCAATAGTTTCATAGAAATATTGATATAGTTCATTAAATTCGCCCTCCAAAATACCTATTGAACAGTTTTATTGACACGTGTTGATCCACCATTACTGGAGAAAAGGTTTAACGATTCCTAAAGCCATCGATGAGATTCATGGGAGTGAAGGTATGGCAATAGCGACTTCGGGAACATTGTTTAAGAGATTAAAAGAAGGCAGTTTTGCTCTCGAAGGCATGTGTTCGTCTGGCCAGCAATCGGTTCTGGACGAATGTGACCTGAAAGCCGCTTTAGATTCTGCGCGTTTATGAGAACTCTTCATTTGGCTGAAGAGCTTGTAGTATCACAGCATACCGTTGTCAACAAGTTGCACTAATTCGACTTCAACCACAAGAAGCGTCACAAGGAGTCGTATGAGCTTTGACTGATTGTGGTCTCTTTCAATCTATGCGACACTTTTTGATCGGCCCTCGGTTGATTTGATTGAATCATTATTATACAGTTCGAATCATTTAATGAATTTGGAGAAGCACTTCAACAGTGTTTCGATTCGAAGGAGCTAGACTGGTTCTTCGAGCAGATTCCCTAATCTTGCACGACGATAACACGTAGTCGTGAAAAAATGATCATATATATGTTGAGAATAGCTATTGGTGTTTCTGTTGCTAATTTGTGCATAAATACGAAACTTTCGAGGATTTTTCAGAGCTTTTTTCCAACCTTAGTATTCTAGAGATTTCATAGGCAGTAATGTGCTTGGCAACAATGAGAATTTTGAAAGAATAATGGTAAAAAATAGTCGAAATTCTTGTGAAAATCGATATATTAGTACGACTGAAATATAATTCAATCAGTGAAGAAGAAGAATATCCAATCAGTGAAGAAGAAGAATATCCGATCAGTGAAGAAGAAGAAAGCGATTCAGTTCAATAGTTGAGATAACAAACAATAATACATCAGTGAACGTCCGGCGGAAGAGGCTATGAGCTATTTAACAATCGTAAACGTTGATAAATGGCAACGTCGTCTTCGTAAACAGAATAAGACCCAACATGTGGGAAAGGATTTGTGGAGCTCGGTGGGAAGGAGAACGTATTCTGAGAAAATGGGAAAGAGGTGAGTATTCATCTTTGATCACAACGAAAAATTAGAACTGGGACAACACGTGGATTACTTTCATATGTTGGAAATGATGTTTCGCTTATATAGATCACGACGCTACAGACATTATGTCACTTTTAGAATCTCTTTCAGTCGAATCACTTCTATCTTCCACACACTCATCATCCAAAAAGACCTTCGGAACTTTTTTTGTACCGTTTCGAATACTGCTTTAGAATTTCTCGTCTTTATATATATATATACATATATATACTATATATATACATGATATATATATATACATGTTGTTATACGCTAATAGAGTTTAGCCCTCACAGAATCTCGTGATAGCCGTGTGCAAACGGTCCTGGACCTTGATGATCCGAGAAAGCATCCTATATGAGCCTTGGTACCAGCTCGTCATGACCACAAAAGGATGGGAAGTCTAGTTAAATCGGACCAGCGCATTGTGCATATTGCGCGGTATCACTACCACTGTACTACCCTCATTTATAAGTATAGTATGCGACTAAGTATATGATATTTCTCTATCAAATCACCAATAATGCATGATGAGTTCACGGGTGTCGTGGTCGTTGGTTCGATCTCACACCGGGTCTAACTAGGCGTCCACCCTGCTATTTCGCGTTTGTACAATAGCCGCTGGATTTGTTTTTTTTTTATTCTTAAACAGAGCTTGGTTAGCACGAAAGACACACCTTGATATATGTAAATCTTGACAACTGCCCTTATTGAGTCGATCGAGGTTTGTCTCAGTTGTTGATGTTGTTGTTGTTATGATTCAATGGCTGACGCTTTATCGCCTTTGCTTTCTTCAGAATTGTTTTATACGTTAATTGACTAGCACATCATCCCACATACCAACATATGGTGTTCTCATAGCTTATAAAATATCTCTAAATGAAGCAAAGTCGCTAAAGTTGCTTATAGATCACAACAAAAATAAAAGTAAAAAGGAAAAAAACAACAACGACAGTAGCAAGAACAACAAGAACAACAACAGCAGCGTATTGATACCGACCTCATGTGAACTAAGCAGCGACAGTTTGCAAGAATCATGGGTACCCATATGTTAAACGGCGATAAATAAATATTCGACCTCATTCGGTAGGCAAGAATTTTTTACATGAGAGTTAGTAATCATTCGGAAACTTAATTCTCTGGCTAGAGTCAAAAAAGGCTGCTTTTCTCAGAAGTTTTCTTAAAGCTGTAGCATTTGAAATAAAAATATATTTCACACCTACCGCGCTTTCATTGTTTTCACATGCATTAGCTTAGGCACAGAAAGCAAATGAATGTGTGGAGGAATTTTTGTAGTACTTGAGTCAATCGTTTTATCTGGAGTTTCTTTCAAATCGGCGTTCGTTCGAATTCAAATCAATCGTTCTATCTGCAGTTTCCTTCAAAGCGGCGACAGAACTCCCATTTGAATAAAAAGTTGCATTCCACATGTCTAACACTTTATAATTAATGATCGATCGCCCTGCCAAAGCGTAGATTAGCCGGTAAAAAGCTCGGGATTTGTGAAACTCGATCTTATTTTCTCTGCTACACTGCAGTGAAACGGTACTTTCAGAAAATAAGGTAAGTGTTGAAATTATTAGAACTTACGCCATCGAATGGCAACTAACAGTCTAGAGAAAGAGCTTTGTCCAGTGAGCTGTAGAGCGTTATTTTTTTTCTACTGCAGCGCTATCAAAAGAGCTTTTCCAAAAAGCAAACCCATCTTTGCGTTTTTCGAAACTTCGGCCATCCAAAGGGTACTAGCAGCCAAGAAAGAAGTTTTGTCCAGCAAGATATAAGGGAAATAAGAAAAAAACAAGCTGTCGTGTGAAACATAACTTTATTTAGGATTTTACAGCATTATAACAGAGTGTTTCAAGAGCCCGGCCATGTACTGCTTTAGCCAGCGAGCTAAGTCTTAGAATGATTACTAACACTCCTACAAAAATTTTTTGTTCAGCGAATGAAAAGTGTACATTAGTTATTGTGCCCAGATATGTAGAAGGCTTGTCATTCAAAATATTAGTGACCCGTCAAATCGGAAGGCTAAGGCTAAGTCAATATTTAGGAAAAGTGTGCATCCATTGTCATTTTGGTGTTACAAGTGGAGTGGTGTACATAGCGTTTCCTTTCTAACGAAATGATTATAAATACTATTTTTGTTAACGCTATGCTACTTATTATAACGAAACTATTCAGATAGGTACTACTACCAGTTGAGTCCGACTAAAGAAGTGCGAGCTGTGGCAGATCGGTTAGTGATGCAGTTTTCAATGAGCAAGGTGCTGTTTCGACTCTCGGCTCAGCGCTCTCCTGCCATCAATCGACGAACACCAACAAAATGCCACAGACCAAGTATCCCTGAAATCGCGAGGAGAGTCTTCTGCTCCTGCTCAACTACTGTTCTGAGGCGTCTTTATCATCGTTCAGCATCAGTCACTAAGGGGACGGAAATCCCCATGTCCCATTCAGCAGTCGAAATAATAACACACAAAATATGAAGACCTCTGCAAAGGTAACATGCAAGAAGGCGAACTGAGTGAAGCGGTCTACGGTTTAAATCTGATGATGGGTCGTGTAAATGCCAAAGACTTTTACTATCTTTTTTCTTAAAAAGAAAAAACTAAAAGACTTCTTACTAAAAGAGCTTTTTTTTGTGAGATTTTGAAGTTTTATCTTACAGTACGGCATTGATTATTCACCAGGCAAGCGGTACGGTCAACAGGAAGCAGAGTATGCTATGGTCATAATGTTGTGGTTTCGTAATGAAATTTAGGGTTCGTCACAGAGGAAAGGAAATTGGGGGACTGTGGAACGTAGAGGAGGGGATTTCACTAAAAAGACTTCTCTAAAGCTATTTTTAATTTATTGTCGATGCTTTCTAATGAACTATACAACATTCAATTGTTTATAAGGAGTCAGAGCTTGTCAAAAATGAAATTGATCTTCTACAATGCAAATGTACTTCGTGAATCTATTCACTTTAGTGCTTGCGTATAATGTGTTGAGACGTATTTGAATTTGATTACGCTAAAAAATATAAATTATTTGCCACATCGTTTTATCAACTTATTTGACCCGTATCACAGTCTTCTTTTTTTATTGTGCGCGTCCCACCATTTCTAGCATTCGATTTGTCTTCGCGCTTTGTTAAGCTTTCATCTTGTTCATGGACGTCTCAGAACAGGGCTGAGCAGGTCTCCTTCCATTCTCTAGGATAGTTAACCTGAAGTGTTCCGTAGGGCATTCGTTATTAACTGATGAAGAGTGTTGTAAAATTGTCATTAGAGTATCGCAAAAATCTCAGTCGTAAATATCGCAAGTATAATCGAAGAAATAATATAGTAATAAGCATATTAAATCAAGTTTACCACACAATACCAGATTTGTATCGGAGAGCGCACCCACAACAGTAACCACTAGAAAGTCGAGATGTGACAGACAAATCAGTATATCATCAATGAGATTCTTTGTACCAAAATGGTTGATACAATATTACAATTTCAGTAGCACTGTTGTCAAAAGTGCTGTCTAGTATTAGGTGCATGGCCCTCGGCTCGACCACATCGTGATACAGCGAAATCTATCACTTTTTCAGAGCAAACAAATATATACCATACTTGTTTGAGAAAAGCTCTCATTGATACAGAAGGTCGACGAGTCTCTGCAGTAAAGTTCTCGGAACGCTGTTGCGAAGCGGTCTGAAGATGCAAGAAAATACCACCTTGAACAGCACTAAGCGGCGTTCGTGAATAAAAGAGAAATTATCACAAAGCTGCTACATGTGTACAAAAAATGTTAACAAAAACTTGAATAGATTCTATGCTGATGACAAACAATAGGCAATATGGACGTGATGAAAAAAATGTTTCAAGATCAAAACAAAATTATTTTTCATTTAACCGTTTCAAAGTTGGTGAGATTTCATAGATATACCCAGTGATATAGAGTGTTATTCAGAATTTTCGCGTCAGGGCGGGATTCGAAAAAAAATGTTTCGTTTCTACAAATTTAAAATGTCGAGCCGGATCAGTTTTCTTGATTGAGTAGGAGCCATCATGAATATTGATTTTTATTGGATGATAATATTGATTTAGCTTAGTTGAATTCATAAATCGGACACGCGAGAGAGCAATGTAAAATGAGTGAAGGTTTATCAATAGGTCGAATGATGGGTGTGATGTCGATCACTACCAAAAAATGAATAATGGCACCTTTTCGCAGCAGTCAACCTTGATTTCGGCGCAATCACGATGCTAAGGAGAAACGGAAAGGTGATGAAGATCTCTTCGATGCAAGAAGAGGTGAAGTCATCTTAGAGGAAAGCAGAAGGAAGGAGATGAAGTAGTGAATAAGCCTGCGACAATGATTATAGTCTTACAAAGGGAGGAAAACAATATATATTCTTAAAAATCGGAAAGAGTTTTCTGAAGATGTATAAATATTCGCTATCTGCTTGCGAAAACATACGTTTCTTTCCTGGTGCTTGTCTCTCACTATTTTTTCTGAGAATTATAAAGGTCGGAAATGGAGCTCTAAGCTTCATTTGATTCCTTAGGGATGCAAAATGCATCCGTCTTCACCCATGGTAACGTGGATTTGAGAGATACCACCTTTTTTCTCTTCCACATCCACTAAAAGGGGACTAGCCATTGAGCTCATCCCATTCGTGTGGTGTTCCACTCTATTCTAATGACTTAATGCAATTTCAAAGACTCACAACGTGAGAACAAACGTCCGTAGAAAATCGACTCAAATCTTCGTGGCTCTGAAAAAGTCTAAAGTGTCAAACGTTGACTAAAAATGAGGATTTTTTCGTGGCAGTTTGTTTGAGCTCATAAATTCGATAAAGAAATGCATAATTCTGGTGAGATTAACTGAAAATCTGTCCACTTGTACAGCTTCCACATGGTAGCCGCTTTGTATGTTCAATTGCAAAGATGCTCAGAGAACGATCTTCACAGACCGGAAAGCCAAAATACGGTATTTTTCTTGTTAAGCAGATCGAAGGCTTTTAATAATAGCGTTTTTGATTACAATAGTGATACAGTGTGAAAAAGTAGAATGTCTGAGGTTTCGACAAGTTTAGCTTTCTGTAGAGACTTGAAATAAAAACAAACTAAACTGCTTTGAAGGAGCGAAACTACCGAAACATTAGCCGTACTTGTATTACAGTGTATCACTATGTTCAATAAAAGTTATTATTAATCACCTCGGATCTGCTTAACAAGAGAAACGCTGAATTTTTTAATCCATGCAGAGGTAAAGAGATAGTTGGTCCTTAGAATTAGAAAATCAAAAGACTATTTTGTTGGAAAACGACTAGATTGAATTCCACTGGAAGAAATTAAAAGATAACGGTTGCTTACGTTCAAATTGAAAGGTCATGGCGAAATATGTTGATTTGAAGTGGAACACAGACCTTGTATTCTGCACTATAGATCAACTCATGATTCGTGCGGTCGCGTATGTTGTTGAAAGAAAGTCGTTTTGAAGGATGTTGTCCTGGAACTCAAGCACTAGATACTTTTCGGAGAACTTGATATGCATTCGCCTTCGATGTGGTACACCCGGATTACGTTTCAAAGACTGTTTGACTATCATCCGACGCATCACGTTAACAGTCTAACACCGAAGACCCACGGGTAAAGGATCTGAACGCGTTTTGCAGGACGTTAAGTTGATAGTAGTCGCTAAGAGCTACAGCGCTATCAGTTGCTCCTCCTTTTTTCTTATTGCAACTTACTTTTCATGCCAAATTCGATACCAAATGGTGCGTTTTCTATTCAGAGAGCTATTTGTTTTGATTTCCTTACCATGCACATTGGATCTTTCATAAAATGGACCACTATTCAATAGAACCAGCAATGTTACTCATTTCTATTCATTTCATTTTTATTAGCAACTTAATAATTTTCTTTTCGCTATTTAGAAAGAAAAGGTTAAGAAACGTGTCTTTTTCTCACTACCAACTTGCCTCTTATTGTCGAAACTTGAGAAATTCAAAGAAGAAGAGAAGACGAAGAAAGAAAGAAAAATTAGTGATAAGATTGGTAACAGAAAAGTGGTGAGTATTTCAAAAAAAGTTTTTTTTGCTATGCGAGCAAAAAATAGTTTTGTAACATTTTTCACAGAAGTTATGGAAGTACGCAGAGTGGTATATTGCAAATTGATTCAACTTCTCCAGTCTCTGAAGAGGACGAAACGCGTCGAAACGTTAGCCACCAAGTAGAACTATCCGTTAACAAACTCGCGCTGTTCTTGTAGCTTCTTTCGCATTATTGTTCCACTCAGTTTATTTTACTTTAAGTCAGATTATTGCTGAAGGCTCTGGTCTTGGAAAATGTTTCAGCAGACACTTGTATACGGTCGAACGACCATCGCTCAACCTCTACATGGGATGGCTACCGCCGACAGGTCGCAACTCATGCATTAACCGACCACCCCACACTGCAAAGCCGACTTGTCGCGTTTTGGAGAGACTGGATTGGACTACGGGACCGAATCCATCGCATAAGCCTGTTATTGCTCAACAGGTTTATCATCTCTTCCGCGCCATGAATCAGCATCTGCGGGAGGAAAAAAAGTTAAGGCCTAACCAGCTCAAAAATAGTCTCACCGACTTCTGTGTTCACCAGCCTCATTCTTTTTGAAAGGAAGGCATTCCACCCTCTCCCAACAAATTAATGCATATCATCGATCACAATGGTAATTATATTGTTGATTGACTGATTGATTATTCTATATAAGTATCATTTGAATAAATGAAAGAGCCAAAAATGTGGAAAAAATTATGAACAACACAATAACAACTTCGGTTCTGCTCATCAAGAAAAGTACGTGCTTGTCCGTCAACTGCGAAATGGCGTATACCATAATTATGCCATAACGCCACCATTTTCGATATTGGGAGCTGCTGCACTATGTCAACATTCCACGAAAGTCGATTTTTGGAGGAACGCCAGTGAAACGCCACTACACTTTCATCTTCCATTCGTAGAATTTGTGCAGGATGTTCCAAGAATATTGCGTCTTCGTATGTTGGAGACACTCGACTGTAAGGTGGCGTAATTTTGTACCAGAGAATACTATTTATGCGCTCCGAAAGCGCTTCATAAGTAGCAATGCGCAATGGCACTTCATTTCTATGCTCAAAGGAATATTTCAAGATAGGATGACATTGTGTTCTAGCCACTACAGATAGTGTTCCTAGGCTCTTAAAAACGTAATCATTTGGAATTTATGGGTGTAAAACTAACAAGCGGTAGTCACAAATTTACTGCCACTGTGTCTACTTCCTAAAATTCCATGGTAAATATGCTAGGTCATAACGACACTGTCTCTGCGTTATCGCGTTTTGAAGGAAAGGCCTAGGGGCTGATAGCATACAGGACTGTATTTTTCTGTCTGGGTTACGATTGTAGAACACTTCCTGTAACTAGTTTACAGTGCACACAAGTGATCTGCAATAAAAGGGGGCACCGTGGCAGAGTAGTTGTAATGCTTGTCGTGTAGCGCGTGAGGCCGAATCCCACCTCCCAACACGCCCGGTACTCAGCAACGATCACCCTATGTAATGTCACAGCCGGCTAACCTCGAGATTGCAAGTAGACGCACTCAAAGAATATTTTACGATGTCCGAGAGAAAGGCGAAAATTGAATCGAGTGCGAAAAAGCACTGTGATCCGCACAGTGAAAAAAAATTCACTTCAAATTCCGAAATACTGTCCGGAAAGCAGATGGAAAGATGAGTTGAGTAGGCGAAAATAGTAATAATATCCACCATTTCCGTTCGATTCTTTGTTGAACGCCTGTCGTTCACGAAGGCATACGAATACCCACACGCAGTAATCATGTCGTTAGCATTCTGACTTCTTCATGGATGCTGTTAAATGCTGATCGAGTTGATTCTTTCCAGAAATCGTAAATCACTCCGACCAGAAAGTCTCCAATCGTTGATTATGTGTACCTGTTGGCCCACTTATAAGAAAGGAAACTTTTCCAGGCAAACCTAGTGTCAATTTACCGATCTAGAAAAGGCCATAACTTCAGTCGTAGGGAAGAGACGCCCTACCAACATTACTGCACCCCATCTACAACCTTTGCATTTGTCTGGCCAATAACGCAACTAGGCTCTGAGGAATACGAAATCGAGAAATATACGCTACCAAATTCAAAAGGAGAAATATCAACCTTGCCCAAGTTATATTCAGAGAAAAAGGTTTAGTGCAATGAGGGCTCTGCGGAACTGATTCTAGAAGCCATTACTTTTTGGGTAATACAGTTTACTCCTTATAAATGAGTTTCAACGCATTCCTAGTAAGCAGGTTTCTCAGCAACAGCCACCAGAAGTTCATGCTGGAATAAGCGTCTATAACAATCACTACCCGGAAATGCTTGGAGTATTGCTAGCTTATGGGCCAGCTAAGAGTTCTAGTTAGGTTGCATTTAACTGAAAGGATGTTGTAGTGTAAGAGAAACTGTTTTCATAGGTTAGAGCCGAGATCTGTCATGTTCGTATTCTCTAAAGAAATTATTAATAATTCCTAGTAACATTGATTACGTTATAATGTTACAAAGCCCGATGCATAGAATGAGTTTAGAAGTAACTTGTTCTTCTTTCCATTTCCCATAAAAATCATCAGTCGAAAATATTTAGTGCCTTTTTAAGAGGCACTCTTGGCCATGTTAATAAATTCCTTAGATTGAAAACAAAAATACTAGAGTCAATTTTAACCGTATAGTTAACTACAATGTGACCGCATTTCATGTCTCATACACGTTTACAAAGCCTAGTCCCATCTCAACAGGGCTTACATTTCCTGAGAACCTAAAGAACTATGTCAAAGTTTTCGTTTTTAGAATTACTCGCATTGGCGATGTTCTCACAGATGAGGCCCGTAGTGTGTTGCGGGCAGCAGTACATAGGTCGAGTCGAGCGACTGCAGCAAAGATATCATTTGTCATAATTGTTCTAGTTATATACTTTTATGAACAATAAAATATAAAAACATGAAAGAAATGATTATCACATACCAGACTGATAGGTAACATTGCTGAAAAATTCATGTTCAAAATCATTCGTTCAATTTATGATTTAGAACAAATCACACTGTCTCCACCTATAAAAGTATTTGTTTACAAACGCGAAGAGCGTGTTCTAAAGGGCTCTATAATGCTTGCTCTTCACAATAAACTTAACGGTAAAAGTATAAGCGGAATAAATGAGAAACGGAGGAACGATATGAGAGAAGTTGCGATCCTCAATAATCAAATGTGATCTCGGTTTTGATTCTGGTTGGAACAACGGGAAGCTGTTGCGAATATCACCTTGTAAAAATCGTACCTCGTTTTTATTTCCATGATTTTCATAGGAGCTTTCTAAAGCAGTTGCAGGGATGATGTGATATAAGGAAGCCTCGAAACTCGACTATGCTTTGAAACCGTGGTTGTCTTAAACTATCGAGGCTCTTGCTTTGCCTTTTCCCTTTCTTCTATATTCCATGCCATACCCTGTCATGAAAAAGAGTAGGCAGTAAATGAGAATTGAAATGTTCTATTGCTGATGAAGATTAACTTTTGTTTCACATGATTCCACTCATGTAGGCTTAAACTACTTCATTACCGTTTTTTTCGAAGTATTACCCTTGAGATTGAAAAACGCAAAGTTGAAGTGTTTCGAGGTTCCTCTTACGATAAAAGAATGAGTAGCGTTCTTTGTACTCCACTTATCCAATGTAAGAATATGAAGAAGAGCGCATTTGAAGCAGTAGACGAAGTACTCTGCGTCGCACACAGGATCAATAGTTCGATCTCGCGCTTCTGGTTCTCTAAGCCTGCCATCCTTCGGGGTTGGTAAAATTAGTACCAGATATGTCTGAAAGGATAAGTAGCCATGACTCGGATACATCGGTATGCCACCTCAGGTCATTGTTAAGGCCAGATATGCATTTGATCACCTCGAAGGGATCTAAAAATTAAAGACGATCAACGCCGAGAGCTTTGTCTGTATCGTTTAAGTATGTTAGAAAAATATCGTGAACAGTGTATAACGTGTGACTAATGGAAAGGATTGCTCTTCACGCCGTTGTTTTTGAAAGAGACATGGTTGCAAAGTTCTACTGCGCTCTTAATTGCGAAACAGTGACTTTGCACAACATCAGTATGGCTGACTTTTCGAGTAAAACCTAGGTGACACGGAAATTTCAAGTTGTGTTTCCGTTACGCAACATTGTATTTTTTCCGTCTATTCCTTGTACTGTTGCGTCTTTGAATATTATCTCTAAGAAAAGAAAGTAAATTGATGTTTATCTGCCTATTATCTCTTCCGAATACGTGCTGTCGGAGTGGTCTCCGCGACACCACTTGAATGTGAGTGTATATCTCGACGGTCTGACGACGTTTCAAAGAACACAGGAGGACCAGGAATATTGTGAAGCTCTCAAACATGTTTCTATCACGAGAATGCTGTTAAACCTTCAAGTTCAGCTATTAAGATATAACTTCTTAAATAAACCTACTTGTGGAGAAAAGCTGGTGCTTTTGCAAGCGACAAAAAACTGCCAAATCTGTGTTGCGAAATGACTGGTACGGATTAGACGAAGTACCATGCTCATTGCAGGGCCAGTGTTCACCTTTCTAGAGTACCTTTTTCCAAAGTATTATTAAGTGGTAATATTGTTAACCTAGTGTCTTAGTAGGCATCGTAGAACGGTTATATTAATCTTGTGAAGCAAAAATAGAGAATACAATGACTGGAGCCAAGGACTTGACATCGGCTTTCTGCCTACTGTCTGCCACTTGAGTAGACAGCGAGTCCTATATTGACGGTCACGAGTTCCCTGAGTTAGGTAAACTGGCACCGTATTTCAATTGCATCGATAAATTCTCTCTTGAATGGCATCATATTACAACTGAACGAAAGTATCTATCATAATGAGCTGTACCCGCCTTCTGAACTGATCGACTACACAGGCTGAATAAAGGTTCCTTATGTGCACAGCTTGCGGGAATTGACAGAAAAAATTGTTCAAATGTAATTTACAAATGGTAGGGATGTGTTTGATTTTCTGCTTTAATTCAAATGAATGCATTGGGAAGGACGACGCAAATAATAACAATAACAAGAGCTTCAAATAATAGGCGCAGGAGCGAGATCGGATAGAATCATGAAAGGAAATGGAATTTGATTAGATTCTTGCTGATTCATCTTTGAACATAGATTTCAGAAAAAAAACTACCAACCGAATGAAATATATGAGTAGAAAAGGTAGCAAAAAGGAGACCTCTCCGTTTATCAAAAACATCTCAGCTTGTTACAGCACACAAGATATATAATGTACTAAGTTTTTAGAGCCATCAGACCAGGACTGTACACACACCTGGTCATTCTCGACACTGCAAGATCTATCCAACCATAATCTTGGACATTTGAGAAGAAGATGAGATTGTCATGCGAGCGATGAAGCGAGAAGACTGTGGAATGTAAGAAGCACTGGGATCCACTGCAACTGGAAAAGGATCGCACATAATAGAATGTAAAAGAAATAGTTACGCAATATCACTATGCTCTGTTAAATGAATACTCTTCCATTGTTAACTATTATTAACTATTATTATTAGGGTGATAAAAAAGTAACTGCGACTTATGAATTGTTAAATACGCCGTTTGATGGTGGAAATTGTTCTCAGATGAATATGGTTATATTGAACATTATTTCAATGTTCATCTCGCTTTATGTTATATTGCCACTGATGTCTTACTTGCTGTTTATTTTATATTTATTTTAGACTACGGAAACGATTTGTGCCAGGCGAAATCACGCTCGTTTCTTATTCTAATTCAAAATGGATATTAAAATGACAGCAACATCTTGCAACATTAACAGCGCATACGGACCAAGAACTGTTAACGCTCGTGCAGTGTAACGGTAGTTTAAGAAGCATCTTAGAGCAGACGAGTGTCTTGAAGATGAGGAACTATTGATGGATTCGGAAATTCATCAGAAATCAGGAGAGGATTAATCATTGAATTCACTTATATTAAGACTACATGAGATGTTTCAAAAGAAATTAAAGTTGATCATAGTTCTTTTGCCATTTAAGGCAAACCGCAAAAGTTTGTGCAGCTTCAGCACGATACGAAATCGTAATATCTTCGGCACCAATTTTATAGTTCGCCACGTCATCTAGGAAAATGCCGATAAAAAATTGATGTGGTTCAATGTCACAATAAGTTTTCTTTACCTCTCCTTAACAAAGCTTTTCCAGTCGAAGGGTGTACATCTTTTATGTGACGGCCTTCTTGCACGTCGAACAAGTGAGCCCACCAGTGGAGCCCTTTTGCGAAAAAACACTTTTAGACATTACATTGGTGCAATAATAATTCAAGAGGAATAAGAGGAAATGTAAGTGATACACGGAAAATGTAAACTGAGTACCAATATTATTATTGATTTATTATTATTATTATTACTATTATTATTATTATTCTATTAACCGAGTAATTAGATATATAGGTCTAGGCTCTAACGATAGCGTTGCCGCCGAAGCGTTAGCCGTCAAACTCTTGAGGAACTGAAGTTCCAACCTCGTGCAAGTTCCAAACAAAAAAAAGGATGTTTCCTGTCATTCTGCCAAGAAATAGGTCTATGCATGGCCTTATCTTTTTCTAGTCTTCATGTGAAATGCTTTCTGACCAAGAATGAATTTCTCGTTTGGAAAGAAGCGACGAAATTATTCTGTCAATAGCACAGCAATCTGTGGTAAATGGTTTCAGGTGATATAAAACCACTACATTAGTAAAGACTAGTGACCGGCTTTGTAGGATCTAAATTCGAAATCTAACACGGCACTATTGGAACAAGTGTTTGACTGGAGAGCTCTTTTTCTAAGAGAAATCGGCTGTAGCGGTCATAATTTGATGCTTAAGATCATATATACGTATTTATTGCAACTCATTTATATTTTGGCATTCAGAATTTTCTTGTATTATTCAGTCTCTCACTTTTGCGCATATTTCAGTGATCTTGTGTTTGTATTTCACATTTTATCCTGTCATTGAATCAGAAGAATTACTGGGGTTTTCTTGCTCACTTTCTCATTTGAATATTTCAAAATAGGCTATCTTTGTTGCACTCTAATATGCAAATTAGCATGTCAAATTTTTCTTCGATTTGTCACCTTACACGAGTTTGTTAAGTAACATCTCTGTGTCTGTTTCTTAATAGCATAATATTGTTGTCCGTATTTTTGAAAATAAATCTATTTGCAACCAGCAAAAAAAGTGAAGGTCGATTTGACTATTAGTATAATCTTACTTGTTAAAAAAAGTTTACTAACTGCAATGAGTCTTGGTTGTTACGGAAGACAACAACTGATTTCGTAGGTTTCATAACGAAGTTTTGTGGGGTGAGACGCTTATGCAAAGGAAAATATTCACGTTCTTGAAAGAATGTTTCTCTGGTGCCGATTGCAGTTAGATAATCGCTTTTTATTAGCTTTTTATCTGTTCCATTTTCTTCCCACGATAACGATAACCCATTCATTGAGCCGACAGTCCAGCTTGCTTGATTATCATTCTATCTTGCTACATCCACCATGCATCGGCCTCCAAGGTCTGAAAATTTCCACTGAACTGGTCTCGAAAAGTTTAAACCTTGAAACTACGCGGAAACGCCCTACAGCGAATTTGTTAGGAATCTAAAAAAAGTAGTCGCGAAGCAATATATTACTGACGTGGTCAAATATCCAGCAGCAGCCGAATGCTCTAGCAAAAACGAATTTGATGACCCTTCTGTTTCCATAAGAGCATAGTGTGCATTTAGATCAGTATTATATCCAGATCAGATTCTCATGCTATCTTATGGGGGCTTTAAATCATTATTATTGCAAACGACAACGAAAAAGCAATAGGAATGGTGAGAATTTGCATCAAAGTCACATAAAGTCAAGTATCACCGCAGCTTGTGGTATCCTTTAGGTGATACATGTACTACATACGCGATACCGGCGATATAGACTAAAAACAGGGATGTCTTTCCAAGCATCCTACGCACTGTGTTAGGTGTTATCCGTAGAAAGTTATAAAAAGTGTTTATTAGCTTTGGGCGAGACGAGCAAAACATTCCATTTCCTTATAGGGTACTTAGCTGTTTTTCGGTGCTAATGCTCATGAAGCGAATACAGTATACAAATTAGAGATGCTTTGTGTTAAACTGATATTCAATAGTTCGATCTCTCTTCTCGGACTAACGAGCCATTAAATGCACTAACGTCTTCAAATTGGCATCATGTTCTTTCTGAAATAATGAAAAGCACTCCGCAATTTTTGGTATTTATCTCCTATCCGCACTCATATTCGAAAAAAAAAAACGCAGTAATCACTCGCTAGCTTGAATGGTGTGAATTTGAACGGTGCTCTTGTTTACTCAAGTGACTTGAATTTTGCGTTGTGTTAGTAAAAATAAAGTCTTTTTTTACACTTAAATGTTTCTCGTTAAATAAAGACTTTCATATTCGATAACGCAAATCTCGGCAATTTTAGCGGCGCACTTGATTTTTGAGAAAGACTTCTAAATAAATACGTTGCAGCAGCCACATGAAGATCAAGCTTTGCACTTGGTTCGCACTCTTCTCACGATTACTTGCGTAAAATCAGACTCCTTTTGGCTGCTACAGCGTACAAGAAAATTATCTTCGGAAAATCTAGCAAATCGTTGATGTCGTCGGAATGTGAGTTATTGAATTACTAAAAGTCTCAAGGAAAAGTTTCGTTTAGCCGAAAAGGCTTGAGTGTCAAACATAATATTATTTTTACTCTCACATAGCGATAATGAAGAAATTATGGACATAAAGTACGCAAATTGTCGAGATTTAAGCAATCGAATGATATTAGAAAACGCGGTGGCATAATGCCAATGTTGCTAAATCCATCCGAATATCAGAGCAAGAAATGTGCACCGCACATGAAGTGCTATCATAACTTCAGTGTTGCATGGGTAATAGAAGATTTTAATGGGAAGCCAAAAACACTATCGAGTTTGTCGGATTTGTGCTTTTGAAAAATCAATAGCTTTTCTGAGAGAAAGCTTTGCTCAGCGATCTTTGGCTGTGAAATCAGTATTGGAAGCAATTAAGAGCTCTCAGCCTTTTAAATGTAGTCAAAGTGATCACAGTGAACATAGTGTAGAATAAATTAATTACTCCTGATCATAGCGTAATAATAAATATTTCAGCGTTGTGCTTATTTTCTGTAAATATCGTTAGCAGGGCAAATGAGTTCGAATTTTACATTTTCGACGACTTACGATGGTATTTGAAATATTGTTTCTCAGTTAAGAATTTCTTCATTGCATCGACAGAAACTCCAGAAAAGAACATAGATATTGATAGTACAGAAATTCTTTTTTAAACACGCTGTTATGCTTTTCGTTTCTCCAGCAAATTATACGCTTGATAAAAATGAAGACGAAAAGCGAGTGTGAAGCAACATTTTATTCTGATGTTGCAGCGTTATAACAAGCGCTTCGAAAAACCAGTGAGGTGGAGTTGTAGCCGAATATTTGAGCTTTCGAGTGGTTGTTAAAACTTCTGTAAAATATTACTTTCTAGCGAATGAAATTGGTTTGAATATCAGCCCCTGTCTAACATATAAGTACCATATTTCAACATCATGCCATTGTTAGAAATTAGATAATTGAAAGAGATGTAGATTGTACATATAGAAAATGGTGGCAGCTCAATTGGGTTCAAGGCCGAAATGTGCATATTAGACCAAATCGGTCAAAGATTAATAGATAACAGCTTTGATTGTATATTTCGATGAAGTGGTCGCAAAACGCTAGCCATCTTGGTGTCATAGTAGTGCGCGCCCCTGTTAAGGGTGAACGAGGGTTCATTCCCGCTTAAGAGTGGGTTTTTGTGTGCCATTCAATCATTTTAGGTAAATTATTGATAGTGTTCGATTATTCCCATGTGATATTAGCTTGTGTGAATGACATAAAATATTCTTTGAAGTTTCGGGAAGCGGAAAAAAAGGCTCAATGTGGCGATGGCGGTGAAAAATTCCTATATGTGCTGGAAAAAAATCATCTTTACGCACATGTCCACCTTCTCTAAAAGATTTTAACTACTCAAAAAATCTACAGATAAGGCGGTTTAAATTTTGCAAAAAAGGACGGACCAACACGAGCACTTCCTACCTTTCTAATGCCCAAAAAAGTACTCAAATAAAGTGATAAAAAGAAAAAATTTCAAAGGTAAGGAAAAACAGGTACAGCAAAATCTCTGGAAAAAAGTGTACGCCCCGCCTATTTCCCAGTACCGGCCACTCTTATCTATGTAATTTTGTGGTGCAACAGCCACTTTCAGCATCATGTTCACAATTTGAAACGCCACTTGTTGCTTGAGTGTGTCGAACAACATCTGTGATGACGACATCCATGATTCGAAGCCGTTTATTATTTTCTGCATTTTGCGCACTATTGACGTTCACGCAGTAAGACTTCTGTTGTACAGTTTATCGATTTGTGTTACATGTTTACTTTGAATTATCGCCATTGCGACGAATATGACTGTCTCGTCTCAGTTTGCTAAAAAATTTCACAAGGCCGTCACAAGACAGATGTAACACCCTTCGACAAAAAGCTTTGTTAAGGAGAGAGACATTGATCATTGTGACATTGAATCACATTAGTCATCTATCGGAATTTTCCTAGAGGACGTGGCGAACTATCAAATTTGTGGCGAAGGAAGTACGATTTCAGATCGTGCTGAAACTGCAAAAACATTAGCACTTCGCTTTAAATGACAAAAATGAACTATGATCAACTTTAATTTCTTTTGAAGCATCTCATGTAGTCTTGATATAAGTGACTTCGATGATTAATTCTCTCCTGACTTCTGATGACTTCCTAAATCCGTCACTAGTTCCTCATCCTTAGAACTCTCTCTCCTCTACGAAGCCTCTTCAAGTACCGCCACACTGCACGAACGCTAGCAGTTTCCTGGGCCGGATGCGTTGTTTATTGCAAGTTGTTGCTGCCATTTAACGAACCCTTTTTTATTAGAATAAGAAACTTGCTTTATTTCGCTTGACATACATCCTTTTCGTGGCCCAAATTAAATATAAAAAACAGCAAGTAAGACATCAGTGGCAAAACATAAAGCGAGATGCGCATCGAAATAATGTTCAACATAACCACATTTACCTGAGAATATTTTCCACCGTGAGAGAGCGTATTCAACAATGCATAAGATGCAGTTACTTTTCTACCAGCCTAATATTAACAGTTAATAATAGTTAGCAAAAGAAGTGTATTCATATAACAGAAAATAGTGATATTGTGTTCTTATTTCCTTTACATTCTATTATGTACGATCCTTTTCCACTTGTGTGGATATCGGTGATTCTGACATTCTATAGTCTTTTCGCTTCATCGCTCGCATGACAATCTCATCTTCTTCTCAAATGTCCAAGATTATGGTTGGATAGATCTTGCAATGTCGAGAATGACCATGTGTGTGTACAGTCCTGCTCTGATGCTTCTAGAAACTTATAAAAGCTTTCACAACAAAATCTCCATCGGGAATTTTCCTTTTTGTTACCTTTTCTACTCAAGTATTTCTTTCGGCTGGCAGTTCTTTCTGATATCCATGTTCAAAGAATAAGTAGCGATAATCTAGTCAAAATCCAATTCTTTTCATCATTCCATCCGATCTCGCTCCTGCGTTGGTTATTTGAAGTTCCTGTTAATGTTATTATTTGCGTCGTCCTTTCCAATGTATTTATTTGCATCAAAGCAGAAAATCAAACACTTCCCTACCAATTGTGAATTACAATTTAACAATTTATTCTGTCATTTCCCTCAAGCTGTGCACATGATGAAACTTTATTCAGCTTGTGTAGTCGAACAGTTCGGAATGCGGGTACTGCTCAGTTCGATGTATACTTTCGTTCACTTTTATTATGACGTTATTCACGGGAGAAATTATCTTTACAATTGAAATACGCCGCCAATTGACCTAATTGAGGAAATTCGTGACCGTAATTATAAGACTTGCTGTCTACTCAAATGGCGGATAGTAGGTAGAAAGCCGAAGTCAAGTCCTTAGTTACAGTCAATGTCTTCTGTATTTTTGTATCATCAGATTAATCTAATCTTTTTACGTTGCCTACTAAGACACTAGGTTAACAATATTACGTCTTAACAGTACGCTGTAAAAAGGCACTCTAGAAAGGTGAACTCTTGACTGCGATGACCACGGTTACTTCGTTTAATCCGTTCCAGTCATTTCTCGAAGCAGACTTGGCAGATTTTTGTCGCATGCAAAAGCATAAGCTTTTCTCCACATGTAGGTTCACTCAAGAAGTTATATCTTAGTCGCTGAACTTAACAGTATAACAGCATTTAAATGATAGAAATACGTTTGGGAGCTTCCACAATATTCGTGGTTCTTTTGTGTTCTTGTGAAATACCGTCAGATCGTCGATATCCTACACCCTCTTTCCTTCTTTTCTTGGAGATAATATTCAAAGGCGCAGCAGTACAAGGAACAGGCGGAAAACACACCACGTTGCGTAACGGAAACACGACCTGAAATTTCCGTGTCACCTAGGCTTTACTCGAAATCGCAGCCATACTGATGTTGTTCAAAGTCACCATTTCGAAATTAAGGGCGTAACAGAACTTTGCAACTATGTCTCTTTCAAAAACAACGTCGTGAAGAACAATGCTCTTCATTATTCACACGTTATACACTGTTCATGATATCTTTTTGAACATGTTGGAAGGATACAAACGAAGCTTTCGGCGTTGATCGTCTTCAATTTTTAGATTCTTTCGAGGTAATTAAATGCAGATCTGGCCTTGACAATAACCTGAGGTGGCCTACCGATGTATCCAAGTCAGCGTTACTTATCTTCTCAGACAAATCTGGTACTGATTTTACCATGTCCGGAGGGATGGCAGGCATGGAGAACCAGAAGCGAGAGATCGAACTATCGACCTTGTGTGCGACGTAGAGTATTTCTCCCACTGCGTCAAATGCGCTCTTCTTCATATCCTAATATTGGATAATTGGAGTACAAATAACGCTACTCATTCTTTCATCGTGAGCAATACATGGAGACACTTTAACTTTCGGTTTTCAATCTGAAGCGTAATACTTCGTAAAAACGGTAGTGATGTAGTATAAGCGTACATAAGTGGGATCAAATAAAACAAACGTTGGTCTTCATCAGCAATAGAACATTTTAATCTCCACTTACTGCCTACTCTTTGTTCATGGCAGCGTATGATATCGAATATAGAAAAAAGGGAAAGAAGCAAAGCAAGAGCCTCGATGGTTTAAGACAATCACGGGTTCAAAGCATAGTTGAGTTTCGAGGCTTGCTTATATCACAGCATCCCTAAAACAGCTTTAGGATACTCCTATGAAAATTATAGAAATAAAATGAAGTGAGATTTTTGCAAGATGATATTCGAAAGAGCTCGCCGTTTTTCAACCAAATGCAAAAACAAGATTATTGAAGATCGCAACTTCTCCCATATCGCTCCTCCGTTTCTCATCTATTTCGCTTATACTTTTATCGTTACGTTAGTTAAAAAGACCGAGCATCATAGAGCCCTTTAGAACACGCCCTTAGCGTTTGTAAACGAATACTTTTTTGGGTGGGGACAGTGTGATTTGTGCAAAATCATGCTTTGAACGAATTATTTTGTACATGAATTTTTCAGTAGCATTACCTGTCATTTTGGTATGTGATAATCATTCCTGGCAAGTTTTTATATTTTATTGCTCATAAAAGTATATAACAAGAACAATTATGACAAGTGATGTCCTTGCTGCGGTCACTCGACCCGACCTATGTACTGCTGCCCGTAAGACACTGCGGGCATCATTCGTGAGAATATCGCCAACATGAGTGATTCTAAGAACAAGAACTTTGACATAATGAAAGGTAGAGGTTGTCAGCGAAAGGAAACTTTAGCCTTAAGTGTTCACCTTCCACAAGAGGTATGGCAACCGTCAATGTGAAGTATGACGCAGATCAGAGTGTAGATGTCGCATAATTGCAGCGATCCTTTATGATAACCTTTCCGAAACACTGGAAAACAATACATATCAACTAAGGTATCTTAAATAAAACATTATTTAGAGCTGTTTTCATTGTGCAATATAATGTTCAATGCAATCTAAGTTTCTTTTTGGAAAGAGTAGGAGATAGTGCAGTCGTTATTGAGCGATGTATCACGGTGCATGATGACAAATAAGGCTCTGCTTCGATCGCCTCCCTCAGCACTCTCTCGTAATCATTCAGCGAACGCCGCAAGAAACCCCTAAGATCGGCTACGTCCGACGATGCAAGAAAAATCGCCTACTAGCTTTCTGCGACATTCGTAAAGAAGACGATAACTCCTCAAGCAGGAGCTGAAGCAACGCGTAAAGCTAATCCAGCACCTTCATGGATATGATTACGAAAAAAAAAAACGAATCAAATAGAAGAAATACTGACATCCGCACATTGATACATGGTGACGGATTGCTTAAGATCAAAGAAGTTCGGTATTCATCTCCGTAATCTATCACCGTAATCACATTGAATAGCGTATGCATCACAATCATGAAAGGCATATGCACCACAACTATGAAAGGCGTATGCATCACAATTCAAATGTCGTCTTGCACGACATACGTGGACGACGGTTCGGTTCATCACTTAGAAATTACGTCTTGGTACTAACTGCGACACTCCTACTAATAGATATAGCTGATTGGTTGTTAGTGTAGGGGAACCAACTCTATGTTTAAAAAATTCGCTGACTTCGATCTAGCATAATATGAATGAGGTCGAAGCACTTGGCGGTCATCAGTTCTTGAAAATGTGTCATGTATTCAATTTGGCTAAGCCGAGTTGGCAGAATGAGTAATTATTATGAACTTGTGGAATACTACAAAGTGACAATAGAGAGCTTTCATCATTGTAGAAAAACATGGTGCAAATTTGCTATCGCTAAGCGATAGATGGCATCGTCAGCGCGAGCCGCTTGATTGAACTAGCAAACTTCTGCATATCAGAGGTCACCTCTAACAAACATGCCATAATCGTTCATTAATCTCATTACAAAAGTCAGCGAGGTATAGGTAAAAAATAATAAAACTTTCCAATCTTGGTCCTCAAATGTTGATTGATTCGCCATTTGTTTCATACAGCCTGTGATAGGCTGATGCTATGAATTGATAACAATCATAGTGCACAAAATTCATTGAAAGAAACGGTTCTTGCCTTTTATGAGTTATGCCGATGAACATATTTTGAAACTTCCGCGTGCTTATCAATTCTTTCAACTTAAATAGGGCTATGTTCTCGGGAAATGTAAGCCTTGTGAAGGTGGTACTAGGTTTTGAAGACGTGTATGAGACTTGAAATGCGATGACATTGTACTTAATTATATGATTATTGACACGAGTATTTTTGTTTTCAGTCTAAAAATTTATTAGTATGGCCAAGAGTGCCTCTTAAAAGGGCACTAAATATTTTTCACTAATAATTTTTATTAAAAATTTGAAAAAAAGATCAAGTTACATCTAAACTCATGCCATGCATCGGAGTTTATAACACCATAACGTATCAGTGTTACTAAGAAGATAAATATTTTCTTTAGAAAATGCGAACGTAGCAGATTTTGGCTCTAATCTATAAAAACAGTTTCTCTTACACAATAACATCTTTTCAGTTAGATGCAACCTAATTGGAACTCTTACCTGGCCCATAAGCTAGGAATACTCCAAGCAGTTCCGGGTAGTGATTGTTATAACCGCTCATTCCAGCCTGAACTTCCGGTGGCTGTTGCTGAGAAATCTGCTTACTAGGATCGCGCTGAAACCGATTTATGAAAAGTAAGAACCTAATAACCACAAAGTAAACGGCTTCTAGAATCAGTTCCGCGGAGCCCTCAATGCACTGTACTTTTTTCTGAATAAAACTTGTGCAAGGTTGGTGTTTCTCCCTTTGAATTTGGTAGGGTACATTTCTCGATTTCGTATTTCTCAGAGCCTAGTTATGTTATCGGTCAGACAAATGCAAAGGTTATAGATGGGGTGCAATAACGTTGGTAGGCGCTTTTTCAGTACAACCGAAATTATGGCTGTTTTTAGGTCGGTGAACTGACACTAAGTTTGCCTGGAAAAAGTTCCCTCTTTTGTAAATAGGCCAATAACTACACATAATAAACGACTGGAAACTTTCTGGTCGAAATGATTCACGATTTCTGAAGAGAATCAACTTGACCAGCATTTAACAGCATCCATGAAGAAGACAGAATGCTAACGACGTGATTACTGCGTGTGGGTATTCGTATGCCTTCGTGAACGATAGGCGTTCAACAAAGAATCGAACGGAAATGGTGGGATACTATCACTATTTTCGTTTACTCAACTCTCTTCCCGTCTGTTTTCCAGAATCCAGCACTTCTTTCATGCCATTTGTTTTTTAGTGTTCATTATCAGCGAAAGTTTTCTAGTTCCTTGCTTGTGAGTTCGGTAAATATCCCTTTTAACATGAATAGTAGTTGAGGGAAGTCTTCCTGGTGCCCTAAGGTAGCCAAGTTTGAGTACTGCCACTTGGATTTCAAAGAGTGGACTTCCCCCAGTCAAGTTGGTTACCTTTCTCACCCTGAGTGATGAAGTGTTTTGATAAGCTTGGTGGGAAGCGAACCAGCTCTGTGTTTGTAACGGCATCAGCATCACTGCGCTACTTTCTTTAAATTTATACCAAGCGTAATTTTCTGAATTTATTGTGGCTTGTGTTAGAGCATCCTTTTCAAAAATGCCTTCTAATAATGCAAGTTGAATTTGACGTTCCTTAAATATTAATATGAAATACTTGTGCCAAACGCTAGACATCAAAGACAAACAGACCAATGCTTGAACTTCTCACAGATCACTATCATCATCCTCTTCTTTCTTCATCTTGGCCCATTCTCTTCACTTTTCATTGATACTCTGCTCTACACAAGCTTCCTTATAACTTTACAGTGTGAAACATTCTCGATAAATTATGTATCCTTTCGAAACGGTCTTTGTACGAGTTTTCCTTTGAATGGCATAATTCGCCTTGCTTTCAGTATCATAATGACATAAAAATTTTCTGATTTTGCAATTCTCATAGAATGAGTATTGAGAATGTAATACGGAAGCTTCTCGATGTCTGATGACTACGAATATCTGGCTAATAGACGAATGGCTTTGAAACACTTTATCATGCTTATTTTGATATAAAAATAACAGCATATCGAAGTTAATGGGTAATTTTCAGAAGAACTTTACGTTTACCGTAAGGATAGCGTATCCTGGCTGAGCAACCAATACTAAATCTGGCACTGTAGCCGATTTTCTGTAGTGATACCATTCCGGCATATCACCAATCTGAAGCAGTCACATTGGGCAACAAGGTCAACCATGAAGAAGACCGTACAAAAGTCTACTAATATTCAAAAATGAAAATCAAATAAATCAAACAATTGTGCTGCCCAAACAAATAAATTTAATTAAACCGGAAATTCATGCATCCATAGCTATTTATGACTCCTTGTGATTTGCGCTCATTTTCCGTATTAGGAATGTATTATTTTGTGGGCCAGTACGACGAGCTTTCACAAATGGACGATATGCTGAACACAAACACTGTAACTCCATAATTTCTTCCCCAGCTACCGTTTGCAGTTGTTTGACTTTCATTGAATCTCCATACATTTCTGTCTTTGTTAGCACTTCTATGAAATTCGTCTACTCGCTAGTTTTTCGTAAGAAAAAGAGAAAAACGTGTTCCTTTGAAGAACATACTTTTGGAGTGGTATAGTAGACTTTGACATTTGGTATCGGTGTGTGATTTCGTAGTTGTAAATAGACTTGATGCGTTTTTTCCAGTGACAGCAATCAGTTGCTTAACAGCACCGTTACCAATGGATGTCTGCAGTAGTTCCATTGAAAGGTAATCATCAAGCACTCTGGAAAAGCTTTTTTCAAAATTCCCGTTTAATGTTTACATGCCAGTACTTATTTCATACGTATACCATACATTTTTCTGAGCGCTTGTGGCGCAGAGTTTGAGGTACTTTGAGTTGCACACGCGGTCGATGGTTCTATACTGTGTTCATGGCTCGCCAAGCCATCCATTTCTCCGAGGTCGGTGAATTGGTAGATTTGTGTCTATGAGATTGAGTATTGTCTATGAGGATAGCAGACTTGATATATCGGTGAGCTACCGCTAGTCATTGTAAAGGCCGGATATGAATTCATTTACTCAAGTAAAGCTGGAAATTATAGACGAATGCATGACAAATCCTCAAGGGATTTATCAACACCGAAATTTTTATCCTTTTCTCATACTGTACAATTTTCAGAGCGTCTCTTACACAGTGGTTAAAGGTGTACTTAAACGCATGTAATCATAGCCCGGTTTCTGCTCCTCAGGCTTTCAAAGCCCTTCATCTCCCCTATATTGACAAACTAATACCAGCCTGGTTCAAGAGAACAGATGAAAACTTTGAAACAATCCGTTCTATATTGTTATTTGCGTTCGAAACTTTGTGGTCTTGCTTCATCTCAAATAATCCGATCAAAGTAATGATGTATGTTTAGTCCAAAACACGAAGCTAAATGTCAATTAGTCTTTGTTGCTTTTGAGTAAAATATTGATTTTACTTCACTGGCTTTTTCTATTAGTTTAGTTCTTCTAACATCTTTTCTTCATTTTGATGTTCGAAATTTACAAAAAGGAAGTAATTAAGCATATAATCCACCGCGGAGGCTTAAACTTCGAAAAAAAAAATTTAGTAAGCAGTCGCCTTATATTCTCTCATCTCAGGCATTTTCTTTCCATAAAGTAAAAAGTGGAGTTGAAGCTGATTTTTGCCACTGTTGTGCCTTCCCTAAGAGATATAAAATATAGAAAATCTGCTCGCATTGCCGTCTCTTTCGCGTTCAGAAGTTATTGCGGGTCTTCTGCATACAGTCGCAAGAAAAAAGTGAATATAAGAACTATATCTTTGAGACGACTACTTTTAGACCTCGTTTTTAAAATTAGTACATCCTGACAGAATGTTTTAAACCTTTCCATGAAGCATGTTACGGCACTTATGGAAAACTGGACATGTGTCTGGGCCTTTCAGCTTCATCAATAGAGCAGTGCTTTTTGGTTCCGTCAATTCCCATAGGGAAACCCCCTATATAGAGGACTTTTCGATTATCTCTTCCATTTTTATGGAACGAGTTTAACTATTACCGTTCTCTCTTCGTCGCGTCTGTTAACGAAGACCATTTATTCGCTTCTGTGCAGCTTCATAATGATTCAGCATTTGAAATGACCTTCTTAATCAAATTTTCCAATCCATTGAGCGCTAGTCGGATTTCTGGTTATTCATCTACGATCAATGGAACACTACTTACACTACTTACTTTAACAACAATATTCTCAGTAGATAAAGCCGTAGTTCAGTATTTCAAACAAAAGTTAAAATCGCTGGGTTCTTGTTATGCCTTTTTGATATTCAGTATTAACACCAGCGTGTAGAAAAGCCACTAACTTTCACTTTTTTCTACGGAACTATGTACATCACATTACGTGGTGAGGTGGACGGATAAATCTGATACGATGATTTCTTTATCCTTAACAACGCCCAAATGATAAAATGGCGTCGTCACTTAGGTGCAAAAATTTGTTAACAAACGTCTAACTGCGAAATTACTGCAGATCTTACAAAGAATCTTTCTGAATAATTCGAGTCGTTCAATCTAATCAGATTTTACGTGGGTGCTCCTGCTTCTACTGGTTCAAAGACATTACTTATGTCGGCGAGCATGAACACATTGGTATCTTGTACTTCACTATACTTTGGTAAATATTGCTATCTCGTCGATACAATCGCGCTGATTCAATTCTAAACATCTCTTACATAGGTATCTATCGCTCAATGGTCTACTATATGTGGGATTCCAACATTCTGCAGCAAAGCAGTCCTGCTTGTTTTGAACCTTTCGCATCATAGCTATAGTTCTTTAGTGAACCAACTCAGCCTCTCACGCTTTCTTCTGCTGTAATTGACGACTTCCAGTATGGATTTCTTTGCACGTTCTTCTCGAAGCAATCTAGAATGCATTCACATTGCCCCCAACGTTAACACTTAGGCGACAAAGTACTCCCAGCCATGGTGTCTCTTCAAGTCTAAAAACCCCATTCAACTTCTCTCGAAGAAAAGCATTTTTTGTGGCTAATTTTTGTTAGCTGATAACTTCATAGCTTATTTTTTCTTCCCACCTTTATTCGTCACTCTGCTTCATTTCTGGTACCCAAATAAGAAGTTTTTAAGATTGAGTTGTAGCTGGAGCTTTATCTTCTTCATAAATATCGTCAAATACAGGAAAAGAGTGATTTGTTGTGGAATCAGTGAAGGAAATCACATTGTTCACATGGCATTTACAGCATGCAACTTTGAGGTTGAAGGAAGGCTCACTACAGTACCTTCACACTAATCCCCTATGCTCATGGGAGGGAGGGATTGTTTGCGTAGGAAACAATATCGAACCAATGATCACATATATGTTAATGCCTTCAATCGATGCTGAGATATGCGGACTCTCATTTCATTACTGAAAGCGCATTTTAAGAACAATAGTCAGTACTTTTCCGCTATCCGCACCCATACTTAGCCCTTTGTGAAAACGTATTTCTGCTTTCTTTTGACGTTCTAGTAACCATTCGATAATTTATATCCATGGATTAGAACATTTTGCATTATTTTCAAATGATTTCTTCATTTCGTTGTAACAGTGAAAACAAAATTTGGCGCTTCCTAACTAGCGAGGAACAAATGAAAAATCGATCTCATTCACTGGAGAAGAAATTTTCATAGAAGTGTTAGTAGCCATACGAAAGCTGAGTCCTGTGGTTACAGCCCAGCTTCGCCGGTTTTTCAAAACATTGTAATATTTGAAAAAATCATGCTCATAAAACTACGTGTTTTTTCTATCTTGCTTATATTTCGCTGAACAAAACTCCTTCCTCAGAGTGCTAGTACTCAAACTTTAGCACAAGCTTCAAAGGACCCAAAAATGTGCTCGCTTTTCAAAAACAATTTTTGAACTTTTAATCTCTTTTGGTCTTTCATTTGTGCCTTAACCTTCGTGCACTGAGCTTTTTCTATAAACTATAAGTAATCATCTGATACGGTAATGTTTTCTGACTCCAGCTATGTGCTTATTTTCTAAAAAGACGATTTAGCAAGGAAAATAAGATCGAGTTTTACATTTTTGCTACCGTTGTTTACAAGCTATTCGACAAGACGAAGGCCGTGGAAGGGGGTGTGGCAGGGACGGAGCGAGGTGACATGATCGATATTTTGTTATTCAGCTGCGAATTTTTTCCCGCTCCGAAAGAAACTTTAGATAAAACGACTGACTAGGAAAGTACTTAGAATCTACACACATTTACATGCTTTTCGGCTTCCAGCGAACTATGCGCATGATAAAATAAAGGCAAAAGGCGACTGCGAAACCGAATTTTTGATCTGGATGACAGAACGTTATAAGAGGTTGTTTGCAAAGGCGGCGACGTGGCGCCTTAGCAACATGTCTCAGATTTCGAATGATTGCTAGCACTCCTATAAAAAGTTTCTCTCCAGCGAATGAAATTGGCTTTCATTCCTTTCCAACTAATTAGAAAGAACCCAAAATTTTATTCCACGTTCAAACAAATATTGGTCAGACAAAACTTGTCTTTCAGATTTTTCATAACCTTTTGATAGCGCAAATTTCAACGATTTCGGAGGTTTGTTTGGTTTCAAAAAAAACTTTTCAGTGCGTTGTTAAAGCCATAGGAATATTGAGTTTCACACTCGGCGCGCATTTCTTTTCGGCTAGTGTGTGGGTTGCCTATCATCAATCGCGTAGCGCGATTTACATGCGACCTTGTGTGAAATCAGTCTAAATTTCAGTTTTGCTGCGCATTAAAAGGTTTTTCTAGGAAGCCAGATGCATCATCATAATTTTGAGATTTGAGCTATCGAACAGTTACTGAGGTTTTAAAGAGAATTCGTTGTCCAGTGAAAAACATTTTATTGTGAAATAAAATTTTATTATTAGTGCTGCGGTTCAATATAAAAGCTACTTGGAAAATAAAATTTACAGTCCTAATTTTTGAGGTTTAATTTATCGAATAGTTGTTTGAGCTCTTCAAACAAAATTGCGTTCTTTACAAGGGGCTGAAAATGGGTGCGGGTGAAGCAAAATTACCCAGTCGTCTTACGTGTTCTAGTTCAGTTCGAGTTTTAATATAATAATTTGAGATTTTTTCCACCTAATATTTCTACGAGGCACATCGACGAGTCCATGCGTTGATACGACGATTACGTTGAGGTCAATTCGCTCTCGAGCTTGAGATGTAAGTCGTTCGAGAGCCTAAAAACTTGTCGAGGTGATCACATCAAGGAAAATGTGGTGCTAGAATGAAAGAATATAGCCTAAAACCTAAAGTAAGATATTTTTGAAAAACACATGTTGATCAAATGAACTCTACTTGAATTAAGGTATAGTATTTGTCAAGCTCTATAAAATGTTCTATAACCGCACCAAAATTTTCTTTTCGAACATCTTTACTATACAAGTATCAAAGAACCCACTCAACCGACGGACTAACTAGTGCAAGTGTGAAACGCATCCTCTTTTCGTTGTTGCAGCTCAATAAAAAAGCACTTTAAGCAAAAATTTCAATTCATGAAGTTTTGTATCTAAGTTATCGGATGACTGCTAAAAGTTATTGAGAAGCCAAGAATAAACGGTAGCAGATCAGATAAAACACTCCGAACGCGGAACGTAATTTTCTTTACTGACAGCGCAACAAAAAGGTATTTTTTAAAACCAAGTTTTGCGTTTGAACGCCACTTCATTCTATTATTTGACGATTAATACTTTAGTGCAAAAACTATGTCAGGTGAAAAACCAAGCAAACCGAGTTGAAACACACCATATATTCTGAAAGAAAAAACGTAATTCTCACTCCGTTACTACAGAACACCAAAAACTCATTTCAGAAACGAAGCCGAGTGTTAGAACTGTCATTTTTTCGGCAATCGAAATCTGCCGAAAAACCAGTGAAAATTGTTTCACTTGAAAAAACTACCAAGAGCCAGTGTAATATTTATTTTTACACTGATCACCAAGGAGTTAACATGCTGTCCTCATGTCTGGAGCGTCTTCCACAGATGGGATGTTTAGTCATAGTGATTACAAATCCTTGGATATTTGTCTGTCTCTACAAGTCACATTAGTTCTGTCTCAAAAATTTGAAGTAATTACGTAGACAATATAAAAATGCTATCTGAACAGACCTGGTAAAATTTCTCCACCTCCGTGGCTGTTATAGAGTTTACATTCCGCGGCCCGATGCTTGCTATTTGCTGTCGGATGTTGGGGTGGTGAACAAGAACCAAATCGTGAAACCTCAAAACACTTGTTTCCATAAAGATTCTACCGCTCCTTCCAAATATCGTAAATTCAAAAATGCAGTAGATGATGTTCGGGGTTAACTCTATAATGAGTCTGGCCTTCTTGATTGAGGGTGCATAGCATGATAAGGACTCCACACTTTTTCTGATATGACTCGAGCTAAAAATGAGCAATTTCTAGATTTTTGTTTAGATCTAGTCACATTCAAAAACAGCAGCGTACGTTTGGTTGCAGTTACTTCGAGTGTCGACTGAACGCTTTCATTGATTCCTGCAAAACCTACACAGTCTGTGGTTCCTACACAATCTGACGCGAGCGACAGATGGGTTGAAAATGCTTTCACGAATAGGCACACTTAGGAAAATCATCGGTGAACACAACTTGTCCATATCACAAGCGCAGTAAACATGCGAAATTTGATGGACTCTCAAAGAAGTTCAGTACTTGTCGGCACAAAACAAATTCAATTACTCGTTACTCCCGCAGAGTTTGGTAGTTGATAGCAGTCTTCGTTTCTATGTACTTTCATGTTATCGAGGTGTTCCAATTTTTTGGTGTCAAGGGATTCCACGACTCGATGCGAACGAGTCACTCTGTCTGCCAGGATACAAATATGATTACATTTATTGAGTATAGTAAAATTGATAGTTTGATAGAATTAAGTATAAGTGGTCTCGAGAACAGCCTAATCGCATCTTTCGTTTCGAGTGTTTTCTTAAGACCACAGCTCAAATTTCAATATGCCTGATAATCACTATTTGAGCCACGCATGTCAGTGGTCTGTCAATGAGGGCTGACTTATAGAGCCCGATACACGTTTTTCGATCTTGCGATCTCGTCAGTCGGGCAGTTACCCTTTCTCGTCTTTTGCTAATCTGTGTGGGTGCTCCAGTCCCCACAATAAGAGTTAGCGACGACGTACGCTTTACACTCTATGTCGAGTGAAAAACTCACCAAACACAGAGTGTTGTACACTCGAATGCTTGTGGCTAGTATATTTATTATAACATATCTTTCGTTTCGTTTGTTCCCTCATTAACAGACCACTGACATGCGTGGCTCAAATAATGATTATCAGGCATATTGAAATTTGAGCTGTGGTCTTGAGAAAACACTCGAAACGAAAGATTTGTTATATTAAATATACTAGCCACGAGTATTCGTGTGTACAACACTCTGTGTTTGGTGAGTTTTTCACTCGACATAGAGTTTAAAGCGTACGTCGTCGCTAACTCTTATTGTGGGGACTGGAGCACCCACAGAGATTAGCAAAAGACGAGAAAGGGTAACTGCCCGACTCACGAGATCGCAAGATCGAAACACGTGTATCGGGCTCTATAAGTCAGCCCTCATTGACAGACCACTGACATGCGTGTCAAATAATGATTATCAGCCTAATCGTAGATAATTCAATCATTAATCGTTAAAATGATTAAATGATTATTTATACCTAAGATAGTTAAGTGGTACTGAGCGCATGTGGCGCAGTGGTTAGAGGTGCCCTGCGTCGCACACGAGGTCAATGGTTCGATCTCGCGCTCATGGCTCACCAAGCCATCCATCCCTCCGGGGTCAGTAAATTGGTATCAAACAAGTCTCAGACTTGTCTGGGAGGATAAGCAGCACTGACTCGGTTCAGCGGGAGGCCTCCGCGAGTTATTGTAAAGGCCAGATATGCAATCAATCACCTCAAACGAAGTTAAAAATTGAAGTCAAATGCATGGCGCATCCCTCAGGGATTGATCAACGTCGAGAGCTCTATCCTTTATCCTTTATAGTTAAGTGGTGAGCAAAAACGCGGCCTCAGGCGGGATTCGAACTCGCGTTTCATCCATACCAGGGATGCATGCTACTACCACTTCACCACAGAGGCACATTTGCGCCACCACTCATTCTTCAACATCTCTATATTAGCTATCAGCCACCAACCTTAACAGGTTTGGTTGGGTATGCATTTCGCTCTATAAACCCAGTTGAGCTGGCAGCCATTGTGATAAATAATACTCGAAAGTTCCAGTACTTTTACGGTTTGGAAAACGGTTTTTAGTTGATGTAGTGGCAGTAACACGCATCCCCGGTACGGATGAAACTCAGGTTCGCTTCCTGTCTGAGGCCGTGTTTTTGCTCACCACTGAATTCCCTTAGGTATATGTGAAACATTATAACACTGCGAAAAATGCAGTAAAAATACTAGAACTTTCGAATAAATGACCATTATTAAGCCCGTGAAAGCTCACCTTGTAGCTTCAACAACGACCTTTGCTATCCGTTCATCAGCAAAAGACAAGTTGTCATCTCGTGGTGGCAGACAAAGATGTGGAGGAGGAGCCCATACTACCTTAAAGCTCAATTTTCTATCAGTTAAATTGTTTAGATAACATGCGCAGCCTATGAAATCGCAAACAAACGCAAAATTGTTATGTGAATGGCTAAATATATTATACATTCAAGGCTGGTGCTAAAGTGATACCGTTTTATACACTGTTGATTGTCTTTTGATATTGGAATAAATATTCGAACGGACGCGATCATATTGCACTTTATTTCAAAACACACTTCTCACTCTATATTTTGTTGCTAATGACGTTCATTTACAGCTTATTTTATACTAAATTTAGCTTATAAGAAGGGCGTTGCCCAATGCAAAAATGGTTGCCGTTACAAATCCTGAGCTCAAAGGGGTTGCAAAGCGGCTAAGACAACCTGCAACATCAACAGTGCATTTGCCGTAATAATTGCCAACAAACATATAGTTCAGCAGTAGTTTAAGAAGTTTAGTAGAGGAGGCAAGAGTCTGAAGATGAGGAACGTAGTGGCTAGCCATGGGAAGTTGATGTCGATCAACTGGGAGTAATTATCAAAGCTACTCCTCTTATGCGAGATGCAGAGAAACTTAACGTCGACCATTTCACAATCGTTCCCTATTTGAGGCAAACCGGCATAATGGAAATGGTTGACGTAAAAAAATGGCGCTTCAGTTAGAACCAGCCAGTGTCATGCGTGGCACAACGAACGCTTCGAAAGATGAACGAATGGTTTACGAAGTCCTGCCTCATTCATCATATTTGTCGGATCTCGCGCCCAGCAACTACCACTTCTTCAAGTTTTTGACCACTTCTAGCAGAGAAAACGCTTCCACAAGCAACACGGCGGAGAAAATGCTTTCCAAGAGATTAACGAATTTTGAGGCACCGATTTTTTAGGCTACAAGAAAAAGTGAGCTTATATCTTGCTGGTAAAAATGTGCCAATTGTAATGATTCCCATTTTAGTTAACAAAGATGCGTTCAACCCCACTTATAATCACTCAAAAATTCACGGCCTAAAACCACATACTGATTTCACCAACGTGTTTTCTGTTAACTGACTCTCCAGCTGCTGTCGATTACTGATATATTTCACGCCAATTACTTGGCAGCGTTACACTTCTGTTGCAATTCGAAAAGCTTCGCTCTTTGAGCTCCTGTTTTCTCCTCTAGATTGGATATGTTATCGTCTACTCGCTTTATTTCAGCCGTGATATATTCGAATCGTTTTTCGACTGGAAAGTAGGTTAGCAGAAAGTCAGTTAACAACTGCCAAGTCAGTTAACAGAAAACGAGTTAGTGAAATCAGATTTTGACTACCTAGATGAGGATGCGAAAGTTTATAAAGATATAGCCGAAACTCTTGGAAATCTCGAAAAAACGACTCGAATATATCACGGCCGAAATAAAGCGACTAGACGATAACCTATCAAATCTAAAGGAGAAAACAGAAGGTCAGAAAGCGAGGCTCTTGAATTGCAACAAAAGTTCAACGCTGCAAAGTGACTGGTGTGAAATACATTAGAAATCGACAGCAGCTGGAAAGTCGGTTAATCAAAACCAAGTACTTTTGCACCAACCAAATGCATGTGTATAGATTTGTATGTTATATATATATATATATATATATATATATAATATTAGTTATTATATCTATATATACATATATATCCAGGAATACTGACATGCAAATCTGAGCATCACGCGGAATTTGAATTCGTGCTTTCAACTTCCCAGGCACATGCTGAACATCACACTACTGAACCCTTTGTACTGCTTCCATTCATTCTGTTGGATAAGGTATCACAGTTGTCAGCAATCAATAGCCAACAATTTGTGAAAAGCTAGGCAATGGCGAAGGTAATTTTTGTAACGGATCAAAGTAGATTACCAATTTTACTACAGGCACAAAGCACTACGCATTCCATTACGATCGCTAAATTGGTGTGGAAGCAGAGTACAGAATGTTGGTTTTTGGTTTTGTGTTTTCAAAAATGGATAACGTCAAATTTTTTTTTGTATAATATCTCTCTTAACCGCTTTTCACAGCAGCACAACTATGGGGCAATTCGTAGTTTTGGGATAGGTTTATTCTTAGCTGAACCGCCGACTACAGATGTCAGACATCTCAATCATGATAAGCATTTTACAATTTCTCACTTAGAAACATATGAATTCCCGACTATAAGTTTCGGATGTGTTTTATAGCAAAACTTCCTTGGGGGGCTATCTTGCTATCTTTTCGGGAATTACATAATAATTTAGGCAACGTAGATGGTCCATGACCTTAGAGAGCAAATGGCATCGCAGAGGCTCGAGGACCTTGGACAGAAAATGGTGCAAGCGGCGAGGGTGGCACCCCAGCTGCCAACAACCTCAACAGGCAGTTCAATCTCCGGGCATCATCCGAGTGGTCGTTTGACATCACCCGGACCACCTCACCTCAGTCCCTTATCGACCCATTATTTCTCCTTTCATTCAGTCTCGTTATCGTGTAACCAATTGCTATCATAAGGTTGCGTTCATACAACTGTCACATGAACTCAATAGACTTGTGAGTGAAACATATCACTTACATGGCGGAGTAAACTCACTTGGGCTATGCTCGGCCCACCATAGCGGTCAAGGGATTCTACTTATATCTAATCAGTAGTGACCCCACTCCTGTCACAATAAACTCTCCCACTGGATCCCGCCGCCGATGCTTCTACTTCGGAGCCAACATAGCAACCCCAAACGGACTCCGCCGCCTAGTCATGTTCCGTTAATAACAACATCCATGGTATCGTCACACTGCGATACATTTCATCAGTTGCGTTCACTTGTTCAAATTATCGTCACAAGACGATACATCACATTCACAGACATATGTTCACATAACGTTATGTCGCAATCTTATATATATATACATATACATATATGTATATATTTATATATTGTTCTTATGTTATTATTACAGTGATATGCGTATATTATAGAATGTTTGGTTCTACCAAGCTGTTTGGCACAACACCAAGTTTGGTTCCACCCCATTGTTTGGTATAACCCATATAAAGGATTTGAACTTTGTGCTCTTGCCAGTTACAGGAGACAAGTTGGCAGAAGCGATCACACAGACTAAAGTTCAGTTCGTAGCAACTTGGAAGTGCAACGAGCCACTTCACAGGGCAAAAGCCGCCGCAACTTGGAAGTTCAATGCGTGACAGCACAAAGGTCAGTGCGCCGCTAAGGACAATCCAACAATATTCAGATATCGATCGGATCACTGCCTGAGACATATCCAGGCACAGCAAAAACCACTGAACCTCCACCACATATATAGATGGGTGTGACCTTAAACACTGTTTTGTGATCTCCCCTCGTATAGCAGAAGTCCGTGTGGTTCCGCAAACACCAAAGTCGTAAGACAACAGGTTGCGTTCTGCTTGACAGGAGCTACCACTGCAACGGTGGAGACCAACAAGCGCTTTTTTATGGTAATTTCGAGACCTCTCAAGTTTACGTTGGACAACACATTCTTCACATCATTAAAAAGATAAATTAATGGGCCGTAGAGGCGTGGCTAAACTCATTCACGAATTAGATTATGGCTCGGAGTGACGGTCGTGGGAAAAATTTAAAGAGTGCGAAAGCCATCGGTTTCCTTTGTCATCGAGTAGAAACCCCAAGTTGCTGTCACAGTCTAGTTAGTAATGGCAGAGTTGCTCACAAGTATATCAGAAAAAATAAAGAAATTTAGAAATCCTTTAAAATACTTCAACTCACTTTGCACTCTGGGAAGAAAAACATGGCAACCGACGCTTTTGATCTTGTTGCAGTCACATAAATTGGATCAGTAGTCCACCATTCGCTGAAGAATCACGAAAGATGTGCTTACCCACTAATAAATTTTACCCCATAAGGAATTTCTATTAGTGTTTAGAGTACTCAAAAGCTTTATTTACTACCTCGATACTGAACACATTATTTCGAGCATACTAAATCTATACGGAGGTTTCTCACTTAAGGATAAACTTAGATGAACTACAGTAAATGAGCGTGTTCTCAACTCAGTAAGCTCTATTAGCTCAGTGAAGACGAAAGTGTGCTATAGGTTTGATGTTATTGAAACCCTTCATTCGAAAGCTTTTTTATAGACCTTGCTCAAATAATACTTAGACGGTCCGCCTTCACTAGTTGAGCGGACACAGACACATATTCCAAATGGTGTATTGCTGGTCGTGCATATAATATTCCGCGGTTTCCCGACGTAACCTTGTATGGGCTTTTCAGGTATTCACGATATCGTTTCCAAGGAATGGATATCGGCAATGGATCCTTGACCGGGCTTCCTACTAGCTGATTCGCAGGTGATGTTAGACCAAAAGCAAAAGCAAAAGTCATCTCCCACTTGTCACCTGTCACCCCGTTGATCATCGAGTGACTCGAGCGGGTACCAGCAACTCTTCCATTTTTCCCTATCGCGTGCAAGAGTAGCCCAGTGAGTCCTCCTCGCTCTATGGATTCGCTGAGCATCATATCTTGCTTCTATAGCTTTCGTGAAGAAAGCGGAGTGGTCTTCCTGTAGAGCGCTTGCTGTCCCGAAGAATCCAGTCGGTAACGGCTCTTGTCCATCGGTTGTCGTTGAAGCGCATCACGTGTCCGACCCACCTTATTTTCGATATCCTCGCGTGTAGAAAGGCGTATCCGATTTTCGATTGTTGACGTAGGTCGGAATATCGAATCCTTTCTCTCATTTGCGAGATACAGGATACTCCTAGCATTAACCTTTCGACTGCGTTCGATAACGCCAGGTGATGTGTCATACTACTTAAGTAGCGACCAGGTTTCTGCTGCATACTGTAGGGCAGGATAATCGTCGAGTCGAAAAGGTGGGCACGGAGTCGGATGTTCTTAGTCCTCTTCACTACATCTTTGATGCTCTTAAACGTTCCCCAAGCCGCTCGTTTCCTCCTGCTCAGCTCTTGAGCTAGGGCTTTCATCATGTTGATTTCACGAACTAGATGGGCGTAATTGGAGAATTCGGAGATTGTCGTTCCGTTGAGCGTGAAGGTGGCATTCAAAACCCATCCGTTCCTCATAAATATCGTTTTCGTTAGATTTAGTTGAAGACCAATATTACCACAGGCGTTATCGAAATCGGTTAACATTCGTTCCGCTTGACTGATGTTTGGTGTTATGAGAACGATATCGTCAGCAAAGCGAAGATGAGTTATTTGTCGACCGTCAATTTTCACTCCTATATCGTCCCATTCTAATGTCTGCATGACGTTTTGTAGGGTGGCAGTGAATATTTTGGCGAAATCGTCTTGCCTTGTCGAACCCGTTTTCTTACTTCAATGGTGATATTGTTGTAGAATGGAGAAATTTTGGTCGTGAAATCTTTACAAAGCTCACGAAGGATCATTATGTACCGAGTCGGGACGCCCTGGTTATCCAGAGCCTCTATAACCGCTTCTGTTTTCACTGAATCGAAGGCTTTCTTCAGAACGATGAAAGTGAGACAGAGTGGTTGCTTGTACTCTCGTGGAAGTTCAATGAGTCTTGTAATCGTGTGGATGTGGTCTACGGTACTAAATCCTGTTTGGAACCCTACTTGTTCGCTTGGCTGTCCTTCGTCCACTGTTATGTCAATATTGTTTAGAATGACTCGGGTAAAGAGTTTATAGACAACGAACAGCAAGAAAATTGGGCGATAATCGCCTTTGTCGTGAAGGTCTCCCTTTTTGAACAACAACACGGTTTTGCTGGTTTTCCACTAAATGGGGTCCTTGCATTCTGACAAGTAGCAAGTGAAGAGCCGGGCCAGGGTGTTGATGAGAACTAGCGGCAGGTTATTCAGGTGTTCTGATCTAATCCTCTCTGGACCGGGTGTTGTTCTGTTCTCCACCAACGTTGAGCATGTCGGATTTCGGAAGCGAGGACCGGTGGAACGACATATTCGTCCTCTTTCAATTTATATGACGGTAAGAGGATAAGACTAGCGAAGAGATGCAAGTAGTACTGGTGGATGATGTTTTCCATAGCCCTTGTGAAGCTGTAAGTGTCCCGTCAGGGCACCCGAGTGCAATCATCTTGGTCTTATAATTGGCGAAGCCTCGCTGGGCTTTGCGAATGCTGTTCCCAGCTTCTGCAGCTTCTGTCATAACTGCTGCTCGCCTCTCTTTGAGGTCTTCTTTTGTCGCTTCTCTGTAGCGTTTAGCAAGTTCGGATATAAAGTTACGGTTGCCTGTAGCTCATGCGATTCCACGTTGATGTATGAGGTCGAGTGTCTCCGGAAACAAGCATCTCTTTGTGACCTTAGGACTCTCAGCTTTCGTAGCGCTAACGTGAAGAAATTCAACGAGTCGATCGTTTTCTTCGTCGATGTTGTCGACAACGGTATCTTCCCAAGAGCCGACTATTGATTTGAATACATCCCAGTTCATGGTAGTTCTGGGATTTCGTTGTTTGAATTTAGCAGCTTTCTCTCCTCTCCACGAAAGTGAACGTTGCGCAGAGGAGGTGATGGTCTGATTCCGTGTAGAACTTAGGGACAGCAGCGACATCGGTCAGGCAAAACCTTTGATATACTATGATGTGGTCTAATTCGTTATGTTACTCTCCATTGAGAGACTCCCACGTCCATCGCTGGAGTGAGGCTTTTGGGCTTTTGGAGTTGTGAGTTTCCACGGATAGTTTCGGTCGTCAGGATACACTTATATAGCCTCTCTCCCTGCTCATTCCATTCTATTCCGTGGGTCCCACTGTAACGTTCTTCAGACGTTTTTCTAGGTCCAGTTTTTGCATTAAAATCTCCGACAATGACCTTAAAGACTGTGTGATTTTCTCTGAAGAATTTTTTGAGGTGCATATAGAACGCTTCGACTTCGTCTTCGTCATAGCTTGAATTTGGTGCGTAAGCAACGAAGATGGTCAAAGCCGGTATGGAACGACATCGTTTCATTCGTGATCGTCCGATACGGGTTGTTCGTTGTCAGACGAATCGATGTTTGCGGTCAAATTCGACTTGACAAGGACGCCAAAGCCGCCGACACCTCTGCGATTGAATGAACCAATGAACAGTTCTTCTCCGGTATCATAAACAGCGTGAAAAGGGTGGCGTCTTCTCGTCTCAGCCAGACCAATGACGTCGTACCTTATCCTTCTTGCTTAAATCAATAGATCTTCTACAGCGAATTCATGAGCAAGGTTCTTTCATTGTAGGTACGGATAGTCATTGTAGTCCGTTTTGATCTTGGCTGCCTAGCTTGGCCCTAAGATTTTAGCAGCCTCTCCGTACTCGTCCTACCTGGCGCTGCCGTACCAGGGGCTCTTTCGCGGTCAGAGGAATGAGGCGCATATTTGCTACTGTTTTTGGCATTTTGATACCCAACTTATAGCATGCCAGGCTCTAAACGTGAAGGTTGGGCACTCACGAGTAGCTTGCCAGTCTCTCACAGAGGAACGGGAGAAGCTTAATTGTTGGAGGCGACTCCTAACAGCCTTCCATATACTTCCCAACCGCTTGAATGCAGGCTTTTGGCCGACTTGACTCGTAGAAATAGACTTCTGTCAGGTCGGCGCTGCAGAAGCAGGGAGCTCATCCCCTGAATCCACCTGCGTCTCTGGGAAGCACACGGTCGCTTTTGGTTCGCGTTTTATTCCCCTATCCACCACCTGGGGACGCGTCAGGTGCCCTCGCGACTAACCGGCGGGATCCCTCAAAGAACGAGGTCCTTGGAAAAGCAGAAGTAGGAAAGAAAATGAACCAACCACCCACGGATGAAGTACAAGCCGAAATCCTGCTCAAAAATTAGTGACCTGATAAGGATATAACATGTTTCGAGCCATTAAGGTTCAAGTGCTATACAGGCGCCTGCTTCATCCTACCGGTTGTTGATAGTTTCAATACCGGGACTTAGTATCAAAACTATTGTGAAAACATTTTGCGATCGGAGTTTCATAAGTGCTACTGATGAGGAGTGCGAAAACATCGAAACAAACGTTTAACACTACTATACCACACCGCTGAAAGGCCAAAGTGTTCTAACACACCATTAAATTTTTCATTTCTGTGCTGAAACGGAATCAAATTAATTGTTTTGAATAAACTATTTCGGAGAAGTACCATCTTCTAAATTTATGAACCTTAAGCATTTTCAGTGATAGTTGCACTGATAAGCAGTGCCAGACTTTTATTATCTTCGATGATCATAAAAAGGGCCAAAATATGAAACTTTGCGTAAGGGATCGTGAGTGTGCAGGCGTCCCGTCTTCAAGTCACTTATTAAACTCTGAAACGTTTTTCATTCTTTGTTGATTGGGTCAAAGTGCGGAGTCGATGGAAAGACATGAATAACAGCGAAGAATATGTGATCGATTGCGTGTACAATATTTAGTACACTCTCATTTACAAGTCTTTAACGTTGATCACACATATTTTGTTAGACTTCTAAGAGGTAATCGATAGTTCAAGAAACGGACATTCTAGCTAAATGCTTAGTTACTAGCTAGGCTTTCTTAGAACTGTTTGAATAAACTATACTCAATCAACTACCAGTTTTGAGTAACAAGAAAGAAGTGTAAAATCATAGTAAATCTTGAGAACTAGTGGTCATGATACAGAAGGCTAGAACTTTTTTTCGAGGAGTAGAATAATCCTCAAACACATAACGAAAATTGTGGCATTGTGAGGTGACCTTGAGACAGCTGAGCGCAGAGCGTTCGAGAGGCGAGCATTTTTCGCTAATCATTTAGCAACTCTCCTACCGTTTTGGATAAATTTTTAAGTCTCCTGATATTCCAATGCAAAAAGATTTCCGTTTCCTCACAACATTCTTTTGTTGCTTATTTTTCCCAGAACTTTTTCTCTATGATGACCTATTCAAAAAACGGAACTAAGTTTAAAAAAAAAAACGCTTTTCAAGCTATCAAATACGAGAACGAAATCTGATAATACCGCCCACACCACAAATTACACCCAAGAAAAAAATAGATCGAAAGTAAGATGTAATCTTTTTTTTGCTTGAGGTGCAAAGTTGAAATTGCTGAGACTGAGCTATAGAATTATTACAAAAAGATAGATGAAAAAGTGATAAAGGTCTCGTGCTGAACGGGCTAAGGAAAAGTTGGCTCTCAATTTGTTAGCGCTCTGTGCTCGTCGATATTGATACCGGCTATTGCAGGATGAATTGTTCAGCCAGAAAAAAAAATCTTATCAACGGAAAATTAGCATCATCAGCATCCATCCTCAGTGTAAGTATATCACCGGTTCAGATTCATCTCTTGAACAGTGCTCCAGCAAAGAAAAATTCGACCGCAACGACAACAAAGGAGTAGATCACGCGAGGACAAAGGGCTGTGGCCAATTGACTCGAATCGTTGGCTCTGAAGAGGACGAAAACGTTGAAATGTTTGCCAAATGAATTTCTTTTTGTCGACGTCCTGGTATTGGCCTCATCAACAAAGGATTTATGATGGTCCGTAATGCCGAACTCAAATGGAGCTTGTTTCAAATCAAAGGAAATTTTCTTTGATAATTTATCTCGACTATACCTCAGATGTGAAATTTTTGGCGGATGTTATGTTTATTTCAGCGGTAGATATAAAGTTGAAGTAGGCTGTAATAGTGAAGCCGACTTTACTTACAAGCTTCATCTTGCACTAATGTTCAAGTACCCACAATGCTATACAAAAAGAAGTGGAAAACCGTAAACATACTTTTGCTTGAAATCGGATTCAACAGTAAAATTCAAAAACTTCTGCCCATTCGTCCAATTGAAAATGACATCGCCAATGATTCCATGCTTACGAGGAAGCACTCCTTCAATAATAAAGCTTTTGATTAACCATTTTTCTCTTTTGTTTTACAGACGTCTTGAAGTTACTACAAATAGTTCCTATTTATTTTTAAGACTGTATAAATTCATAACATATAATTGATTGTTGAAATTTATTTATGTCTAAAGCGTCATATACTCTAATTGTTATCATTGAGAATTCCTTCTTATTTAAACGCTTTTAGTGGTGGTATGATATCATAAACATGCTCACTGATGTAGAGTGATGTGCAAAACTATTGAGCCAACTGGACTCGAACCCACATTTCACCCTATCCCGAGGTAGTCGTGCTCGAACCGTTGCACTATCAACACAGGTTTTGACACCACTCTTTCTACGCTAAAATGTATATTATCGTACGGTTATTACTTTCATTCATTTCTTTGTATCACCCGTCATCACATATAGTGCATCCCGAAACTTCCTGCACTCAGTTCGCTTCTTTACAATCCTCCACAAAAGTCTTCAGACATTTTGCGTTGTTTCGTCTTCTCACTGAATAAAGTAGAGGTCGATTTGCATCCCCACGCAATTTTTGATGATAGCCGAGCCAAACCGTTCCCAACATTTAGTTCGACAAAAATGTTTTATTTTACCGCTTTTATACCTGTTCTTCGATGTCGTATCTATGCATGTAATAATGTTAAATGATATACAGGTCTTTAAACCTAGAGCGGGAGTTAAACCTTTGTCTACCCTTCCGGTGCCACGTGCCAAGCACTGCGCTACTGAGACCTTGTAAGGCTACAACTTTTTCTCGCGATAGAAAGAATCGAAGCTGTCAGCAACTATGCGTCAGCGGGTTTGCCTTGGCAAGCACATATCGGCTGTTAACCTGGTTAAGGTCACGGATGCTGACTATACATAATCTATAAAAAATAGTGATATCAGAACAAGGAACTCGCTAATGTAGTATTTAGCACGGTCACGCGGTATGGATGAGATGCCAGTTCACTGTCGCCTAATATTGCAAATCTTTATACATTACTCAACATTCTTGTACATATAAGTATAATATCATAACACGCCATCAAAATGATAAAATAATGAGCCATTGCATGTGTGCACCACCTATGGTCTTGCGTCGATTGTCAATTGCCGAACAAATTGAATGGGATGCCTTAGATCGCCTTTGATGCTTCCGTTCTTCCCTGTAAAATGCAAGAGTAGTCCTAGTGGGGTTCCTCGCCATAGAACTCCTTAAGCATCATCTCTCTTCTAGGATCGTCGTGAAGAAGACGTTCCATTGAGTTAGTGGTTTTCCTGCTCGTTTTGACACCCCGAGGAATCACTCGCTGACGGCTCTCGTCCATCGCCACAACGCATAACTTGTTTGGCTCACCTTATCTTCGCTAGCCTGGCATGTAGATCAGCGTCTTGATTTCCGAATAACAACAAAGTGAGGATTTCGTATCCTTTTTCGTGATTACGGGATGCGGGATAATTCTGGCGTTGACCTTTCAACTATGCGTTCGATATCGTAGATTATTTTTTTACCCTGCTTGATTGAAGCTCCGTTTATAATGTAGAACGTGTCGAAGAAAGAAATGGGTACGAAGGTGAAATACCTCTGTTCTCATTATTACATCTCCGCTGTTCTTATATTTTCCACAAGCCTTCGCCTTCACTTGCTCAACACTAGAGCTAGGCCTCTCATTATATTGATTTCGCGACACTAGGTATACGTAACTGGAGAATTAGGAGTATTCACTCTATTGAGCTTGATGGCGTATTTGACACCAATACGTAACCTATCAAAATCATCTTCGTAAGATTTAGTCGAGCATGAGTCTTTCCACAAGAGCTGCCAAAATAAATCAATAACCCCTAAATTGCAATCTGTAACGAGTGAGGTTCCGAGCCAAGTCTGTTAATGAGAAATGGTGGAACGTTCCTCAGATGTTTTTGGTCCTATCTTTTCTGAATCAGGTCCTATTCAATTCTTTACCGACGAAATGGCATTTCAAAATTTTGAAAACGGAGACTGACAGAACGAGAAATCTGTCCTCTATTGAATTACATTGCAGTGCGCGCGTGACAGTTGTAGAAATCCTTGTAGATTATAATGGCTATCAGCTTTAACCGATTTGTACATACTTGACGAAGCCCGCTAGATGGTTGCTGACAACGTTCCCACTTGTCAACTTTATTTTGTTTTGAAGGGAATTGTATTCAGCCCTTTTACCTCTCTATAATAGTTATTAATTCAATTTATTGCGACGTATTTGATTTGATGTCAGTTTGCTTCAAAACATCGCAGGTGGAGAAGCTTAGCAGTACCATTCTTCCATTTGGAAGCAATCTTATTTACTTGACCTTGAGACGTGCCTTTTCCTTACGTGAATACGGCTAGACGTTTTTAACTAGTTTTTCCCTATAACTACGGTAATCCAAGTTCGAATACGATACCTGTCAGAAGTGTATGTCGGTTTGGCAACGGTAATGTGGGGAATACTGGAAAAAAGCCTTGTAGACCAGACTCCTTCCTCTTCAAAGACACGAAATCCAGACAAGTGAGAGAAGCGATGGGAAGTGTGCGCCACTGAGACCATCAGCTAAAAATATTGAATGTGTTATGCATTTGGCAACGACAAGAAGTCGATTACTATCAAAAAGCGTGATGATCCAGAGAAAGCATGGAATTTTTGGAAAAAAATAAGGTGAAGTTTTCAAGAGAGACAAGATTACTAAGGCATATATGTTTTCAAAAAACATGGATATCACCAAATCTAACCAATAACCATGACGAGCTTTTGTGCAATTACAACTGATTCCATCCAGTGAAGTAGAAACAAAATCGAAAATAGTCATTGTCGCTTGAGCTTAACTTTGCAGATTGGTGGACTTGAAGAAATGCGTGTAATGAAGGATCACCGTCTGGGAAGAGATCATAATTAAACAAACACTGAATGAAACAGCAACAATGCAAAGCATTAGAGTTCTTCTGTGAAGTTTGCCCTAGTCGGTAAATATTTACTTATTTATAGGTCTGTATTCATTCTCTTACACATATGTTTCAACGTGAATTTTACTAATTGATTATGAGGTTAAAAACACAGGTTAAAAAAAAAGAACATGAATTGGAAAGGAAAAAGTGAAAAATGTAGAGTAAGTAAAATATGCACTAAATTTTATCAAATTGACTGTTAGCGAATGGATCGGAACGGTAATATTCAAGGGCGATTTTTGTATTTTGTTGCTCTTTCTTTCTGAAAAAGAATAGGTTTTTCACGCTGCCAGAGATGAATCAGATTTTCGAAGCCCCAAGACACGATAGGGCTTGTATGTTCATATAAAGGGCTGACTTATAGAGTCCCGATAGACGCTGTTTCCAAACCGTGACGGTCTCCATCAGTCGGGCGTGACGCTAACCTTTTTCGTCTTTAGCCATACCTCAACGGGTCGGTCGTCATTCCCTCCGCTTATTACTAAGAGTATAAGCGACGACGAACATTTTACACTGTAGGTCAAGTGATAGTTATCACTGAACAGACAGTGTTGCACACATCGATTGCTCTTGGGTGGTATCGTCAATATATCATGCCTTTCATTCAAGTGTATCCTTAAGACCACGCCTAAAAAACATTATGCCAAATAATCATTTCTTAAGCACTCGTGTAGTCTGTTATATTATGGGCTGACTTATAGAAAAAAGGTATTGCACGACTGTACAACACTGTTCGTTCAGTGACAATTTCACTGGATTTACAGTGTAAATGTTCGCCGTTGCCTCACTCTTAGTATAGGATGACTGGACGCCCCGAGAGGATTGGCTAAAACCAAAAAGGGTACCGCCCGACTGATGAGGGACCGTCTAGGTGTTGAAACATATGTCATAAGCGCTCTAAGTCTGCAGCCTTATATACTCCCATGGCCGACTATCAATTGACCTCGGAATTGATTCATAGCTACCTATTCTCTTATTCACAAGTACGAGGCTGTCAGTTTTGGAAGATTCATTCGGTACAGAGACGAAAAGATTACAATAAACTTTTGACAGTGAAGGGACTGACTTTAGGTCTTTGTCGCCTTCCTTCAGAAGACAATACTTAGCCAGCCCCTTTCATAACCCCAGCAGAACGGCCTAGTTGTACCAGAGCTTTTCGTTTTTATGCGCGGTCTGTGAGATGTTATGTGGAGCCTAACGACACGCTCGCGAGAACACAATCGTTCCTTGCATGGATCGATGGGGACTATGTGGTGATGGGGCTGGGTCACGTGATCCTAAAGTTAGAAGAACGATCTGAGACAAATGGGGCAGACCGTCCCCGATTATGCTATGCGCACACGAAGAGGATTTCGTCCTTTGCAGGTTCATCTTGGGGGGCTTGTTGGCGGTGGGATCACAAACAACGACTTACGAGGGTTTCTCTCGGAGTCTGTGAGGAGCTATTACGGTTTCCGGGGCGGATAGTCCTTCGAGGGTCGGGCATCGACCACACGACGACCCCCGAAATCATCTGCCATTGTTGGTGCTATCCGCTATATTTTGTGCGTCACTACCAAACGGAGAACAGATCAGTTACATGTCATCTTTAATATGCAATCCGCGTAGGTGTTTTTCTACGCGGATATAAAGTGGTCTTTCCCGTTTCGCCGATATATTCCGTAGCTACAAGTTTTACAAGAGATCCGGTAAACTGATATCCTGAAGCTCAGTGCAATTCTCCGGTCTTTAACAGTTTTGGGGGCAAATTATGCGAATTTTTGTGTGTGGACACAGAGACATGATTCGCACTAGGTTGAGAATCTTTACGGAAGAGGTCACGGCTATTCGATCTGGGGGGTGACTTTTACACGTGAGCACGCGCTACCGATTCCTCTAGAGTCCTCTGTGTTTTAACATCGCTATAATAGCTTGTACTTTTTTTCGTACACGACGAAATTGAGAAGGGTAGACTTTTATTGACACACGTGAATGGCCCTAATTTGTCATGTGCACTACTCGCCGTTTAAACCGTTTAAAACTTTTCCTCGGAACCCGATCCTGATGTGACTTGTACACGTCTTCACAGCCATTTGCAGAGGCTATTTTGGCATGACACTCACAAGTTCACCGTATTATCTCGTCTTCAACCTCTCGTACCGCGTCGCAACGCATGGCACGGCATGTGACGGAATATATGATCTACGCATGCTTGGTTTTGAAAAGGACCTCCTGAGTGCGTTATTACAACTAAAAAATAGTGTACCAGTTTCGCTATTCGTCGTCCGTTTAGATCGCTGCACCGCCCCATACATCATTATAAGTTGATCGTTTTAGTGTGAGGTTCAACATGGAGAAGGTTAAAAGGAAAGATAATGACGCTAAGATGTTTTTATTACTTCGTATTCCGATAGCCATTTTTGTTGTGGCAGCCATTTTTGGCAAGGCGCCACACACTTGAAAAGGGATGAGAAATGGGACGCCAATATTGCTTTTTCGGATTGTTCCTCGGAAGCTGGAGCTTTATGTTTCGCGATTATATGTGTAGGGTAATGTCAAAAAATTGTCCAATATGCTGTCTGCTCCTGCCTGTGAGCACGATGACACAGTCAGTACGTCACATCACATCTGCAGTAGAGTGGTGGGCCGAGACATTAAGGACTCTTCAGGCCTTCTCACACCCAAACGGGTACACACTACAATAAGGAACATGTATTCCACAGCACGAGCCTTCTAGCGCGTGTGCACCAGTATGGAAAGAGGCGAAGAGAAGAAATGTCAATTGAAACGTTGGCGCGTTAACAATGGTCAATCTTCAGTGGCTTATGAAAGGTGTAAGCATCATCAGGAATCGGTTCCGTGTGAGTGAAACAGTTAAACGCTTAAACGGCCAGTAGCAATGACAATAAGATCACGTTCTATCATACCCTCCATTTTCGGACAAAAATGTAACACCTAAGAGCGATGTTTGAAAAGAGTGAGGTATCTAGAGGAACGTTGGTAGCCGGATCCGTAGCGAACCACCTGCATGATCTTCGTAAACACATGTGACGATCTTCCCCGGCTCCACAAAAAAAAAATTGCATAATTTGCCCAAACGCTTAAAGACGGAGAAATGCATGAGGTTCAGTACCGTTATACCGGATCTCTATGGAGAAACGTGTAGCGACGAATTATGTAGCGGCGAAGGGCGGGAAGTGACCACGGATATATCTGCCCCCGCGCTAAGAACAAACACCCTAAGCGGATTGCGGTATTAATGGACATGAAGACTCCGTTGGGGCGACGCACCAATAATACGGATACACAACAAGTGTGATTTTGGGGTCAAAGGACATTATTCGCGCCCGGAACACACAGAAAGTTTCCTCAACCCGCAAGAACACTCGAAGCGTTTTTGAATCCACGACAAAAGCCCCCAAGATGAACCGCAGGGGACGACTGCTCGTTCATAACACATGACTTCTGCCACACTGTTCAGACCCCCAGAGCACCGTTCTTCTAACTTAGGATCCCGTGACCCCCGGCCCCTCACACACAGTCTTCGTCCAGCAAGGACTGTAAGCTATGATCCACTACGTGAGCAATCTCAACAAACCATAAAAAACGCACGATAGCGACATAGGCTGTTCGCTGTGGTTATTCGGATGAAAGTGCTTGGTATGATTGTGTATGCAAGTAAGTCACACTTGACCTCTTTGAGGCTCTGAAGACAGGCGAACGTAAATGCCAAAACGCGAGCCACACGAGTCAAGCTTTGATTATGTACTGTTTCGTCCTGTACCGAGAAATCTTGTAAATTGCCAACGTCGTATTTGCGGAAATAAGGAAATCCAAGGGCTCAGACTTATATATTAGAAAGACCACAGCGTGGTTCAAAAAAAGATTGTACTGCTATATGCTGAATCCATTGAACCGTCAACTCATTAAGAAATTACTCGAAACATAAGAGTTTTTTTTGTGAATACGAAATCATTACTCTAGTTGATGTGGGGTTCTAACGCACAATGATAAGGGTCTCAATAAACAACAGTCGAAGCGATAAAGCATGTGAGTCGTGTAGTGTGCACACGTTGCGGCCATTTTGGAATGGGTTACGCATTTGAGGTTGGAACCTTGTAACACTGAACCACACACTAGGACTCAGATTGCTCGATTTCAAAAAAGGTAAGGAAGAAAATCAACTGGATAACCGGAAGAATCTTTTTGTCATAAAATACTATTATTTATAATACTATGATAACATTACCCCAACCGATCATTCATAAAACATAAGGATGCAGGGAAAAACTGTCAATCAAACTGGCTCATGAGTGCTCGAGTTGACGACATGGCATCATGTATTCGAATTCACAAGGTATAGTATCTTCGATCGGTTGTATGAAAGTATCCTCCTAAAATTAGTATCTGAGGCAAAATTGCAGTGGGCTGGTAACAAAAGTTTCAGACTACTATGTACAGCCCGATAACCGTTGTTATCGACACTTACATGTCCGTGTCAGTAGGGCAGGGCACCAAGGGCCCAAAGCGGTCATTTATACTAGTTCTGTGATCCTCGAGCCAATGCCTCGCGTCCGCAAGAGGCCTTTACTCTCCCTAATAAAGCAAGCTCGCGACAACGTAGCGACGTTTGTTACAGTGTAACGTCAAGTGTAAATATTTATCACGCGAAACATTGTAGTGTTGTACAGTCCCCCCCCCCCCCCCCCGACTGGCTCGATAATGGTATTGTTATATAATATTATACCTTATTTCGCAGCGAAAGTCTTTACTAGAGACACACCACACGCTCCAAAATAATAACTAATAATGTATATAACTATATCTGAGTAGGGAGCACGATTGTGCAAAACTTTCGCCGCCAGGCGGGACTTCGTAAGAGACGAACACTAATCTTTCAACGGGAATGCGTGCTCTGTATCCGACAAATACACTACTGACGAAGCCATTGAGGTGAAACGCGTGCAAACTTATGGTGTGTCTAATGTCGAGACGATACCTGGGAAAGGCCGCTTGTAGAATACGGCAGTATGTAAACCGTAGCGTCTTGACTGGAAGGTGTGATAGAAACGAATAATCCGTTCGACCAGCGCACGGCTGGCGGGTTTGAATAGATCCCATTATTAATGCACGTGTATTCGTGAAAAGGAGCGATGTGTTGAAAATGGATCGTCCAGTATGTGGTACACCGCGACCTATGAGCAAGCATTTACCGGAAAGAGTGAGGAGCAGTGGTTATTCTCAGTAGTCCCTCTCCCTTGACGCGAAAGTTTATGCACATCGCCTCGGGGGTACACAATGGGTATCTAATTGATCAATCAAACATCGCTGGAAGCGGTTAAATAGAAAGGAATTCTATTATTGAGCCTCGATATCTTGCCTGCATCCTGCTTATATTAATTGATGTTTGTGGTCATTATCAGTAGGTTGAGTCAATTCTGGCTATTGAATAAACTCAAGCAAGGTACCAATTTGCGCATCCCGGATGATGGAAAACCGGGCATCGAAGATAGCGCGAGCTAAAACCAAGAACTATCGGTATTGAATGACATTTGCATGACTTATTGCCACAGATCGTCCTCAAACCTGTGTTGATTTTCTATGTTGAAGTGAAATTACGGCTAGCTTTGACAAAAACTACTAACACGAATTCTGTGCAAGCCTCAATGATGATGCAAATGACATTAGAAGCACGGTTCTTTGATAGACATTTAGTTGTTATATGATTTATGTAGATACGGCCAATTCGTCAGAAAGCATGTAATCACTATTTGTAGGAAAAATATATAGAGTTCACTAGCGCGAATGTCAAAATTACGAACCTTTTAGGCAAGAGTTCGAAGCTCAGCACTTTTCACTGTGAGTACTACAATTCGCTTAGAGGTTGCTCACGAAGGAATCTATGGACTTCTCATAGGATGCACAAAAGAGAAAAAAAATGGTTTTTTCCAATCAATCAAATCATCGGTTGATCGCCCAAATTATCGAAATTTTGTCGATTGGGTTTCCTAAGTGTAACCATAACTTCAATGAAGTTTCTTCTAAAAAACAAATAGCAGGATTAGAAAAGAAACATTGAGCTATAACAGAAAGGTTGTTTTAGCTCACGACCACAAAAACGTCTGAGTCTATCTCTAAAGTACGACTGTAGCAGCTCAAGCGACAACTAGCCTCTTCGAATAACACGTGGCGTGCCAAATGTTTTTTTTTCATACACAGACAAAGCTTAAGTGAGAGCTGGGTCATATTTCCCGGTTTAATTCTTTGGCCCTCCATGGTATTTATAGAAACCATTGCATCGGACAGTTAGGGAACGCTGTGAATATCACGTTTTGGCTCTAACTTTTTCTCCCTAAAGCATCTTTCTTCCATAACTTCCATGAGGAAATAGCTTTTTGAAATGGTGTACGAGGATAAGATTAATCAGAAAAACAAACTAATTTTGTGAGCCACAAAGAACACGGTAACGATTAATGCTTCACACCACGATATCAGAGTCATGTATCAGAAAATTATCGGACTGGCCGTTCATAATTGGGAGAGATGGTAGGAGCCCTGAGTGAGCATACTAGGGGCCCATTCTTCCTCCCCAGCCGGTACACCTAAGAAGCATCACTATCATTTTTACACTGGATTTAAATGCATACTACATTACGTGTAGACTATGGCCACTCAGGATAGAGCAGCTGCAAGTGTGAAATTCATACACTCCACTTAAACGCTGCATAGACGTTGAGCCCACTTATTGATGAAACTGAATTGGAAAGAGGATGCTCGCATGACAGGAGTAAATTGTAAGAACGCGATGAAATACATTTCCGATAAAAAAAGTAGATTGTTATTTTTTAAAGAAGCTGTATAAGTAGACAGGTGGAGGGTGAAATGAGCACAGCAAAGGAAGAAAAAAATCAGCCCTTGCGATGTAATATTTTACAGTAGAACTTCAAGGAGAATTAGATAAATAGTAAGAGACAGAAAATGAAAAGGGGCAGACAATATAATCGATATTCAAAGAGAAATGAAAGAAAAAGAAGGTGAGAGAGATGTACAAGAGGAGGTTCATGACATTCACAAAGAGGCCTTATACTATTTAAGTCGGAGAGATGCATAGATAGTCCAGGAAGAAAGACCAAACAGATAAATATCTACATTTACTTGAACTCAAAATCTATATACAAACTAAACATCGAAAAACCTGAGAAGAAAAAAAATTAATGATAGAGGTTAAAAACACACTGATAAATAACAGTCAACGTACTAAACGGATGAGTAGAAAAAAGGTAAGCGAGAAGACAATAAACAGGGAAAATGGTGCGCGGAAGAAAATAGCTAGCACGAAAAACCTAAAAGGCATTAGCTATACCGATTATATTAATTCGGGCCCCCCCCCCCCCCCAGATCACGACATCATGACTTGCAAGAGTATATTATATATTAATTGATTTTTAGCGCCAGGCGGTTGGAAAAGCCAATAGATTTGAATGAAAATTGAGTCATATCTAATGAGTCATCTGCATTCATGCCTCTCACATCCAATAACACACGCACAGTGAAATATTCCCTGCTTTGGTATGGATGATTCCCAACTTTTTTGAAAAAACTTGATGACTTTTCTGTTGATTCCAGACTAATCTACAACTTCGAAAAAGTGTAAAATACCAATGAAGTAAAAATTTAAAAAGCTTTACTAGAAGGCCATTTTTGATATTCTTCGCTGACAACGCCTGTTGAATGGTGCGACATTGGATTTGCTGAATGCAAAGAATGAAGAGAGGCAGTCGAATATGCAGCCATATTATACCTCAAACTCACAGCCAGTCGATCTTTCATTTACTTGACTTAATTAACCAACGGGAGTCTACGAATCCTAAACAAAGAGCCAACGTGCTCTTTTTGCTCTTATTGACGATGATGAGGTACAGTTTGGTTTATTTCGGAGTTGTTTTTGCTTTCACTCGAACGTAATAACAACAAAAATATACACTGCATCTTAAGGATTTAGAGTGACCTAAAGAAAGAAAAAGTTTGCACATGACTATTTAATGAGATATCACCGTGAGAATCGAATTAGATGATCTATAAAGGGAAAATTTGCAGAAGGGATTGAAATAAAAAAAATATTCCACTTCGAGAGAACAATCTACAAACTCTCATTCTCACAAGAAATTGTTTTCAGGAAAAGCACGCAATGCACTCTTAGCCAGCTATCAATAAATTACTTTAAAAGGGAATCATGTAGATGAAAGATCCCCGTAGATTTACCGCCGATTAAGCAGTCAGCAAAAACTGCGACTCTTTTAGTGCTACAGAGCTGTACTGAAAAATCTGCAAATCTCGCTTGACGGACAACTTTTTCAGAACAAATCGATAATCTGCATCTCAGCTATCTTCAACTTTCCATATTAAAGCCTTCAAAGATGACCGCATTTGACATTCTAAAGACACTCATCAGTTTCATTTTTATCGGAATCGTTGATCCAGTAAAAGTTAAAATTAGAAAGGAATGATGAACGTTTAACTATATTGTAGCAGGATTAGTTTCAGACCGCGCTTCTCGACATCAACATTAGATATCGATGAATGCATTTTTCATAAGTTATCGTTGAATCAACAGCAACCTTAAATGGTCCTACTGTTCACCATCTTTCCTGTATAAATCTCTCTATGTTTGGTAAAGCGAAAAGAAATAAAAGGCAAGATAGCCAAGGAGGAGGCTTCTGTGTGCACATTGATTGAAAAATACGACCGAATAAACTTGAATTAGACATGTACATAAAAGCTGAGACCTGTGCTGGAACGCTCGCGGGTATTGTTTCTGTAGTATTTTTTTTTAAAATAAACAATTCCAAAAGACAACATTATGAGTTTTGAGCCAGTAAGCCAATCGACCGCCATTTTCGAAAATTAAAAAACTTGAGTCTGCACATTTAAATCCTTCACGCGATGTGTTTTTGAGGGGGTACGAATAACCATCTACAAACATCATTGAAACATATGTAGAATGTCTTCCAAATTAGAATAAATCAAATAGAGAAACACTCAAGGAGTGATGTAATTGCATGGCAGATAAAAACGTCAAGCGATATTGCATGGCAGATATGTCAGGAACATGAAGTAATCTTATTTGGCGCATGTACACAAGATACCTCAGACAACGAGGTGTATAAGGTCTCGAAGGCAAAAAAAGCTTCGGAGGCTTGGACAACACAATGAGTTATTAGGATAACGGGTTTAGTACCAATAGGTAGCAATTCCGATCTTCAGAGACTACATTCAACACTGTCTTGGTTTGTAGATGGAGCACCATAACACTCAAGATTATATTTGTAGTTTGTGGTGGGACAATGTTGGCCTAGGTAAAAAGTATTGTACTGTATAGAGTCGGTAGCCTTTTAATCTTATGGATTTCAGAGGAGATTGTTTGTCTCAACAGAAGTATCCAACTTTGAGGGCGACAGAAGTAGTTGTAAGTTTTAATCGAACAATTGGACCGAGGGGCAATGTTAATAGGCCGAATCAAACACACGCACGACACGTCTCCAGTGTGATACTCCCTGACAAGCTTTGAAATAACAAAAAGTTGGGTGAGCCATTTTAAAAAATGTACTCCGTACATTAAAGTAAGCCGGAACCCCAATTGATGTGACAAGGGTTTGACCGGTGATGAGTGTAGAGAAAAATTCGTCAGCTTCGAGCACAACTTTACTTGCCTGGCGAGGCATTCTTCCTTACCCTATTGTACACACCATTGTTGATTGTGATGGAATAGCGTGAGTCTGGTATAATGTACACGTAGATTTACGAAGCTTCTCAGCATTCATTGCGCGTTGTAAATCGTTTCGCCATAGTTTATGTTGTTTTGTCGCTAAGTAGCACCCAACGATTGGCATCGTTAAAGGCTTTATTGCGCTGGCAAGAACCAAGCACCACACATCTCAAACCGGAGTTGCCGACACGTAAGCATCTATCCTATTGTATCTTATATTTAAAGAAAGCGTAGCCCCTTGACTAAACTCTTTTTGCTGGCTAAAAACGACAGATGACGATTGGAGAAAACTAGTTAGCCGGGATAGCTCTTTGCACACATGGAATTTGACAACACACACATTCCATAGATATCGCACTTTCATAAATATCGTCATCTATAAGTATAATTAACAAGATTTTTTTTTTTTTCTGGGGAGTCCTTTATTGCCGCGACTACAAGCCGCTGGTAGCATTTTACGCGGAACACACATCTTGCGGTATTTCTTGATTGTTGAGCCGATTAGAATGTGGAAAATTCTTTTGAATCTTTCAGAAGTCCTCATAGCACTTCTTTACAGTGAGTGAAGTAAGTACATGTTTTTGGCTTGCAGCCAATTCGTCAGGCTGTCGAATGTATCTAAAGGGGGATCGGGTTCTCTCTCGAAGAGAATTGAATCTAGCACCGAAAGTTGCAAGTTACAATGGCGCTGATTATGCATATCTGTGGAAAGCATCTGTACACTTGCCCCACTGTTTGAATGTCCCATAAAGACCTCTTGAAAAGGCTCGAAAGAGAATACAGTGTCAGATCGCTAGCTGCTTCTTGAGCAAAGGTGTGAATAAAAACACGACTGAGATACGAAGTAATTTGGAATCAGTCAGATACTCAGCGACTTCGTCCCCAATATTATTCCAATTGTTTCACTATTTCAAGATTCGGGTTTATTAATCAAAAGGCCTGTAGTATGGAAGCACTGGACAATTTTTCTAATAGCTCTAGTCAGACAGGATACCGCGTAGGAGAATCATCGACTCTCCACTCTTACTGGTTAAGTGAATAAAAGTAACGTAGGATCATGCACATGAGTTTTCAACAGGGTAATACTTGCACTTGTTAAACAATTATCATTCCTTAAAGAGATGCGGGCACACGAGTTATAAATCATTTGACGCGCATTGCCACTTTAGGTGTTGCGTTAATAACGCAGTAGTTTGTCTGATCTATTTGCCAATCCCGTTTTTGATGATTGTTCTCACGGGAGAGACCGGAAATGGTGGGGTGTGTAACTTTTTTTGGTTAAAAAGTCAAAAATTAGTTGCGACTTCTTTAAGCCTTAGAGTGTCGATGAACACCGCACACTTTATCTTGGTAACATCAAAGATCCTCGACGGAGTGTGGTGAGTCTCCACTTCTCCCACAAAATTTTGATTCGGCTAACCCTGAGGCACTTTTCATTCGTTCAGGAGTGCTGAAACGTAGTGCACATTAGTGGGACATACTCATTACTAGGTATGACATATACGCATGCATATAAAAATACAATGACAAAAATAAAAATAACAGCGTGTTGGTCAATTTGAATTAACACACTCTTATTATATAACTTTAGGGAGAGCATTACCGGTCCCTCTACGTCTATATTAATCCAATTTGGATATTCTTGCTATTAGCCCATTAATCATATTAGTACAATCCCAAACTATAATTCTCTGTTTGAATTGACACAGAGTAAACCGAATATGACTATGATATATGACTGTCGAGGCTGTGACGGAAAACGGGGTCGCCGAAACGTATGCCAGCAATTTTGAGAAACGACACGTACCGGCTTAGCGTGCGAGTTTAATCAAGAAAAGGACAGTTTATAGG
>JAHQIW010006838.1:0-261747 GCA_019055375.1 Parelaphostrongylus tenuis | reverse complement strand
TGTTCTATTACGGAGTTAAAAATATTGGCTACATGCGGCGGTCAAGAAAAAGAGCGTGAAAATGTCTTTATATGAGCTCGAAAGTTCGAAACTTTATGCTTAGAGAGCAAAAAGTTATCTTTTCACTCTTAGTAGCATGAGTTGCATCGTATCAGCTATTACACGTTAAAGATCTCCAGTAGTTGCTTTGTGATTTCGGAAGTGGTCGGCTACATCTCGCCGACACGCGCTTCCGCGTTTCGCCCTACAAAGCGCGACCGAACTAGTTGAGAATGGAGAATGAAAGAAATAATCTTCATGAATTTTTATTTCTATAACGATAAGATTTAACTTTTCATTCTTTTTAGCATGAGTTGCACCGTATTAGCTACTAGGAAATCAGCTCACTTTGCTTTCCATGAGATTAAACTGTCAAAAACCGTGAATTTCGGTATTATCAATCTTTCAACCAGAGCGTAACGATGGAACGTCCTTACAGAATATGATTATCGCAATTCTTGAGTGTACGGGAGCACTTTACTGGCATCATATTCGTGCTAGCTGAGCAGCCACCTTTTCCTGTGCGGCGTCTATGTGAATTACAACAAACTGTGCTGACCAAGCAACTCAGAGTTGTGTTGCTATGCTGCTCCCGCTCGTGTATGTAGAAGAGCTTGTCAAGCTGTTAGGTGGCGACCGAGCTATAAGATGGTCACCTAGACAGAGCTGTTTGATAAATGTGCTATCACACTGAAACGCTTCACTGATTACGACTGTTGCGCGCGCAACAGCAGTCATCACTCCAAGAAGCGAGTTCACGCGGCCACAGTGTTGCTATTTGTTACATGGTTGCTGCATGACTGTGGAGGTTACGGATAAGAAATGGCTGGATGCGAACATCTGCAGAAGATTAATCATGGCTAGTTAGAGTCTATCCTTTCACGATCACACTTGTTGAGCTGCGTCATATCGGAAGAGCTCAACTAAAAAACAATTTCACTTCTTGCAGACATCCCACAATTTGCACCTTCACATCTCGTTCTCTTCCAAACTGCGAGAAATTCTCATGACGGCGTAAATTTTTCTGTGCTGTCCTTTATCAAGAACTGTGATTTCCGCATTAATAAACTGGTAATTGTGCCTAAAAAGGGGCATCCAGTCTTCTCTTGGATCTAATGCTCAAGTAGTCAATCAACATAGCTGTTGCAATATAAGCCGAGCATTGTTGAGTCGAGATTAAAAATATAAATGTGGAGGAGGTCCACCATTTCCCGCAAACCATTTGGTTAGCAAACTATTGCATATTTTCATTTTCCAGTGTCATTCACTGAGAAATTTCAGGATTCAGAAATGGCTACACGGCTTAGCAAAAGATGGCATAACCATTGATATGCGGGTGGTTATAGCTGTCAAAAGTTGTCGAGCACCTTCACGATGACTGCTAGTGGTGCAGGTAGGTTGTTCAGCTTTGGCACGTGTATAACCATCAAAGAACAAAGAAGTAGTTCACTGTAGAAGTTTATCTATTGCGACTCAATTGTCTAAACTTTAAGTGTCTGTGGTTCTATGTTATAAACATTTCATCAAAAAAATTTATAGTCAGACCACACCTTAAACTCCTGCTCATCTTTGAGATGTGTTTCGTCCTCCAGAAAACTCGATATGTCTGTTTGAGGAATTCACGAATTTTTCGCAACATTCAGAGCACGAATCGACAGAGCGTGATGCCACAGCCAAACACCACTCACGGCTGAGCAGCGAGCAGAAGATACCGGTAAAAACCAAGTTTTCTCTTGTTTTAGTATTTATGCTTTTCACATTAAATAAGCTAATGTCGTTTGATGCTTCCTTGTGCACTGTGACGTTCTTATTAGCATTAGTCCCGTTGTATCAGCTAGTACAAGTTGAAAATCTCAAGTAATTGCTTTGTGATTTCAGAAGTCGGCTACCTCTCGCCGACGCGCGCTTCAGCGTCTCGCTCCGCACTGCGTGACCAAATTAGGTGAGAATGTTGAATGAGACTAATAATCTTTATAAATTTTTTTTGTAACGTATAGGCTTATCTTTTCATTCTTATCAGCATTAATTCATTCCATCGTATCAGCTACTAGACCTTAACAGTTTCAAGTAGTTGCTTTGTTATTTCAGAAAAATGTCCTCGTACTTTTGGCCGAAATGCCCTGCAGCTTCTCTCTGTGCAGCTCAGACTTATACCTTCTGCAAAGGCCGTCGTGTATTTCCATTTCAACTTCAAGTACAAGCTGATGTATTGTTTTCTCAAGTACTTTCTTATAAATCAGTTACTTTTTGCGCAGCCTTTATGCATTTCATTGCAATACACACGCCATTCTCCATAAATTTTCGATCGCTGTCTACCTTCTTTTTCAGATTGACCTAAACTCTTTGCTCTTTGCACAAACAGTTGTATAATTCATTTATTGAAAACTACTGTATTCCTCTTATATGTGTTTGTCATGAGTGAAAGTTGGTGCAATGTTTGTATTAGGATAAACTGTTTATAAAAACCGTCGAGTTGTTTCTGTAGCAACATCAATGAAGACCCACGTGAAAGATTAGTAGAAAGTTCAGATTCCTCCCGAGTCGGGAAGGTTTTAGCTCTAAAATCAGGCTTTTAATCAAGCTTCTGTATTTCGAACTGTCGATCATCTTCAACGCAGCTATATTCATCGCCAACTAGTGCCAAGTTCTAGTGCATTGGCCGCTCGAGTCGAACTTATCTTTAAATATCTCTGAATACACTAACATTTTTGTGTACACTTCAACGGAAAAGTAGCTGACCTCTGTCCGAAACTCATTGTGTAGAGTGTGAGCTTACTTCAAATTAAAATGTCTCGACTTCTTGTTATTTATCGGAGGAGGAAGTTGGTGAGGTCATCGAATAGATCGTCACCACTGGCGACTGGTATCACAGAAGGCTCTTATCACTCTTTTACTATTGAGTCCGATCAACATTGTACTAGGTTGTATACACCGTCACTACTTATATGATTATCTTTTATTTTGACAGAAAGAAAAAAGCTTGAGCAAAGAATGTTTTATCCAGTAGTCACTTTCATGGTATTTAACAGACTTCATAATTTGTCAAGAAGCATTGTCATAATTTCGTCAACTTGGTGTTATGTTAAGTACTTGATGCTTGCATGGCCAGTCTTCACTGCTGCTTCCAGCTCCAACACAGTTTTCATTTAATCCTCTCTCGTACCACTGTCGTCCATGGTGGTGTCATGCTTCCAACATGGTCACTCACGTGACACTAATTCCGTGATCTTAAACAAGTTATCATCTACGGGTACGCATGGTTTTCGTGAGCCACAAACACAGCCGCTCGCCATCTAGGGGGTCTTCCGATTATGGCTGCATTCTCCTGAAGTCTACTCTACTGCTTTTATATTTATCTGTCGTTTATTCTTCAAATTATGCGATGGGCCCGTCTGCATTCGCCATCGACATATACAATCCTATATCATGAAGATGAAATTGTTTTTGATGGCCGGAGCTGCGCAAACCGGTTAGACGTTGTGGTAGAAATTGACTTTCAGGAGGCAAACGCCCTGTGACTGGTACGCGGACTTGTGGTGCGGCATATCAGCCCATGTCTCTGCTGTACAACAGAGTGCTGGGACGATTGTTGAATGGAAAGGGTGAGCACTGAGTTTTGGGTCCGCTGGCCAGTTGGTGGCATACTTGAGAGGCTTTAATGCGGCTGTACTGCTCTTCCTCTCTAATTTCTCGTTCATGTTAATCTCCATGTTCATTGAACGTCCAAGGTGCACATGCGAGAGGGTTTACTTAATCAGAGAACCATTCACTCCAAGTTGTTCACCTTTGTAACATATATTGTTCATAGACTAGACCTTCATCCTGTTAATTAATGCGTAGCCAAATCATTTTTCCCTTCCCCGTTCGCTGTGTTCATTGAGCATCTCTTCTGCTTCACTGGTACACTTTGAAACAGTGACAAAGTCACCAGCGAAACGAAGATGTGATAGAAATTTTCCATCAATACGTATGCCTTATCTGGTCCATATAGAGCGACCTAATTTCAACTGTAGTGTAATAACCAATGGAGAAGTATTTTTTGGTACATTTTCATAACAGTCACCTAACTTTGGTGTATAGGACGGTTCTACACCATGGTCGACGAGCAGTAATAAGATTGTATTCGTTCCGACACTTTCAAACGCTTTCTGATTGTCGACAAAGGTTAGAGCAGGGGGCATACGTTACTTTCGAAGGACTTCAATGACCCCGTAGCACGGTTTGGATGTGGCCCAAACAGCAGAATTCCTTTCCTTATCCTGCCTTTTGATTAATTCTGCCTCTTGCAAGGTCTTCGATATGCGAAAGAACTTGATAGCCGTGACGAGCTTTTAAAGGACACTCAACAAGCATAATGCTCGGTGAAGCTCATTTGTCATACTTAGAAGGCATCATGGTTGTTCGCTTCTCCGCTGGTCTGGCATTTTTACCTGCTGATGATATGATACTATATGTCTTGTGAGGATTACATACAGAGTGTGGCCATCAGCTGTGAATATTTACACTGATATCATTGCGTTATATAGATGTGCCACTCTTCAAATTTCCAATCTCAACTTGAACTTTAGGGCAGAGAATTTGGGTAGTTTCTCAACTAGGACGGATTTCGCTGTTCGAAACCGGACTTACATAGCAGAAAAGATTGGTATAAAATGTTTCCATTATCAATGCCATGTAATGATGACATAGGGTAATTATTCTATTTTCATTCATTAGGAATTATAGCGAAACATCATAGTTATAGTTGCAAGACTTGGTGGCATTTCTTCAGATTGGATCGTTTCTGTGATGCTTTTGACAACTTTTTCGTTTATATTGATATAAATCGTCCTGCGAAAATTTTCTGAATCTGGCATTCATGTTGCTGTAGCTTTTTCGAGCAACTCCTTAGCGTTGGTGAAGATGCAATCCGCAATTAAGAAGGGGGGGGGGGAAGAGAAACTGTTGCTAGTTTGCCACATGTTTTTAGTCGTTCAACAAGCAGCTTGTAGGTTTTGGTCACGTCCTTCCTTGTGTACCATTTATATGGAGAGGTATTTTATCAAGAACGCCTCGTTGTACACGATTTGTTATGCTGTTCTTGTCTGATAGCAACACTTCTATTCTAGCTTATGCTTGAATCCTCATCGCGCACATAAAAAAGCCGTTAGTAAACTCACGTGCCCATTGGTGGTGATCTCTCTTCTTGGAAAAAGAACTTCATAGAAGAGATGTGCCGCGGTCAGGAGTCCTGTACTAACATCTATGTAATACAAAGAACTGCGTGATTTGCCCTAGCGGAGGAGATTGCGACTGCATGAGCATAGGTATTATATACCTTATCTCTTTTAAGATATGCGATGATGAGAATATGCGAAACATGCAGAGCACTCCATGTCCATACTCAAGAACACCTAAACGGAAAGTCAAACAAAGGATCAATCAAACTTCTAGGTGCGATACAAGGGCATAGCGATGGCGGCTTTGAAATAATAGTTAAAATCCTAAGGCACGAATCGAGAACATCGACGCAAAAAACCTCTAAGCATTCCGGGTAATTTCTAGAAACCCACAAATGAACAAAAAGGCAGAATGTTCTAACGTAACTAGTCCCAGGGCAGCTTATCTTAGATTAATTTTCTAGTCTGGGCATAAGCTGATGCCCTTATTCGATTTAAGCTAATGACATAGGGCGCGGTGTTCATACGTCATCTTGCGCAAAGAACATAGGTAACCTAGATACGAAAGAGAATGGTTTTCCTCTATAAAAAAAACACGTAAGAATGCCATAGGTTTTCATTTTTACCATCACTCTCTGCATAATTTAAGAATAGAGTTACGATATCACTCCGTTCAGGCTCTGAGGAAGGCAACCGCGCTGAAACTTCAGCCACCAATATTTAAGAAGATCCATAGATCGTCGAGAAGAAAAATCGATGCCATTTTCGCGGAAACTCACAATAAAGATTAGTTCCAAAACCGTTCTCTTCTTTTTCACAGTATTATGCAGAGTTCTTTCCACCTTCGATGAAGGATACGAAAATAGATTAGATGATGTAAGAGAACTCAAAATGATCTAGGTGTATGGAACCGCTGTCTTTCTAAAATTATTCGTGGTAAAAACTTTCTGTATTATCAATGAGATAATCCGAATTAAATTATGATGTTCTTGCATTGAATCCAATGACGGTTTTGTCTACTGAGTCATAGACGATTCACTGATAATGGCAATATCCCTGCTGGTAGAGCAAAGTTTACTCATAGCATCGACTGCTTTTCAAACCTCCCAATAAACGTTCAAAATAATTTCAAAAAAAACAAAGAATGTAGGGCGTGGGTCACTGACGAGGAGGGCGAGACCTCCGAAACACCGGTGTATGGTCCTGGCGTACCAGCCTCGTTTAGTCTTTTGACATTTTTTTTTTGAAAAATATCCTGCTGTCTGGAAAACAAGAGAGAAAGTTAAAGGAATCCAATAAATAAGTATTATATCCATTAAAATAATTTAGGACAACAACACTGCCTCACTTGTGACACAGTGCCTTTCCTCATAATGCCGAATAATGTTTGTATGAAGTACTTAGGCGTTCTGTTGTAACACATGAAGTTTTAAGAGAAGTTGATGAATACGAAAATTTTTTCCCAAAGCCAATTCATCCATACTTCCACATTCAGTTGTCAAATAGTTCGTAGCTTGGGACGAAACATTTGAAAGAACGAAATACTTCAAGATTGAGCCTGTAGCTGGTCGTCAGTGACAGAGCATTCAGTATGGCAACTTATTATCAACTTACCAGGAGAGCTGTTACATTCTCCACATTTCAGAACGATAGCAACGACGACCACCCATTCTGCGAGTTCTAGAAGTGAATTAACGAATGGCATAGTATTCAATATAAGCAGCCTGATGAGCTAGAATTTCATCTATCCGTGGTAAAAAACCAATGTAGAAGATGTGACAAGGGATATGATTCAGTGTGAGCTTAGTTAAACAAACGCCACCATTTACTGAAGTGTTAACTATATCATAAAAACATAGTATACGGCATATACTAGGATGCCGTAGAATGAAAGACGGACCGCCAACATGAATTTGACATCGCATATGTATCTCCTATGAATAATGTAGTCTTCATTGCTGTTACTTGCTATTCTTCACTTGTCTTATGAAGTTTTCAAATTACACCTCAATGAGTATACAATAACAAAGTAATATTATCTCATCTGTGAAAACACCATGATAGTTCATTTGGTTATTACTGAGCATCTTTCGATGCTATCAGAAGTTCTTATATGGAGAATTAACGAACAAAGTTGCGATGAGCTGTATTACAAATATATTAGAATTGGAGCTTCGGAATACAGATGAAGCCATGCTTGACATAAGAAAGCATGTTGCCGTTGAGAGTCGCCAAGCCAGTGAGTTATGATAGAATTCCTTTCTTTTTATATTTTATTATTTTTCCTTATTTGTAACGTATAAAGAGTGGTGTCAAACCAGATGTCGGTAGTGTAACGATTCGAGCACGCGCTCCCAGTTAGTGTGAAATGTGGGTTCGAGTCCCAGCTGGCGTAAAAATTTCGCACGTCACTCTACATCAATGGGTATATCTATAACATCATACAGCCGCTAGAAGCTGTTAAGTAGAGAGAAATTCTATTTGATCATCCAAAACCCAATATCTGTCAGCGTGACTTGGTTAAATGTCTCCGGTGCCATACCGCTAACGCTTGACTGCTGATAGATAGATGCTCTGTAACGTGGAAAGAGTGGTGTCAAAACAGGCGCCAACAGCGCAACGGTTCGAGCATGCGCTCCCGGACAGTGTGTAATATGGGTTCGAGTCCCAACTAACGCAAAAGTTTTGCACATCACTCTTCATCAACGAGTCAAGACATCTAGACATATTGAGTTTACCATACATCATGGAGATATGAAAGAAATTATAGGCAACTGTAAGCGTCAATTTGAAGATACATATCACTGATAAAAATCGCAATTAGAAGCAAAGACATGAAACTTTATCTACCATTACCATTGAGATTCAGAGCGCAAAATAGAAAGTTGTCAGCTGTTGATGATGGAAGGAACGAAATGCAGGTAATAGTGACTCTCATTTTGCCGGCATTTTATCAAAATAGGAGCAAGCAGCTACTTTTCAAGCACATGTGTAAAATTATGAAAATATACGGAATACGGGCTTATTATGCAGATTTTCGCTATACTCAATTTGCGTTCACCGTATGACGTAACTCAGTGAAATATCGTCGGAACATCGGATGATTTTTGAACCGAATTCATCTGTATATCGAGAACCTTCATTTGATTAGACCTGATGCATTATGGAAGTTCTGGAAGCTCAGTAATTTCTACAGAGTTCCCATAGATATTTTATGTTCTACACAAAAGTATAACATAATTAGTATTTCAACCTTTAATTACTGTCTCTTCATTTTTTACTGTAGGACACGATTTGGCATACATCACACCAAGGCTGCTGAGGTTTAGGGTGCAAACCTAAGGTAACCTGCTATCGGTGCGCCACTTTCCATCCACCTCACCAACCGATGTTCTCGCTATGCCTTTATCTCACCTAAATTCTGAAGAATGGTGACTGATACTTGCCACGATCGCAAAGACGCTGAAATATATGAGCAAAACCTCAGCTGAGATCTATGAGCAAAACACCACCTGTGTCTGGATCTCGTAATTATTCTTTCCACGAACTCATAAGTGCCAGAAACGCCCATGACTTGTCTCTTTCATTCTTTTTCATTCTGCTCATGAAATTGGTAATAACCCGAGCGCGATTGATGTAGGGAGGCAAATTGGCAATAAACCCAATCATGCTAAAGCTGCAGTCTAAATCACAATGTTTCAACTTATATTTACTGGCCTATCCTCTTTAGAAGTAAACACGACATCTTCTTTAGAGTTGACAAGCTCCTAGATGAGAAAAAGACACTGAAGCTTGATTTTGCTTCAACATCATCAACAGCTGGCAGTAAACTTTTTCGGCTATAGTGTTCCCCTATCAATTCTAATAAAGGAAGTCCATACTGCATACTCTCAGCCATGAGATATAAATGATTGCGAAAAAGTTGTATAGCGATTTGATTCTTTTCTGTTATCCGAGAACAAATAAAAACAAAAGAAACCCTTTTGCTGAATGGGAACTTTTCGTAAGTGTCAGTAACCATTTGAAAGATTAGATCTCTGGCTACTCCACTACGTAACCGTTTTTGGAAAACTTTTTTGCAAAGCTGTGGCATTCAGAATAAAATGACGAAAAACGTATGAGCGTGAAGAGGAAATCTTGTAGTGTTAAAGTCATACCTTTTTCGTAAAGCTTCTTCTAAAGTGTCGAAAAAATTCTTACTCAAATAACAAAATTTGCACGCCACATGTGTAACATCAGCGCAATAGATCGATCACGTGTTGAAACCACGGCTAGCTCCCACTGCCCCCACCTACAGGCCATAGATTAGCCAAAAAACAAATGCTCGCGTATATAAACTCAATCTTATTTTCCCTTATATGCTGCAGCAAAACGGTCTTTTCAGCAAATAAGCACAGCGTTGCAATTGTGGAAACTTACGCTATTGCGTGGTTACTCGTAATCTCAGGAAACAGTTCTGTCCTGGCAATATGTGTGTGAAAACAAATGTTTTCTTTCTGCTATCGTGTTATGAAAAGGCTTTCCAAAAAATGGTTGCATTGAGCAGTGGCTAGAGATTTACCTTTCGAATTAATATTAAAAGTTCAATGAAACGTCTTTGTGCAGATAGCTGAGTTGTTTCTTCATATGCTTCCGAATGACGCAAAGGAACCCTAATTCTTTCCATTTCACAATTCCCGACCAGGATCTCGAAATCCCCTGGATAAAGCATTATTCGAATTGTGAGCCTTGAAATCCGAGCTGAGATAGAAAACATTAGGCGTCGATAGTGCGGCTGGTTATGCGCGCATCCTCCTGGAAAAAGTGAATTGCGGGTTCGAGTCCCAACTGACGTCAAGTTTTGCATGCCACTCAACATCATTGAACTTCCTTATGATTACTTAATGCCTCTGAGAGCGATTATATGAAAAGAATTCCTTTTGATTATGCTTACATGATATCATATCTTAGAAAGAAAAGATTGTGGTCCAATGAAAGACTACGCACACGGTCATCGTTCCAAAGAAGTGTAACCGAAGGGAGTTCCTTAACTACCGTCCATCATGGTTGTTATATGTTTTCTAAAACTATTCACAATCCCTTAGCACATTTCGATGACAGTTCATCACAATCTGTCGAGAATGGCTCTTCGTCGTCACTCAAAAAGCCAACTCCTATTAGCCTGGGTATCAGTAGATATTATAGGTAAATCTAAAACTTCTGCTTAGCCGACACGACATTTTACATTAACAGTAGTAGTATCAATAGTAGTAATAGATCGATGGATGACATCTCGACTTCGGCTTCTTCAGATTATGTACGTACCTTGTATTAGACCTATTCGAGTACTATGTTCACGCTCTGAAGAAGGTGAAGTATCCGAAGCGTCAGCTATCGACCTACTACATCTAGTACTGTTATTGCTACCGCTGGTGCCAATTGAGTCAGTTAAGGCACCGTAATAAATGCACTGCTATCGGTGCTCGTTGACCCAAATGTAGACCCATCATTTTGAGGAACGCTAGCTAAACGATGGAAATCACTGCGCAATAATATAGCTTTTTTATTGACTCCTCACCATACCCATATGGAAAACTGGAATTCGACAGGACGACACGATATTCCAAAGGCGTTTGCTGTCGCACTGCATTGGATAACGAAGTCACCCTCAATTAGGACAAGAAACGTACAAATACTGGATGGGGATTCCTATCAAAACTTCGTTTTGTGGATAATATCGTGATCATAATATGTGGATGATATTCAAGAGTACAGGTGAACAGAGGAGATGCATAGTGACCTCAACAAAAAGGGAAAAAGGATTGGATGGCTCATTGATAAATGGAAATCCAAATAATAAAAAGTCTCTGGTACAAAATGAATGCTTGAATGGTTCGTTAATTTCGGATTCCACTTCGATTGTATATCTTGGGTTTTCAATGGCTTCAAAGTAGCCACCGTTCGGCTAACCTGCTCGTAACTCCATGCATATCGTTTCGATTCATCAGCATTCGCAGTGCTATTGTGCACTAAGGACGTGAGTTGACATTTCCATATCTTCAAAAAATTTTTGCATCAGCCAGAGAACACTTCAATGATGTCTAATGGAATCTTATCGCCACTTAAAGCGTATAGCCGGCATGCGCAGCTGAGATCTTTAAAATCTATCCTAATATTGGGAGTTAGAAGAATATGCATTGATGGCGACACAAATAGGCAGGTCACATATTGAGGGCAGATGATAGATGGGCAAAAAGTGTTGTGGAGTGATCTACAAGGTGAGACAATCGTCCTTTACACGACCATTCAAAGCTATCGCGGAAGTGCTTGTAAGTAACGTCCACAATCTACATTCACAGGTGAAACTATTTTCGGACTACCTAGCAGGCCCTCCAAACGTGTCCTTATTCGAAGCAGACGCCACCATAGGTGACTATTGAGCGCGATAGAAATCTGATGGAATTGTGCTGAGTCCTGCCATAGCGATGAAGACGAGCCACACAAGTATCCAGGAAAGTATATTAAATTCTAAAAAAAAAACTAAAAAATGCTACAACATCGACTACCCATCATTAGCGATATGAAGATGACGAAACCCCTCACGGACACCTTCCTTTTTTACTTTCCTACTTAGATGTCGGTCAATCACCACATGAGCGAAGTTGAATGCGTTTAGCAAGACAAGTAAGCTCTAATACAAAGGTGACCTGAACTCTCCATAGAAAGTGTCTAAATCGGACGTTGCCGGTTAATCTAGTGAAGCACAACTTTGGCAGCTCGTGTCTCTCCGTAAAAGCGCTAACAAAAACCGCATCGTTCATTTGTTGCGCTATGTGCCTTGAAAGCTGTTCAGAAATCTTCATTCTACAAGTTCCCAAAAGCAAGATAAAATCCGTATAAGCGTAGGCATATATTCGCAGCATAATACGCGAACGATGCAGATAAATCTTTTTGTAGCACAGCCAACAAGTCCATTTCTTGAATCAATCACAAGGCGAGTGCATAGCTTTTTCATCCCTGTTCATTTGGCCACATTTTGATTTTTATTTACTCATCACTGCTATAGTTGCGGTAGCCTAAGTGATCACGATCCACGTTCTTCTCAAAAGATTTGGTCTTCTGAGTATTCCTGAGACTTTACATGAGTTTTTAATCTCCTCGCTGACAAAATACATTACATAAGGGAATATGTCCTACTGAAAAGTGCTTGAATTCCGTAGATTGAGATAATCACTATATCATACTAATTAATTCAGCTTTCTGTCTAGCCTTTCATTGGGGTTTTTAAGGTGCTAAACTCTAATGAACAGCAATTGATCAAATACTCGGAAACGTCATTCAAGTTTAGGAATTTTACACATGCATATTGCCAGTATAATGATCGTTGTTAAATCATGCTCTCATCCCACACGATCTTTCTGTTAGTCCGGGAACAAATGAATATTCGACCTCATTCACCGGACAAGATTTTCCATAAGAGTGTTAGAATCATTCGAAAGCTTAAACCTTTGGTCAGCGCAATAAGTGGTCGTTTTTCAGAATACGCTTTCTATAATGGTGTAAAGTTCAAAATGAAATAATGCTTCACACGACTACTCTTTTTTTTTCTTATATCGCTTATATTTCATGGGAAAAAAAAACTTATTCTTTAACGTGTTAGCACTCTTACGATAGCACAAGTCTCAACGAACCCAAAAAATGAGTTGGCTTTTTGAAAAAGTTTTTTTTTTGATAGCGTTGTAGAAGATCAAAAAATATTCAAGATTTAATATTCATGTTTTGCACCTCGCCGGAACAGAGCTCCTTCTTTGGACTACTAGTAATCATTCAATAGGGTAAGTTTCAATAATTCCAACGCTTCACTCTATCCTGAAGAGATCGTTTTACTGCAGTGTAGCAGGGAAATTAAGATCGGGTTTACCATGTTCGGTGGCTTGTATATCGGCTAATCTACGGGCTTGGAACGAGACGATCGATCGATGCCTTGACGCGTTAAACATGAAGGGCGCAACTTGTTATCACTCGAGAACTTTTTCGCCGCTTTGAAAGAAACTCCCGATGAAGAAATTGACTCAGATATTACGAAAGTTTCTTTACACGTTCATATACCTTTCGTGCTTCCAGCGAATTATAGGTGTGATAAGAATGAAGATGCGCGGCGGATGTGAAACATAATGCTACGGCCTTGTAAAAAGGCATTTTCGAAAAGTTAACCGCGTATGGCGCTAGCCGGGGATTTGAGCTTTCGAATGATTACTAACACTCCTATGATAAATTCTTGTCCAGCGAATGAAGTCGAATATTCTTTTTTCCCGGATAGACAAAATGAAATATCTCATGTTTAGCGACGATGAGAAGAACTGCAAAATTTTTTTACAAAACTTGTCAAAAAGCAATTCATTCAACTGGTTTCTTTCATGCGCCGTCTGTATCACATAATCGGAAATTTTATGTTCAATGTGCGTTAAAGTTGATACACGTACTAAAACAATACTCACGTGAAAAGTTATACATGCATCAGTTGTTTCCAACTCCCTAAACGAATACACTTGTTTACACTTTTGACGGCCAAAGTGAGTCCAAACGCAATATGTCTTTGTGTATGTTGAACTGTCGATTATAAATACGAGTTAAAAGACAGCGAGAACTGTAAGATGATGTAAGATGATATTAGGTATTTGTATATCTCGAACAAATGATGTCTCTAATTATATTAAAAAGCTAACCTCACGATAGCGCCTTATTCTTTTTTCCACTCAAAACCGTTTGAAAGACTGCATTCTTCTTAGTGATTTATACAACAAAGGGGACTTTGCTTGCATTTTCATTTCTAGTGTCATATATGAATTGCTTCAACTTTCGACGCAAATGACAAAACACTGTCTTGCAGCTAAGTGAATGGCCATAATTGCGTCTGGTTCATTACTTGAATACGTTCTTGCTTCTACTCTGTTCAAAATTATAACTGCTGAGTGAACGCTTGCGACACACTCACCAGAGCTTTTCTTTTTCTTTTTGTCATTTGATAATTGACATATAACCAGATTGGACACTTCCTATATTCATAGTTCAATCCTTCGAAAAAATTATCCCATCACTCTATTAGGCTTGGCTCTTTGAATTCTATTTCGAAGATTTTCAGGATTATTCTATGAATTGTAATTTTTTTACATATTATCTATCGTTTTTCCAACAGAGTGCAACACGAGGTGTAACCAAATAATGCTGAGATACGAGCAGAAATTGGAACCTAGTGACTATCAACATGCCCATAGCAACTGATACGGTAAAAACAAGGTTGAAAGAAATACGGAGTGAGGGCCTTTATGGCGTTGAGCGAGTGCTCTTCCACACCAGGAAGGTTTAGTCGCGATTCGAGTCCATTACACAGACATCGGGTTTCAAATTCTGCTAATATCTCAACGTTTTCATATTTATTATATACATCTTTTGTAGACGAAATATATTTCCCTAAAAACAATTTTTGTTTATATTTGGAGAAAGTAACACAAAAGGTAAGGATGAGTCAGAACTCAAAACTCATGATTAAGCGCCAACCACAAGGCAAGCGAGCTATTCCGACTACTGGAGATCGACTCCAACGCTTTGCGACGTACTTTTGTCGCATATCGTTGTCAGCGTTTAACTTCACAATAAATCATGCACGCCCATCAGCGAAAGCTTTGATAGTCATCTCTTGCCCAGTTTGATGCGAGACCATTCAGATATGCAGTGTTGATTCCGAACTCTCTCCCTCTCTCTCCTTCTTTGCCTCTCTCTCTCTCTCTCCTCATATATATATATATATATATATATATATATGCATATATATACATATATATGATTGTACACCCGTATATGTATATATATGTGTATATAATTTATATCCTCATTACGATCCATAAGGATGCCAAATGTCCTGCCAATGGTTTCTTAAATCGCTAAAACGCCATTTAATGATTTTCATAGAAATTTTCACCTTCGTCTTGTAGAATTTCTTTTCAGCCAATGTGTCCAACGATGTCAAGCGCATCACAGTTATCAAGCACAATAGATAAAATCGGCACCAAACTTATTCCACTTTTCTTGACGCACAGTTCAAATCGGATAAGAGTAACTTATTAGTAATCTTCTATGTATTGTAACTATATCTCACAAAGCCTGCGGCGCTACTTCTACAACTTTTTCAAGTGTTCTCTTTGGCGTTTTAGAACGCTGACTCGGACAGCGAGGCCCTGTGGAAATTGATGCCGCTAAAACATCATCCGCAATAAAATTCTCATAATAACCTTTTGTCAGTCTACTAATATCTGTAGATTATCACTGAAAACAAGATCTATATTGTTCATACTGGCTTACAAAGTCACCGCTTCAGTAGTTGCATGAAGTTATCAAACTCATTCTCTTGATCTCATCGCTGTAATATATAGATTTCAACATTATCTCGACTATAAATAGCTGTGTCAAAGCTTCCTTTCTAAGTGATAGAGCTTCATTGTTATTTTATCAGATGTAGAAGTGGAAGAAAGTTCAAACACTAATATCGGTTTGTGTCGTGATTTTCAAGCAAAGGTGGAGGGTTTTGAGACTTTTTATCACATATATCTAAATATTTCGTACTAGTTTTCAGTGGAACCTTGGTTTGGAAGGAAAACCTGTTGTCAATGTGTCCTTGAACCACTTGTCTCTTTACATTTGTTCACATATCAATAACGTTCAGTATTATACTTGCTTATAGTTGGCGCTATATATATATATATATATATATATATATATATATATATATATATATATGCAAGTGCATATATTATAGCCTATCTGCATACTCTTATTTACTGTCTTCATTTCAATACACCCAAGAGATTCACAGAAAAAGTAGCAATCCCGAATAATCTCAGAGAGAAACGTGGAAGACTTCGTATTTCTTTTACAATTTAAACAAATCACGTTTGGGACTCGTCTACAAGAACAAAATGGGGTTGTTTCCTAATAGAGATAAGTCAGTGTTCTATCTTCCGCCAAATGAGTAGGTGACCTATTTATCGATCTCGTCGGAATTCAATGCTTGGTTGCTTTGGGTGGATTGGTCGTCGAACCAGCGACCATCTATGTCTCACTTACACACTATGACGCACGGCGCATATTACATCACCTACATGTATTTATTCATTAATATTTCCATCAATATCCATATTCGTATACAAATTATATATGGATTAGAAAATCTTCAAGAAGAACTACTTATTTCGTGAGATGTAAAAGTTTCATCTAAAATTAATATTCGACAGGTTAAGAAATTTTCAGATTTGTTCTAATCTATAAATAAAATTACTTTCCTGCCTAGATAACTTGATTTTCCTTCTCCTTCTTTACTAACATTTACATACTTTTCATTTCTACTGAAATATAAATTAGGTCATGTAATAGACTCAACCAACATTATTAATCCGTTATTCCTTCCAATTATGATCCACATGCCTTTTAACACATCAATGTCGAAGCGGTTCCTATAGGGGCCTCATTTTTTCCGATAGTTTAATTTCGTACGCGAATTTTTTTCCTCTTGGAATTCTTGTAATCAATCTACAACCCATAGGTATGAAGATGCTATAGAATGCGTCACTCCTGGAAAGATCTCTTGTTGGTTATGTGCTTTTTGATATGTTGAAAAATGTATTTTGCTCCTCTGGGTACTGAGGTTTGTTGCAAGTAATCAGAAGACAAATTGGAACGCATTTTTTCTTGTGTCAACGAGGACTCTGACATCTACATTTCATGACCAATCGATATGTAACAAAGTTTAGGAAAAAACATCTGTGCACCAAAATGAACTATTGTAAAAGTTGAGGCACTCTTTGAAGCTTTACTTCGGTTTACTTGTTCTAAAATTTTATTATCGCAACCATAAGTGGTCTTTTGCATATCATTTCGCAGAGCATTTTGTGCGATAAATATGCTCATTTACTTATTTAATTATTTATTTAGTGCATAATTACAAAAGTAAATATGTATCATTATTAGTGTATTTGTGTATATCAATAATAAATAGTGATAAAAACGAGTATACAATAAATACGTACTAATGATAATCCTAAGAGAATTGAGTGGTGAGCAAAGATACGACCTCAGGCGGGAGTCGAACGCGCGTTTTATCCATACCGGGAACGAGTGCTACCACTACACCACCGAGGTGCATTCACATCACCACTCATTCTTCAATATCTCTATAGTAGCTATCAGCCACCAACTCTCAACAGGTTTGGTCCGGTATGCGATTTCGCTTTATAAAGCTAGTTGAGCTGGCAGCAATGTGATACGTATTAATCGTGAAATCTAGTGTTGTAATTGTTTTCTTTTCTGAAGAAGCAAAAAGAACATAAGATTACAGGACTAGTAACGATATGTAATACCCCATTACTTTACTATATTTGATCCGTCGTCGCAGTGTCTTTTTTTCATTGTGCGGATCCTAGTACTTCTAGTAATCAATTCGTTTTTGATCTCCTTCCTAAAAAACGTAGAATACTGGTTGAGCGAATCTCCTTGTGATCTCAGGGATAGCCTGGCCGTGGCGTGCCATAGGTCGCTGTTGTTGACTGCCGGAGAGAGTTGGGATAGAGTCCAGCTCCGCGCCGCGACGAGCATCACAACCACTCGACCACAGTGCCCCATAACATATATTCTCTCATAACATTCTCATAGCATTACATTTATTATTAGTTATTATTAAAATAATAGATATCAACAGTAAATAATAATAAGAAGAAATATTACGTAAATATATATATATATATATATATATATGTTTGAATGTTGTAGTATATACAATACAGTACTTAATATATATCATATATTAATAATGTATATATCATTACAGATGTGCTTAAAAGCATATCATGTATTAATAATGTATATGTCAATATAGATATATTTGAATTTGTACTTGTACTTGTTTTTATTTCTATTTATCCATCTATAAACATCTGTATTTTCAATCATGTTAATATTTGTCTTCATGTTTGTGTATATATATATATATATATATATATATATATATATATATATACTATATATATATATATATATATATATATATAATATATATATATATATATATATATATGTTTTGCAAAGCATTTCGTGTACAGTAAAAGCAACTTCATTTCACTAGATTTTCTTCAGTTATTCCTCGCTCCTCGCAATTCTCTTTTTTTGTTTCTTTATTCTAGTGAACTCATAATTTGCCAGTGACAATTCTGTTAGTTAACTGACGGAATGTAGAAGAGAATACATTTACAACGATGTCTTACTCGGAATCAAAAAATTTTGTAAACAATCCAAATAATCAAAAAATCATCGAACAGCTGCTTTTCAATATGTACTTTCATCAGACTGTTTTACAAATCTTCAAACCAGGACTTATCACTTCCCTTCTTCAAGCTAGCTCTGCCGCTGTTGAAAGCGAGAAAATTGAGATTCTTATATAGATCCCTTCGTTTTTATCATTTAAGAGAGGGTAAAAAATATTATTTTTTTTAATGAAATAGACTCCTCCTGTTGCGTTAAAAGGTGTGTACAGTTTTTCTAAGAAGATGTGTTTGTTCTAATTGTTTACTGAAAGTTAAGGAGATCAAGCAAGAAAGTGGGAATGACAACACGCTTCAAAAATTTTGTTTTGAGTTACTCGAGAAACAAATCTCGTCAAAAATAGCGAGAAACGTTTTTCAAAGAGTTGTTCAATTTGTAGGAAGTTTTGTTCACATCATAGTTCTTGAACAGGATTTGATAGGATGAGTGATCTCAGGAGTTCTACTCTCCTTATTCTAGCACTGGCTTTCACAATCACTTTTTCGTTATGTAATGGTAAGTGAAACTGCTCCGAATAAATAATCTATTAAGTAGCCGAGTTGTTTTAGGAGCATGCATACGGAACTTTTTTGCACAGTCTGTCATCTACGATAAAGCTATGGATATCGATTTTTACTTTACAGGGTTCGTGATTTGGTTTTTCGGTAAAAGTATAACGATAAGCGTTTACGCATTCAACTCCATTCATAGTACGATCAGAAGCAATTGAATGCATATTTGGCCATCATCAATAGCCTTTAATGTGTGTTCTTACTCATCCAGATAAATCTGCTGCTAGTTTTCCGGCTATACATGAAAGAGAGGCCTTTGCTTACTCCAAATGTTGGAGTACAAATAACGACCACATGTACATTGCAAACTTCTCTGACCAGTGTGCTACCTGCATGCCGATTTTTCTGCCAGCTCGAATACTGTTCCGCATGTTAATTGCGTCTAAGCTTATGTTTCTATAATACAAGAAATGCGTGTAACACAACGATTAAGTTGTCTCATAATACGCGAATATTGTAACTATCCAACTCCTCGGGCTCGCAAAATCTTCCGAAACTTCTCTTCTGTGTTTTTCTCAATTTGTTGACGGGTTCGTGTGGGAACACAAGAACACAGACTTGATAAAAGTGAGAACACCGTGCGAAATTTATGGACCAAATATGAATTCAAGTGCGCATATTTTCTTACGAATGGAATTGCATTAACGCGTGGTTTCATTTTTCTCGCTGCAAAATTAAGAATTGTGTGAAGAGAAGCTCAGCTTCATCTAATACAGTGAGAGTTCCCAGAATTAATGTGCCGTCGGTGCGTGCGTGTGCCGAATTTTGTGGAGCAGAGGCGATTTTGTCGTACTGCAATCTTCAATTCATACACGAAGACATGTGCAATCTCTTATGAGTATACACTTAATTGCAGGTCTAGTTTGTTTTCGATTTGATTACTTTGATCTGATAATTTTAATCCAACAGTCATCATGCCTCAAGAAAATGAACGCGATCTTTGAATTTACAGATACAATAGGAACCGATTTACAGAATTTGATACACATCATTCCACTAGTCATCTTGTACAGATAGCATGCGTTACGAAATGCAATGCTGATTTGGAGAAATATAGTAAGTTGAATGTATTTTTACAAAAATCTCTTTTTGGCTTAGTGGTGAATTTTATGAGTCAATTGTGCTTCTTGAATCATGCCAGGTGCATTCTAATTCGCAATAAGTCAAAAGAATCCTTTAGTAAATAACCGAATAAGAGTGACACTGTATCCTTATGTGATATCTTTTGTGCTTATTCATTAATAGTGTTTTAGTTATACATGGATCCCACACATTTACTTATAATAAGAACCAACGCAATGTCCTATTACGCGCGACACGAACAACATAATATACGTGGGTAACTTGGAAGAAGTGACAGCACTAGCAGTACATTGTCCGTTCCGAGTTTAGTGGGTTACCAGATTTTTCTTATCTTTTATGTATATTCATTCTACAACTGAATTGACGGAAATTCAGATAGGGGTATGTGCAGAAGCAGTATTTCATGTGCTCAATATATATATATATATAATATATATATATATATATATATATATATATATATATATATAAACCTATATCCTCAGATGATCAAGAGAGCTTTATATTTATAAACACCTATTCAGACGTTCACGTTTTGTGACGATACACCCCATAAACGGCACCTCGACGGACACTTTGCATTGGAAAAAAAAATATCTTGAGGCAACTTTACTCATGTTGTTTAGTAAAAAAAAAATTGCAGCTGCATTGAAAGAAGTGCAAATAATGTCTACGAAGCGCCAAGCGTCAATGGATGTGATTTATTGCACTGCATGTTTAAAAGCTATTTTCAAGCCTCATGTTCAGGTTTTTGTAATGCGGCATTCAGAGCCTCATTCTCTTCTGATACGATTACTTTTCATGGTACTCTTCTGTTATCGGACAGGAATTTTCAATGGGGCTTTTTTGTTGTACAAAGATTTTCACCAAACTGTCGTTAGTCATTGGAAAGCCCAAATCTTGAAAAATCCAAAAACATATTTGTTTTTAGAATGGTTTTCTTACAGTGCTGTAAGAAGAAAGCTGAAATTCAGTTTCACACACGTTGCACGTTATCACGTGTTTTTTTTTTCGCAGGACAAAGCTTTTCCCTTATGCTACCAGCATTAGTTTTATAGCGCAAATCTCGGGAATTCAAAAATCTACTTGACTTTTACAGAGGCTCCTTTGCAGCGCTGCAGTGGGGAAAGTAAATTTATGTTCCTCACACAGATTACTTCTCTTTTTTAAAAATCTTCCTTCTTTTTGCAGAGATTTTTTTCTAGATTTTTTGAACGATACTTGTAGAAGAAGCTTTACTCTTTCGTCTTTGTTCGCAAGCTCTCTATTTGCGCTTTATATTACTAAACGAAAGCCCGCTTTTGAGCCCAAGCTCGAGCAGTCCGAGCTTATGTCCGAAAAGCATATGAGCGTGTAGAGAAAATTTTCGAGAAGCAAAGCTATGTATTTTGTCTGGAATTTTCTCAAAACGGAGAAAGTTCTAAAATCAATGACAAAAATCGCACGCCTTATGTGACTTACGCTGCAAAATTCGCATGCGCACGCGATCGATTCGCAGCTTGTCTCACACTCTGATTGACCAGCAATGCGCGGCGTTTTCTAACCCAATATTTTCTTGCTGAAGTGCAGTAAAGGAGTTTAAAAATAAACAAACATAGCGAAATTAGCGAGATTTATGCTGTTAATGATCACTAGTATTCTAAGGGAAGACTGTCGTTCTGCGAGAAATACGCGTGTGTGGAACTTAAATATGTTACCTTTGCTATAGCGCCGTAGAAAGCCTTTTCAAAGTTCGTATGATATTTTTGAAATCCCCGAGATTTACACTGTCGAAGGATTAAACATAGTTTCAAAGTATTGCTTTGACTGCGAAGTATAAGCGCTATATTGCCCGACACGTGTTTTTATTTTCACTGTTACAGCACATCAAAAAGGCCTTTGTACTAAACAAATACTTTTTCAATTCTGCGAGCCTTAGGCTTTTAATTAATTATTGAAAGTATAATGGATATTTTCCTTCAAATCTATGCACGACAACAAATAAAAGTACCCAAATCAATATATAACTCTTATAGATAGATCAGTGGTCTAGTTAGGTTGCGTAAAATTGTAATAAAGGACATTCCATTGGTATGGAAATATGTCTCACATTTTTGACAAAACCACGTACGCCTTATGCTATACTGACTTATTCGCTATAGTAAAGCGTTCTCAACGGATTTATGGATCATTCTTCATTTGTTTCATTCATTTAATCCACACAAGTGATCTATTTGCTGTAAGAATTCGGTTATAAGCACAAGAAGCGTTCTATCCGCCTCAAAAAATTCTTTACTGAACGTTGTTTCCTCGGAAATAACAACGAGACAGTGCTGCGCCGTTTTCTGATAATCACTTCAGCTACTGACTAGCCTCTATGAATTAAATTGCCTCCGGTAAACCAGTGAAGGAAATTGATGCGCTATTTACCGCTCGCAATATCTCTTCTACTGGCACTTCAGTGAAGAATATGTGAAGTTGCAAAACAACCAAAAGAGTATAAATTTATCTATTTCAAGCACTACGACAGAAAGCGTACAATCACTTCTCAAACACAACAAAAATAGATAGTGAATGATCGGGAAAATAGCATTGACTTCATACATATCTGCCACGAAGTCGAATCAAGATGGAATGTATAATAAGTTGAAATTCGTCCCGTTTTGGCTTTTTTAATATAGTTCTTGCAGTACTTTGTTCCGAACAAAACAGAATTATCAACAACAGTTTTCTCCATCAATCTCGACAGCTTCCTACTACTTTTCGGGTAAGAGATCAACAGTCAACAAAAAATCAAACTCGTCGGCTAGCATTCGGCATGTCCTGAGAGATTTTTCCGGCCATCTCAAGAACAGCTCAATGGTCAACTACCTGTGGACGGCTCGAGCGTGACTGATCCTCCAGACCTTTCTCCCCACTCATAAACTTCGCGAGCTACTTCACGACCTTTATACAAAACTTATTGGCTGAACCATAGGAATGAAAATTTTTTGAGTACAACTGAAAGGTGGATCTGAGTATCTACAAGTTCCTTCAATTGCAGCACTTGTGTCCTGACGTCATCGGCCGAGATTAGATATAGCTAGCCGATATAGATGCCATATACAAATTTAATACGTAAGTCACTACGTTAAAAACTCAAATAAATGAATGCAGACAATTGTAAATGAGTAAACAGGTAGTGATGAGTTATCATGACGAAATCTCCTGCAAACTGCCTTTTGAAGTTTTCACAAGGTCTGCAACTTCTTCAAAATCGATGACTGACGTTTCGGCGACTTTGTCTTCCTTGGAGCCGTTTGATTACCTGTATGAGAGATCAGTAGTGGTACGTTACTATGGAGTGTAGCAACACGCCGGTGATTTTCCCCTTTAGAAGATTTTAGATTTTCACAAGAAATAGAAAAAACAGAAGATTCATTTACATATGAAAAGACGAGGGAAACGGTAAGGGCAACATTTACACATCTGGGAATATTGAATAAGACTTAAGTATAATAATATCGAATGCGTAATGGAGGTACAGCAACTGGACACCAGAACAGTAAGACAAATAATGCATTGCAACAAAATCGCCGATTTACACTGTGCATCATCCTCAGACCCTAAGATTGTTATAAAGTGAGAGGGCATTGAATGTGTGGAAAACAATTTTACGCATTACGTAAGATATAGAGAAATTACAGAGAGCATAATATGAGGTCCAGAATGTTCAGTTCATAATAAGCAACCGAAAGAGCACCCATTGCTGGCAGAAAATCGTTTGATCGTACTACATAATAAACAGAAACTTACATACAGAAGTAAAGCTATTTCTTTTTTTTTGATCATAGCCGGAAAAGAAAAGACAAAAGCCCTTTAAATCACTAAAAAGGAATTACTGCGTAACTAGAAAAAAATCGACGTAGCTGGTGTCTATCTATTGAAGAGATATTGCGAGCGGCAATTGCATACGGCGGTTCGGACGGGATGAGTCTGCTTGTGCAGAATATAATGCTTGTCCGTATCTTGGACTCGTGAGACCCGATATCGACTCGAACTCCAACTTGTCGGACCCGACAAGGAAAAAAATGTGAGAGGCGCTATGGGTTAAAATAGAGAAGGCTTTGCTAACATTAGAGAATTTGAGATAAAAGATTGTTTGTGAGAAATCAGTACCATTGCAAGAATGGCAAATTTGTTTTGAAGGTTTGAGTGATGTCATTACACTTTTTGAGTGGGTGTGCTCTAAACCAATATTACTGGGCGTATATGTGAATAGTTATTGTGACAGTTACATTTAGCAACGACAACCAGCAAAACATATGACATTCGACAGGTGGACATGCGGAAGGATACCGTCACTGAAGAGCCTGATGATGGTGAGCGCAAATCTAGCACTCAAAGCAAGGAAGCCAAAATATCAGGTTGGTGCAAAAGTACTATCAATCTTTATTATTCAGAATATTACATCTTTATTAGTCAAAATAGGAGCCATTTCAATCATCACAATTTTGCTAACGACAAATAAGCGTGCTTACTCCTTTAGCCTAATAATTGGTGCCTCGGGATTCGACAAACTCTTGGAAAGCGTTTTATGCATCCTGTTGACTGCGAAAGCGTTTTCCGTGTGAGAAGTTGTCCGGATGCTGGAAGAAGTGGCCGTAGGTGGCCGCGAAATCTGGCAAATTTAGAAGATGGGGCAAAACTTCGTAGATCCAAGTTTTCAACTTTGAAGCGTTCGTTCTACCACGTGTGGCTGTTCGCAAGGCCGTAATTAAAGCGGCAATACTTTTGCATCAACCTTTTTCACCCTCGCAAATTGCTTCAAAATGCGAACGACCGTAGAATAATCGACACTGAGTTTCTCTCATCATCTCATACAATCTTAAAAGGATCAGCTTTGATGATTGCCTTTAACTGGGTTTTTTTTGTGTTTTTTATCGCCAGAATGCTCACCTTCTTTATAGAACTTCTTCAACCACCACTACACTATACATTCGTTAGCAGCTCCTGGGCCAAATGTGCTAAAAAAGTTGCGAGTATGCTACTTTGCGACCCTTCGCGAACTCACGATCTGAAGCCGCCTTCACTTTTACGCCCATCAACGTCCCTTTTATAGTCTAAAATAGATATAAAATAAATACCAAGTAAAACTGTCATTAACAACAAAACGTAGAGGGAACATGTGCATTATGGTACATGACATAGCCGCATTTATTTGAAAATTTATTTCAATATCAGACAACAAATTTCAACAATGCATAAAGCGCCATTACTTTTCCACCAGTCTAATAGTGAGCGGTATACGGGTTGACACTGTGACTAGTGAGCTTGACGGGAAGGTTATGAACTACCATGAACTCAATCACTCTAGCAGAAGTTTTCCAGCGGGACGTACACCCCTCAGGTCAATGATGACAAGTATTGAACTTTGCATTTATTTCATAATGCATTGAAATCCATAGCTTAAATTTGTTGATTAATGAGATGAAAGCTCAGAAGACACTGGTCGCTTTACCACATCATCATAAAGATGTGTCACAAATTCCTATGAATCTATGATTTATTCTTCGAAATATTCAAATTCTTCCCTCTAGACTAGTAATTTCAGGTTCGCCTCAGGTGTGCTTCCAGACCGTTGAGAATCGTTATCTACTTGGAGGCTTATTTGAAGAGCACATGGTGTCGTCTATTAACATTTGCAGGTACATATCGTTTATACTCGTAGAATACTCAGCATTAAAGAACGATAGTAGCAAAGACGAATTTATTGCCATGACGTTTGTAATATACCATTGAAGCAGTATCAATTTCTAATTTGGGTAACTAAGTCTTTGTATATCTGTTACTCATCTTTTTCGTGTGGCATCACCACTCTTCACATTATTGTGCAGATACCAACACTTGTCACACTGGATTCGTTAATTGGCATTAGTCTTACATACGGGTTTTCGAAGATCCCGTGTTCTGATTTGGGCTAATGCTTGAAGATATCGTCCTCATGGATGTCGTGAGATTGCTGGTCGAGTCGATCCCATTTGCAGTATTGGAAACAGCCAAGCCAACGCGTTCTCACATGATTTCCCAGAAAGAAGCCGATGTGAGAGTTTAAACCAACACTCGCTTTCTAACAACATCGCTAACCAGTCCGGTATTTTTGCTCTCCTTCCATGCATTCATCTGCGTGGAGCTTGCTGGACATTCAAAATTATACGCTTTGCAATTGTTTGTTGATAGTCATATTCTGTGCATTCCTACTGGCACAGAGACAGCGATTTTTTACTGCTTGAGAACATTGGAGCAAATATCGTATGAACAGTACATACTCGACATAGAAACGATTACATGATAACGTAAAGAATTTTTATTATGATGTGATAATTCAACTCTATGCCGCTGTCGCTTTGGAAAACATCCTGAGATGATGGCTCGACTCCATCAAGGAAATGAACCAGTATGCATAGCCCGCAATGAGATTTTTGAGCTAATTTCACAAAAATAGTGCTTAAATTAAACTATTAGTTTGATTTATTTAGCCATGTTTCGTGAACAACTAGTCGCCACTTGAAGAATTCACTACAACTAGATGGAGTGATGAATTTTGCGACTTTGTAGCTTAATTTTCACGTTAGGGACTTAGGGCTATCATCCTGGAACTGTATGAAACGCATGGTTATTTTGAAATTTTTTTTACTTCTCTGCTCTATCGATGATAGCCGTATATCGTAGTTCTCGACATAATCGGTCGACATACATATTTTTAGATGTCTTTGTGCCGCAACGTTTTCGACTTTGCGCTTGCATCGATGCCAATCGTTGCAGTGGTATCCATCTGGTAAATGTGTTCTAAACAAAGGCTCTCATCTCGGGAAATTCGATCTCATCGGACAGGAAGATGTCACGTACGAATTCCTCAATTGCGACATACAAGGTGTAATGCCCGAAATTACAAATAGGATTCTATGAAATATATCAATTGATCTGCGTCTCAATTATCGTCAAATTCATTGTATTTCAGTACTTCTTGAGGTTGCATCCAAAGTTTGCGGTGCTGACAACAGTTTTGAACTACCACCTGGATCATCAGGTAATAAACCACTTTTATTTTGGATGCTTTTCTAATGGTTATGCAATTTCTTTGAGATGACATAAGAACTTCGACAACTGAATCAACTTCAAAGAGAATTCGCAATCGAGTCGCCCCCGTCACAGGTAAGGTTTATATTTCTACACATCCACTGCTTCCTAATGAGTACAATGTGGCATTAAATAGGCTTTCAGTGTCTGGAAATCTTGTTCATCGATTTTATGTGTTGCTTATCTGACGCTGTGCATATTTCAGAAGTCGCAACAGCTATGTGGAATTTCATGACAATCTCAACAACGACGAGTACAACGAGAAGAACCACTGACATGTTACCCACAGAAGAACTAGAAAACATTGCTTCTGGCGAAGAAATTACCGAATTGGTGAAAGCAGTTAAGGGAATGGCGACAGAGGTGCAGGAACCGTTTGATGACAGCGAAACTCTTACGGAATCTGAGAATCGAATCGAGTCATCGAGAACAGAGGTTGTACAACTTGCTACAGAAAATTCGACAATTTCTACACACTTAAGCGAAGCAGAGCACGATTCTCAGAATGTCTCCCTTCAATATAAGTACGTCGTTTCCGTTGAGCAAAAGTCTTAAATTAACAGGCTACAGATTATTTAACACATGTGATGAGTGCGAAAGAAATTTTCGTGCCTCCTTGATGTGGTTATTGTTGGAAAATTTGCAAGTTCACAATAAAATCATGTAAAAATCACTCATTTTTTCATAGTTAATAATGGGTGCTTCGAGGAAATTTCTGGTTACATGATGATCAATGTCGCTGCTGGTCTAGAACACGACATTAGTATGGAGGAATGCAAATGTTATTGTGCGAACAGCAAGTAAGACTAAATTTTCTTACAATACCATTCTTTATCCTTGTATTAATATAATTCTGCATATCCGAACTATCGCACATTATCACAAGTTTTTCCTTATTGCGTAGTACCTCAATCTCTTCATCGACACTCTCTTTAAGGATATCTCGACGATATTCGTTTGAATGTCTTTCGTCTACTTATTATCACGAAGAACGCGACTGCATTCTAAATTTGGAGAATCGCCATCGAAGTCCACAACTTTTGGATAAGCAAAGCGGCCAACACGCTATCACGTATCTCGCACCAATATGTGAAAAAGGTTTTTGTGTAATTCTCACAAATTACCCTTTTCATCGCGATCTATCCTTCAATGTGGATTTTGTATGGTGAGAAACTTGCATAATATATTGACTAGGATGAGGTTGACTAGTATTCGCCAATATGGAGAGTCATCTTACAGAGAGTAGATAGGTGATGGCAAACGAAGATTTTTAGTTGAACATGAATCTTTTTGGACTATAATTCATGGAATTTAGGAAGAATAAGGATCATCCACTGATGCTGGGGAAATTCTTTCATTAAAAAGCGCCACTCTAATAAAAGTAGTTTTGTAAATATAAATATAAAGTTGTATAAAATAAAAGTAAAAGAAGTAGTAAAAAAAATAAATATGGTATTTCACCTATTCTGAACGTAATTTAAGACGAACATTCGTAATATTGCCTTCGATTCTAGTGTGTACCTTGCCCTCACTTTCATCTTCCCGAATAAAATTTGCATGTAATAAAATGTGATTATTAGAAGTCTAGCTCACTTCTTAACATTACTGATCCAAGAAATTGCTGGAATTTCTGCTTTCTTAAGAGTAGTATGTCTTGATTGCTCTTTTGATCCCGAAATGAAGTTTAGTGCGCCAAACCCAGAGACTAATGAGCATTCATTTTGCGCCTGATTTTTAGCGAATCAATCCAATTACCTAGGTTTCTGGACTTGATGGACACTTCTTAGACGACTTTTTTCACATTTAGAACATAGGGTGTAAGTTGCGTACTGGTCAACAATTCAGCCCAGTACCCTCGAGATCGGTGATCTTGTCCCTGAACCACAGTCACTCGACCGACACCTTTTTGGGTCGGCAAACTGGTATTTAAATAGGTCGGTAGGCCACTGGAGTTCACTTCATAAGTCAAAAGTGCATACAGTCACCACTGAGATGCTAAGAATGGAATCGAATGCATGGCATCCCTCTAAAAGGTCGATTAGCTTCGAACACTTTCTTTTTTATCCTATATACAGAATGACATGATACTTCTTGACTTGTTATCCCTTTGTAGTGCTACTGATTTTAGAGGAAACAACTGCATCATTAATGAGAAGCTCGTTCGACATTACTTGCAGACGGGTGACACAGAAATCAATGTCAACATCGAAAGCACGAAAAATGGGCGGTTTGTGTAAAATGGTTATTGTTTTCTCTTCATTCTACACAATAAATCAAGCTTATTATTTTATCAGGGTGCAAAAAGCGCACAGGATTGGAGTAATTTGAAAGCGCACTGAAACGGGAAAAACTACTTCAGTCTTCAAAGCCTTGACACCAATCCACTTTTTATTTTTTATCACTTTCTTTGACTCGCACCACGTCGCTTTCGTGCCGGTCTCAGTACTTCCACAATTCGATTCGTCTCCTGAGAGACATCATTTCTTTGAGGGTTTCATTTCCTTCACGAGCGTCGTAGAAGACTTGTTTCCGTGCAATCTTTGCAATCTCGTGAACCTCGCGCCAAGGATCATTACCCACTCGGCCAATTCAGGCGAAACGTTCCACTTAATTTATAAAGAAGATTAAGAAGCCTCATGCAGCAGTCGTGTATAAAACTAAAATCCAAAGCCATTTGTAGATAAATGGTGCCTAGAAGAGATTAGTATGGCAGAAGTGTTGAGTTCCCCACAATTTTTATGGTACGTATTAGAAATCAGAATGTATTACGTGGTTTCAAAAATGATTACTTCTATCGTCGGTTACTGTTTTGCAAAAAAGAATGTCTGCATGAACTCTCTGATACAAGAATTCAAATCATCGAAAGGATTAATGATAACTAGTTGGGCAAATTGTATGTGCGAAGCGTCTTCTTTTATTTTTGAGTGCTTCTTTTTTAGCTAATACCGACAAGTGTTTCCTAGAACTGTCGGATTTTGTTCTGGAGGGCACTGCTCTAGCCATTGAGGCCACAATTACTCTCCAAAAATGCAAGTGTCGGTGCATTCAGGGAGAGTTGATGTGAGTCTGCAAAATTGCTCATTTTTAGATTTCTTGTCAATCTTTTCTAGTTTTGTCTAAGGATGTTATGTCACACTTATGGTTGCTTGACCATTTTGCCTCAGAGAGATAATCTGTCTGAACCTGTACAGCTATTCTCTCATGTATAGCATTATTTGAGCCTTTGCGATGGTTAAATGTGAATGTGAATGGTTAAATGTGAACTTTTCAGAGTCAACGCTAGTAAATTAGGTGTGGAATGCAAACAAGTTTTATTAGTATTTCCTACTTGATTGCTCTGACACTTCAAGCCCTCTTATTTGTAAGATAGCAACAAATTCGTGACGAAGTGATCTTTATTCGAATTATTCAGTGCGAAACCAACACATACCAATAACCGTCAAAATTATTAGTTTGCACAGAAGTGCTGACTATTTACCACAACTTCTATTATCTCATAAAGATGAATATCTAACCTTATTCTGACGCTATCCAAACAGATTTCCCACAATTTTTTATCAAGACTCGTATTTCGAACCAAATAACTGGTCATTCGGCAGACCATAATTAATGCGCCCTAAAATATCGTGGGTTTTTACAGTTGTTTCGCATGCGTGAAAAATCAAACGTTTTATTTTTCTTTCTCGATTTTTTACAAATTATTTTCTGAGCATATCAGAACAGAAATAACAGCTTTCAAAAGCCGTACGCGGCACTGAAACGGTGAAACTTCTTCTATAGATCTATAACATTGTCCGCTCCTCAAACACCAAGTGATAGGGAAATCATTGCTTCTTGTTTTAAAAAAAGCCAACGCCGTTACAAAAGGTTAAGGAGTTCCATCTTTCAGATACGGTGAGGCGTGCCAGTCATTTCAATACTATTTCGACAGCAACACTTGCTTAATTAATAAGCAGAACAGGTAACATTTAGTGCTATACACACAAAGACAATCTGATGCCTATAAACCATGACTACTGCTTTAATCGTAACAGTGTCTTTGGCAATACTTATTTGATATCAGAACACAAAGGCATCTTGCAAGGAAAATCGTTCGAGACCATGCCAGTACTGTTGAAATCAGTCTGCTCTGTGTTTTTTTCTAGATTTTCAAATCCTGAAAGTTTGATCTATGTGCCAAACCCTCATCCGCGTAGCTATTTCGAGCACAAATGTGCAACAAAAGGTAGGAAGGCGTTCAATAATTCACAAACATAACAAAAAGAGATATAAATAGGTTATCTGGTTGAACGAATCGTCGTGCAATTAATCATGTGGTTATGTGGTGCATCTCCAGGTTACCGATGAGGAAACTGAAGGCGCGCTAGAGCAACTATGTACTTTGGAACTAGATGATCTGCGATTTTTTATTGCTTCTTATAGAAAAGTTATGATCCTATAATCAGGGATCAAAGATAGTTAGATGATAAGTGATGTTCAAAACTCTGATACTCAGACAGAACTTGAACCCATGCCTAACCCATGCCGGGGACGTCTGCTATCGTTTTACCACCTAAGCCGTTGCTCTATATACTTTTACGCGATCAAATTAAGCAAGCAGCATCGAGTGATAGCAGAGCAAGGGCCTCGATAGTGTAACAGTGCCCGGTATGAGGTGCGGAGGTTTGCATATCACTCAGCTTCCTTGAATAATTCAGATGACCTTCGAGTTGATTACGTGGCTGAATTCTGCAGCAAAGATCCTAGTGAACTTCAACATAACGCGGTTGATGTCGGGAACAGGTCTGATAAGGTTTGGATAGACTTTCCTTAGAATGATGATAGTCAGAACTCAAGGACTTCAAGTCTAAATGCCCCTAGGCTCGTAAAAAGAAGCAATAGTTCAATTGAGAATGATATGAAAGTTGGGAAATCGAAAGCACACTGTTTTTAGATGTCGTGCAACAAGCATGACCATTAGTTTGATTCTTTTCTATGCAACGAAGCCTCGATCCCTTACGAATCGGCAACATCCTTATCTGGGAAAAGCTCCTTGCAAATCCATAAAGTGGAGCCATCACAGGATTCCACGGTGAATCTCTACGACCAACGTCCAATGAGTTTCATTATAAAAGACGATACTTTTAAGTATCAGGTAAACTCTACACCTCAAATCCGAAGGCCTCTACAAGCTATTGCACGAAAGTAATCCAACTAAATGAAGGGCGTGCTCAGATCTTCACCGTGAGAAAACAAGCCACATAGATGATATCAATGTTATTCTTGATATATTATTAGTACGAAAAGGTTGATGCGGCGCAAATTTCATTCTAGAATCATGAGAAGCTTGGCTTGGGAACTATGACAAGCTTGGTAACGGTTTCTTCAACATCTAGCGACTCAAAGCGAGATGCTGAAGATGTGAGTGTTCAGTATCAGAAGTGCTTATTAAACATATTCTTCCCATTTTCAATTCCTCAAAGTAATATATTACAGGCATCTGAGAACGCCATGAGAATATGTGATTTTCATACATTCTTTTTACACCTTCAGCCCTTTTAGCGCTCGATTCTTTTCCTCCCTTGCATCCTCCACCAACGTACATATCGCGGATTTTTCTATCTGATGCTTGAGAATATCGTCTTCTTCATGACTGACGTAGAATACTGGTCGGTCAAATTTCCTTCCAGTCTCAAAAGAACTCGAACAAGGACGTTTCATGAGGCGTTCGTTGACTGATTGCGAGAAAGTTTTGGGGAAGTGGTCGAATCAGCACCTCGATTTCTGACGGCTTGTGTAATTATTCAATCAGCCACTAGCATCTTGACACTGATCTCCATGCATTACTTCATATTTGCTGTCTTGATTTTTTTCAAATACACAAACTCACTTTTCAGACGCTTTATTGATCTGTTTTCACAGCGTTTCTTTCTTCACTGTGCGGATCCCAGTACTTCATTCAATTCGTTTTTTTTTTTTGTCTCCTTCTTTGACGTCGCGGAATACTGGTTGAGCGGCTCTCCTAGCAATCTTGAGGACAGCCTGGTTTTGGCGTTCCATAGATCGTTTGTTGTTGACTGCCGGAGAGCACTGGAGTTGGAACAAGGCTCCACGCCTGTCGCGACGAGCATCACAACCACTCGGCCACGGTGCCTCCAGTAAACAATCTTAATTCTCCAAATTAGAGTCAAGAAACCACAAAGCAAGATTAACACCAAGGCAAAAATTGAGGGAATCGCGAAATATAACTTAAAATGTGTTACATGATTTTTTGCGATATTTCAGTATCAGAAGAAGGAAAAGCTAAATCGAATGCCTACATCGGAATCTACGGTTTATAGTAAGGTACGTCAAACGTAAATCCTAGAAATTCAGTAACAAGTAAATAAGTTATTCGTTTACTTTTTGCAGGAAGAACAAGCTCCACCAAAGTTGAACTCGGGATTTCATTCCGCCAAAATCCAATTCGGCCACAAATTTGACATTCCTGAGGCCGAAACGCTGGAAGAGAATGCAGTGTTGGAATTACCTTCCACATCAACCACCACCACGACCATTACCACAACTACACAGCGTTCTAACCTAAAGCGATATGTTTTGGTAAATGAAGTCATATAATTATCTAGCCTTGTATTTCTCAATTACATGTTACTTTATAGCGGGCGTATGTGAACAAGAACATTCCAGAAACGGATGGATTAGATGAGAGGGAATTCGACAAGATCGTTGAATTAGAAGTGGTAAGCTAGTCAGCAATTCGTATGTCTCCTGAATAATCACAGATATTCGCCCTCATTCATAAAAGCATCATGAAAATAAGTTAACGGAATGGTCAAATGTGATAGTTGGTAAAACGTTCGACGTTGTTGCAACTCTGGAGAATGTGCCTGTAATATGACTACATTCGTATTGTAGTATATGTAATTGGATAATTATGATAGTGTGTGTTCTATATTCTTTCTCAAATCTGGTGCAATTTGCAGAATTTGTTGTAGTAACAATGTGCGGGATCGGGCCAATAGTGATCCAGCGAGCCTTGCATGGCTCCCCTGAACACTGTGCTCACCGCGCTCGTTTTGATCAATATTAGTCCTCATTTACTCAGACGCCTCTTTTACACAAGTATTATGGAACCGTCACATCTTCTTTCCGTTTCTTTCTCATGCAATCTTCATCCGTGATGGTGGCTTGCACCAGAGGTGGCGGCCCTGGTGAGGTAAAAGTTTCTATCTATAAGTGTATCTTTCGGATGATCGTCCAAAAAGATCCTTTCAGTTTCTTAAACTTCACTCCACTCTCCTTTCTGTTCTATTATGTGACCATACCATGTGTACACCGTTCATCGATGTTTGGTTTCTGAATCTCAAAAGACGGAATAGGTTATAAGGATCTGATATGCGTAATCCGACTAGACTTGTGAGTACCCGTGAAATCTCGGAAAAGACAGTTTGAGCGCTTCATGGGTTCTGTGCAGAAATATTGACGTGATAGAAGTATTAACGTACGTTTCTGCTGTATAACAGAGTACTGGGATGACTGTTGAGTAGCCAGGGAGATCTTCGGATCCGTCAGTTATTTGGTGGCTTCTCTGGAAGGCTCGACGTTGCTTATGCTGCTCTTCTTTTTATATCTAGTTTTTTCTTCATGCTGCTTTCCATGTTCATTAATATATTGAGGTACGCGTGTAAAACGAGCTTTGTATTTGAAACACTATCCCTTTTGATTTTCCCGTACCTGCATTGTGAGCCCTCTGTAAACAAGACTTTTCAATTTATGTGAAATCTCAACTTTTTTTTTCCTCTTCTCTAAAATCAATGAACATTTTGCTGCGCTGATACTGCTTGAAAAAAAGGCGATATTATCAGCAAAACAAGCATTTAACAAGAATTTGCTATTAATGCGCATGTCCTTCCCGTCTCCTCTGAGACAGATCCTTATTTGCTGCATGCGGCTTGTTGAATCCCTTTTTCATAGCAGTGGAAAGGCGTCGATAAATGACATAGCTACGATAAAAAAAGTGCTGGAGTATATACACAGGATGGGGCTTCTTCATTTTCGATGAGGTGATAGAATTGCATTTCTTTCGACGCTGTAAAACGCTTTGTCGTAGTTCATGAAGACTACGGCAAAAGGCAAATGGTACTCCCACCAGATCTCTATGACGCTTGGCACGATTTAAATGTTGTTCATGCAGTAGAATTTTCTGTCGAAATAGTGCATCTTCAACTGGATGTGGCTCTTCTAAAATCCTTTATGCGCACAAAGAGAGATTCTCCGTGAAGAACTTCTAGTGTGCACTTAAGAGGCAAATTAGACGATAGTTATAAAGATTCCTTTGCTCATTCTGGTGGGCACGTTAACCGTACCCAGCTTTCCTCACTTTTTTGAGGGCTTTCTTTTCTGAAGATAAAATGTCATGTGTAGTTGGAAGAAGTACATGCAGTTTACGGCTTCAGCTTGAAGAATTTTAGAAAAATCGAATCCTATGAGTTTCTTCTCTAGAACTAACCTTAGTATACACAACAGGGACTGTAGAACGGAAAGGTTACTATAAAACTTTTCAATATTGAATTTCATATAATAATGCACTGTCGTGATAGCCTTGTTTTTGTTGATCAGGGATGACGATGAAGCATTAGTCGCAATAATCTTGACAGCATTACATCAGACTAAATTGGTGTTTGGGCTGCATCCAATAAGTTTTTACCTGTACAGGTGTGAATTGTCGTGCAAACGAGTTGACCTTCCTTTTCTTTCTCTTTTCAAGTGATTTCTTAGTGATGGTGGAGTTACTGCCTAAATTTTTGTTTGAGAAACTGTGGCGCGATCTGCCCAAGTTTTGAGCACTTCAACAAGTAGCTTGTGGTTTTTGATTAGGTCCTACTTCATGCGCCCATATGAGGGAAAGGTTTCTTTATCAATATTTGTGTTATATACAATATGTTCCTCATAAATGGCAGTGAGAGTTTTTCTTGCTAGTCTATGGCTGAATGAAATCATCTCAAGAAGAAGTGGTGATCATGTCCTGATAGAGTGATGGCAAAACAGTGGCACAAAAGGCACTATCTCGGTTAGTGAGGACATGGTCGATCTCAGCATAAGTCTTACCGTTAGGAGTCTCTCTTATTTAGCGGAGACTTTCCCTCTTCTCTATAGACGAATTTTGAGAAAAAGACGTGCTGTGGACAAAGTCGCACGAGACAATTTCCATCTTTATTTCGATCTCCAATTCATCATTTTCTCATGTTGTATCTATTGTTCTCGGCCGTTTTCATCTGGCATCGAAGTCTCCAGCAGAGATTTTGAAGAAGGGCTTAAAGTTATCGTTTATTTTCTCCAAATGGCTGTAGAATGCGTCCAGTTCGCTTTTATCATCTGCACAAGTTGATGACTAGAAGCCGAATATATTGACTTTCTATCGCTGCAGCAGATGAAAACGATGAATGGTGTGATACAATTTCGTATGAGAAAGCTGATGGAAAATAGATAGCTGTACGACAAAGCCGACGCTTCCAAATCTTTATGACGGGAATTTCTCTTAGCGAGTAACAAGGGTGCAGCGCCATCTAATTAGCATATGCCAGTCTTCCTGCTTTTTGTCTCTTGATAGGTGTTCACGTTACTTCAGCACGCTTTGTGCCTCCTAATCAGCATAAAAGTTGGTGCCTGATGAAGCTTATAGTCTCGTAGTTAGAAGAAACATTCTTCACGTCGTGTAATGAGCGTATTCAATTGTTCGAATGGCCTCTGTGAAACATGAGGTTTCATCGCCCTCAAATTTTTCGGCGCCGGGCGTTGTAGGGAGCGTTCTATGTGCGTGTTCTAAGGCTGATCCATTGCCACTTGAGCGATTCTTAGGCTCCGTTTTAGCCTCGCTGAATCATCTGAGTAGATTTGCCACCCTGTGGCTAATGTGATACCTGAAGAGCGATAAACCGTAGTATTGATTAACTCCTCACTAAGCTTCCAAATGAGAACATCGAGCTCTTTATCAGCTTGCGGGGCAATGCTGGAGTGATAAACTTCTCTTTACATCACATACTGAGATCCATTAACCTTCTCGATCAACCATGAAGCGGTAAGCCATTGAGAAATTGTTCGATTCTAGAAATCAATGACTCAAAGCATATTACTTTTAACGTCTCATTCTGAACTCTCCAAAATTCTGTCTATGAATTATTTCTCAAAAAGATTAAAAAGTAAAAAATTTTCAAGAAATATTTCAAAATATGTGATTTGGTTTTCCTCATATTATTTATGCAATTCAGAGTATAAGATCTTCTAACAAATTAGACACTAGAGCATAAACACCAAAGTTATTAATCAGAATTAACTCAAATTGCTCAACAACACTAGTCGAAGTATCCACCATTAGCCACACATTTCTGCCATCACTCAGGCAACAAATCAATACCGCGCTCATAAAACTCGTCATCTTTGGGTTCAGAGAAGTTGTCAATTGTCGATGCAAATGATTGATGTCTCGGAGTTTTTTTTTTCTGCTCAAGAAGTGCTCTAGCGACTGCAAGAGGTGACAGCCAGATGGTGACAAATTAAGACTGTACGACGTCCCAGACCCAGTTCGGTCAACTTTCCGTTTGTCAATTTGACAACATGCAGCCTTGTGCTGTCTTGAACCAGGACGAGATTACGGCTCTGTCGACGGGACAGGGACCCGGTTGCAGTGGTTCAGGTGCTCACAGTAGCGCTTGGCGTAGACCGTCTCTCCGGCTCTGTGCAAGACCTAGTGAACCGGACCGCTCCGATCCCAAGAGATGATGAGCATAACCTCGTCTAGTTTAAATTAGATGTTTGATGCTCTAGTGGCAAAACTTGTGAGAAGACCACATGAAGTTATAGCTAAATTTATATGATCGCTAAATATGACGGAGCTTCGATGTGCATTTAACTTTTGATCCAGCAAAAAATAACTTCTTTTTCTCCGAACTTGTCTCAAAATGAGCATTAAGTCGGATAGCAGTTATATTATTTCGCTCTCGGTGATCCACTTTATTAGAATTTACGTCACTTCACTGTTGGATCGCTCGATGTCAAAATAACATTTCGAGTACGTTTTTATTATGAACATTCATAGGATGCAATGAAATCAAAAAAGCAATATGAAATTTAGATACTTACATATTTCATATATATATATATATATATATATATATATATCTTAATCAACATAAGGTCTATTTGATGTGGATTTCATTCAGCCAAATGACTTCCACGGTGATCCATCAAATCTCCTACCACCACTTGATGCGAAATACGTGTACGTCATTCATAATTGCTTCAGTAAGCATATGAGATTCTTTCGGTTTTCTTCAGGGTAATACAATGGCCATCACGTTCAAATGGTTCTCTTAGCAAGAAACTCGATACTCAAGTGGAAAGTGCCAGCGAAAAAAAACGATACAACTAATGCAACAGCGAAGCCAACAACAACAGCTACTACTACTGCGACTACTACTACTGTTACTACTACAACACCAGCAGCAAAAACAAGAGTAACAACAACAAAACCAACGAAAAAAAGCAGGAACCAGTGCTAGAAAGGTAAGCTGATGCATGAGATTCAGTGAGAAACTCTTACCTTTTTTTCATTTACAGGGAACATTGCGCTCAACAGATGTTACGTCACCATCGACACTTGCTTATCCAACTGTTGGAAAGTGTAAATATAGCGCAATGTACCAAACTTCTTTTCAGGGTACAAAATTAATAAAGACTATTAACGCAAAAAGGTAAGAAACAGTGTTTCTGATAGTTCTGAATGGATGCAGAAATGACCGCGTAGAATTGAGATTCAGTCAACTTTCTCCTCCTCATTGCTAATTATCAACAGATTGGCGGTAGCATATAATTATCATAGAGAGCTGCATGCTCTCGAGCTCAAGTATTTGCAAAGAATTGAAGGCGAAAGTTGAAAATTCTGGTTGCTGCAGGAAGCACAAAAGTTAAAACCTTAGTCAGCAAAGTGTGTAGGATTTGTAACGTTTAAAAGCGTTTCGGTCAGTCTTGGAGGAGCGTGGCATCGCTGCGTGACAACTGTGCCCGCAGAAATGAGTCTATGTCTCACGTGGAACATGAGAAAGATGAGGCCCACTGGATTTTCTGAGAGGTTTTTCCCATTTTTCAGCTTTCAGAAAGGAAGAAACAAATCACCGGTCAGGAGAGGACATTTTCTTGAGGGCACAATTTAACACGTTCGAGATGGCGTTGCTATGAAGTTCTCGTTCAGTATTGTGAAAATGATTATCGTAGATCTTGTAAGATTAGTCAAATCAGTATTATAAAATGATATCAGTCAAAAAAGTTTGTCAAGCAATTGTCAGATTTGTTCTGGAGCCTACACCTATCATAGTACTAGATTAGAAAGAAGATTTCCATCGTTTGATGAAACATTCAAAATTTATGCATATATTCGGACAACAAACAACATCTACAACTATTTTTCAAATTACAGGCCATCATTATCCACCGCTTTTCACCATCGGTCTGCCAGGTTTCGGATCTGATCGAAGTATCACTCCATCGGCTTTGAATCAAAGAACTCTTGGACATGCTTCTTCAACTTCATCGAAAGATTCAAATCGACGGCTTCCAAAAAGTGTTGCATTGATCGGAAAAGACCGTAATTGGATGGAACAACGTCCGGAATATAGGGTGGGATGCGATAGAATATCAAGTCCGTCCAATTTCTCGAACGCTTGCCTTGGTCCTTCCGGCTGTGTGTGGTTTTGCATTGTCTTGCTGAGTTACAAAGCGCGCCTTCGACGAAAAAAGCATCAACAAACGTTTTTGTTTGCTGGACAATTCCATTCTGTAGCAGAAGTAGACAAATTATATATCAATAGATGCGCAAGAAGTAGACCTTTCAAATCTTTTGAAAATCACGCACGATTCATGCGAAAAATGACATTCCCATTCAAATGATGGAAATTTTCTTTCTAAACTGATATTTCCCAGTGAACCAAGAAGAGTCGCGGCAGTTGGTGCATCAAAAGCGATGCACTTCGTCTTGAACGTGTAAAAGGTATTCGATCACATTTGGACGCTATAACGTTCATGTGATACGGACTGTGTAATTGTGTTGTCCCATAATTTCTTCCGATTTACAGCTTTATTCAGTTCTTCCTATTCGAGGTCGGATTATTGCCAAAAGGCTGCGATATGCTGGAGAATGCTCTACTATCTGTAGTCAGGGACTGTAAAGCTATAAAGACTGTAGGCTACAAAGGTATAAAGGAGGTTTAGCTAATGATGTCTCGATGAATACCTCATGCACTGACCGACCATGACCACACTGCAATCATGACCATCTGCGAGAATCTTCCTGTGCGACATGAATAATGGGTCTATTACGAGAAAACCACTCGCCACGCCTACTGCCTCAGGCAAGGACCATCCAGCTCAACCAAAGTCAAGCTCCACACTCAAAAGATTATGCTTTTAATTTTTTGAGACTAGTAGGACATAGCATTTTAAGAGCTGCTCGAACAATAGTAGACAATGAATGCCAACGTCTACGGAGAACAACTCCAGAACTCTAGAAGTTAGCTATAGTAGTACGAGAGAAGCCTCCTAACGACTCAGTGTCACCCTTCTCCAGGATAACGCTCGTTCTCACATCATAAAGTCGACTCACCACATTCCGAAAAAACTGGGCTGAACCACAGTACAACAATCACCGTATAACCATGATATTGCTCTATCGGATTATCATCTCTTTCGCCTCCTGAAGCAGCATCTGTGAGGGAAGATCTTATAACTATAATCAGCTCAAAGTGACCTTATCGAGTTCCTTGATCTTCAGCCTTGTTATTTCTGGAAAAGAGGTTCTAATTATAGCGATAAACTCTCTCAAGTGTTCACATCAGTGTAAATTCAAAACGTTTCTGCGCTCCTTCACTTCTTCTAGTCTCTTCAACAGCAGTGGTCATCCCTAGGGAATGATTCCGGCCAAAATGAGGTTTTTTCGTGAACAGCTAAGTGGGAAATCACTAAGATGGCTCCCTTCATAAAGAACGCAAGCTATAGAATCTCCATAGTTCAAGCTGTCGATTGTTTATATGAACTCCAGGAAAAATATTTTGTGCACCAAAATAAACCATTAAGAAAAGAGCGTACACCGTAAAGGGTGCAACTCGGAGTCAATGTGTCAAATCGCCAATGAGTTGCTTATGATAAGCATAAAAATATCACATCTATAGCAGGTATAGGTGAAGCTAGAAACAGCACAGAAGATCTAGTAGCACTCGCCACCAATAACTATCTCGTTCTCCATTATACCGTATCGTTTCCTTAAGAACATCGGTATAAAAAATTTTTCCAGATCTTCACATAAAGTGAACATACTTATGCCGACACAAAAACAATTCTCACTGTCTTCATGCATTTGACAAAAGCGTCATTTTCAAAATTTCAAAAAAAAAATCAATTAGTAATATTCATAACTGCTTTTAGATAACTAAACTTCATTTCGAAAATATTTTTAGCCCAGCCGACTGTTTTGCAGCATGTCATGCTTATAGCTGCCGATCCGCAAATATTATATCAAATGGTTGGTTACTATGAATATCTTTCCACTTGTATACTATATATAAGCGGGCACGCACAGAAAAAATTTGAAATCATCTACATTTCAACCGAAATTTCAAAATCAAGATGCCCTTAAGATTATCCATTTCTGGTTCGTTTCTCGATGGATTTCTAAAGTCTACGAAAAATCTCCGTCGTCTCAATAATAGTGAGATATCCTGTTTACAGATTACTCTATGAAAGAATGAATTACGCATACAATAGAGTTTAATAATCTCACTTTATCAACTACTTAGCCTAGCTGGGATTCATGCCTATTTGCTCCCTGGATCAAACCCGCTAACGGATGATTGCTGACATTCATCGAATAGATTGAAACATGGCCGAGAGAAAAGGAGGCGGCGGCCTAATGACATGTCACCTACATCAGCGTTGCTTCCGTTAGCAGTTGAATGGTGCGGAATAAAGGACCAGTAAACCCCAATTGTCCTTATCGCGCACCAGAGTTGCTAAGAAATCGATAAACACCATCCCTTTGATGTGATTCTCATTTTTAATTGTTTGCGGCAAAAGCAACCTATAGGAATCGTGCGTATAAGAGGAAATAGATTTACTTCTAGATGAGCTACCGGATGGGAATGTCGATTTCCTCAGCTTGAAAGATCTGCTGGTAGAAGTTATACGCCTCCTGTACATCACTGTTTAACACCCAGCAACAGTCCTCAGCTTGTGTGGTGGCAAACCAATGGAGGGGTGTGAATGATAGAAATATTCAACTTCATCTAATGGTTTCCAGGTGCGAGCAACACTTGTGAATTGTTCCGCGATTCGATCATTGATTATCGTCATGTCGGAATGATTGCTTATGATGCATCAACTGTGTACTTCAATGGAATTCAATGTGAAGAGGCATAAAATGACAATAGGAAATCTTTTGACGCTTGAAACTTTACGCCATACATATATCACAGATTTACTAGTGTCTCATCTGTTGTGAAGTCTCCTCGATTGATTTTCATCTATTTGAGAATGTCGATGCGTTACACGTTTGCTACAGGTGTTTCTACGTCTGATACCTGATAATTTTACGTAAACATCTCATGACAGCATTTATCGTTTTTGTCTACACGGGTTCTCATATTCACTCTGATTATGCTGACTTCTAATAATTATTTCACAAATACTGTTTTTTGATAGATTATACTCAGGATGTAAAATAAAGTATTCACCAAACTTGTAGCATGAACAAGGAAATGCCCTCAATATTTGTGAAATATGTGGTCGGCAGCTTTGAATTTATGGCGATTATAAAAAAATGAGCCTGAAATAGCGATGCATCAGAGATGTTGTTATGCAATGCATGAATTGTCACAACAACCCGCTTCAGGTTAATAAACTTTTTCTATCAGACTTGACCATGAAGAACTGCATATCCGCTGTGGCTGGTAACGCGTCACTTGTTCAACGCATGGTTGAAAATTGCGATGAAAGAAAGCTAGAGCATTTCTTCTGTTCACTGCTATTTATGCATGCTGTAACTTACGCCACATTTGATCGACTTGTGATAATTCTCTGGTGTGACCGTCGCATCAAAATTTAATAATTCCATTCGTCATCTGCCAGTCATTAACCGCTACCTTCCTTTGGTGCAAAATCGGCTTTGAGCTGATTTAGCAGCTATATGTCTGACCAACCCTCCGCTGAAGGATATTGACCGTCGTGTATAGATACGGATGCACACGAATCATCTTGAACCATCATGAACCATTGTACACATCATAGTGCGATCAACAACGCGTCTCTTATCTTACATAAAAGGAAAGAAGAGCAAACTTCAAGTTTACAACATTTTTGATTTTTAGGAGCTCATAAAGCATAAAATCAGCGGTTTTTTTTTTACTTTTCTGCCTTGGCGTATGGTGGTGACGGCACAGTGTACACAATGACACTACTCCATCACCAGTTCTCGGTCGATGGATCTCGGCTGGTAGAACTAAATTGATCCATTGGCATCAGCTGTTGTTTAAACCTCTGTTTATTGCTTCTATGTTTATCGCGAGGTTGCAAAAACAGTCGATGTCACTGACCAATTTTGTTCTAACAGCCGAGATCCATCGACTGTGAACTGGTGACGAAGCAATGTCATTGTGTACACTGTGCCGTCACCATGTACGCCTCCTTCCTTGCTACAATGCAGGGCTTAATGTGGGGCGTGGGTTATGACGAGGACGGCGAGACTTCCGAAACACGCGTACATGGTCCCGGCCTACCAAACCTCGCTTAGGCTTTGAACATTCTTTTTGAACCATAAGCGCGAGATCGAACCATTGACCTCATGCGCGACGCAGAACACCTTTAACCACTGGGTATCGACCTTTTGGCTGCGCGTTCGATAACATCAAGTGATACGTTGTCCAACTTATGTAGCGATCAAGTTTCTGATGTGTACAATGCAACATAGAGAACCGTTAGGCCGAAAAGTTGAAGATACTCTTAAACGCTATCCAAGCGACTTGTTTCCTCCGCTCAGCTATAAAGCTAAATAGTCATCGTATTCAGTTTACAACCTGGCTAGAGGTACCTTAAACAATCGGAAGTACCCATTCTGCAAAGCATGAATGGGGTATTAAAAACCAATCGCTTTCTCTTGTAAATCGTTTTTGTAAGATTTAGTCGGAGAGCAATCGTTCCACAAGCGTTGTCGAAGTGGCTGAACATTCCCTCTGATTGGCTGATGCTTGATGTGCATATTTTACATTCTACTTCCTTCTCGTCGTCATTGTCAACTTTTCAAAATATTCACTGAAGGAACAATCATTTATTACTCTCCAACAGCACCAGCTTATCCCCATTCAGTTTCGATCATCACGAACTCACCGTCATTTGCACTTGTCTGTCTCATTTTTGACCAAATTTCTACACATTATGAAATGACAAGATTCATTTCAACCATATGAAATAACATAGCCTTAGATCACCAGTGCTTTTTCCACATAATGTTGCGGTATTTCTAGAAAGTATATTCATGCACCTTCTTTTCATCAGAGGACTCAAGTATTTTATTTGATACCTCAATCGTACTTTTTATTGCTCGGTACTTACATAAAAATAGCACGTAAATCTTCGCTATTCTGTTTAGCTACCACGAGACGTTGTCTTTGCCCATTTCGGAACTTGATATAACTTAAGGTGCTTTTAGATATTAACTAAGTTTTCAAGTAAACCCCATCGGATAGTTTATAAGCAGATTTGAGACCAAGAAAAGTTTAGCCACTCAATTTTAAATGAAGATACTCTAGTCGAAAACCCAAAATCAGGTGGCTGAGATATGTAATACGTCTGTGCGACAAGCAGTGGACAAGAGTTGTTAATTATGGGACTTCGTGGGATCTCAAGTGTTGGCAGGAAGACCATTGCACTGCATGGCTGAAATTCTATACGAAGATTCTTGAAGAAAGTAAGACATAGTCACGAGAGTGAGCGAAATTCATGAAGCAGAGTTTTACACCAAAATAACAAATGGATAACTCACAGAAGCATATTAAAGCCACTGAACGATAATCGTGGGGCAAGTTATAGCTCAGCTGATAATGCGCATTGCCCTTAGGTCATCGTCAGAAAGAAATAGATTTTCCGGTTGTTTCTCATTATCAGGGAACAAATGAAGAACATATGACCCATTTTGCTAGACAAGAACTTTTTATAGAGTTCTAGTCATCATTTGAGAGCTTAAATCTCTCGCTACTGCGCTACACTCTCCGTTTTGGAACCTCTATAAGGCTGTGATATTCAAAAGAAAATGATGTTTTACACCAGCCACGCGCATATACTGTTACTCCGCTGGCAGCACGAAAAGCATATGAACGCGTATAGGAAAGCTTGGGTATCTGAATTAAACGTTTTATTGGCGCTTTCTTCAAAAATGAAAAATCCCAGTTTGGATAACAAAAAGTGAGTAGTGCCAACGCGATCGATTGATGGCTGTATGGACCTAGCCGATATATAAATGCGCCGCTCATGTGAAGCTCATTCAGTGCAGTGAAGCAGTCTTTCCAGAACATAAAAACAGTGTTGAAATCGTGGAAACTTACGCTGTCGAATGGTGGTCACTCATGATTCTAGGAAACAGTTCTGTCCTGCGAGAAATATGCGTGTGTGAAACACAAATGTTTTCTTTGTGCTGCAATTTCCGGATAACGGAGAAAAACCGATACTCCTACTTTACAATGATGAAGAATTAAACACTTCGCAACCCACACGTGCTTCCTTTTTCGCCTTTCATCGAAAAACTCTGATCACAAGGAGCCTCGAATCTTTAACACTGCCTGAATAAGCCAGATCTCATCTTGTTCGATAGGATACAGTCGCGGATGTTCCGACATCGTGGTGATTTACACGGCTCATACTTGGGAATCTGCAGTAACGTTTATTTTGATAACCAACTTTCCCCCTAACATCACGCTCACTAATCAATAATACTTTCGTCGTTGATTGAGACAGTACCACGAAATTGTTCAAAAATGAGATTTACCCGGTAACGTTTCGACGCGTTTCGTCTCTTCAGAGCGGATTGATCCAAAGCAGATTTCCACACTCGTTCGCCTTTGTAGTGGTTTTTGCCTTTGCCGTCCGAGTCGGATCTTCTACGATGGAGCACCACTTAAATGAGTAATAATACAAATACTATTCTACAAGTGCATTGAGCTAATAACTCTAGATGTACTTTTTTCTTTTAGAACGTAAACATGATAAATCATATCCTCCAGAAATATAGTAATTTAGAGGCGGTATAGTCACCAAAAACGAGTAAAGGTTATCGTGAAACAAAGAAAAGATGTGATAAAGCATTCACTTATCGCTTTTTATTGTGTCGTATTGACGACACTTTGCACTCATTGATGTTGCTGGTCCGTTCTATTGTACTTTACACTCCTCTAATTAATGTTTCCTCCATGGCTCTGTTTTTTTTCAACTTAAGTATACTTTTGAACTAACCGCCTTTAAACAGTTGCGAGCTAGCCACAGAGCTACAAGGAAAGCTTCGAGATTGCGATAACGTAGTTCAGGTCACTTCTTTGCATCAAACTGCCATTTACCTTCAGTAGCATTTTCATGTTATTCTTGTCTATCCACACCTCCAAACTGATAGTTTTTTCGAATTTTCCATATTATTGCGAGATATCTATACCAAAAAAGTCTGTCTTCCTGTCACGGCGTGTATTTGAAAATCGGCGCACCGACACCTGATTTTTTTTCAACATGCAGTTCAATGCAGCACATGTTATGTGAAAACTTTTTATACGTAAGAAGGAAAAGAATATACAAAAAGGCCATTTGGACAGAAGTGAACCTGCGTCGAGCGATTGTGAGGCCGTTAATGGAATTTCATGAAGTTCTTACTGAAAGAATTTTCCACTACTTATTCTACTTCAGAAAAGCACTTAACCATTACATTTAGTACCACCCATAGTGAACTTAAAAAGTAAAAAATTGTTACTCCATCAATGTTGAGTGATATACAAAACTTTGAATGTGAGACGGGATTCGAACCCGCATTTCATTCTTTCCGGAAGGGCGTGCTAGCCAGTTGCACTATCGACGCTCATGCTATCACATCACTCTTTCTGTAAAATTCTAGTCTATTACAGAAATTCCACTCTATATATAAATAAGTTTAGAAGAGTATCCACCAGACGACCCAACACTTATTTTGGTGCTAAACAAAAGTCACTATTTTCAAGAAGCTGTGAATTTTCGCCAGATTTGAAAAAACACACAAAAGAAGAATGTACTGCAATAAGACAGATGTAACCCTGTGCGATACTAATCCTTTTTTTCTTTCTTTGCAGGTGTATTGTTAACTCAGACTCAATATGGCATAACTGTTCTGCATAAACTGCTTCATTAATATACACGTAAAGCAAAATAATCAAAATGCACGAAATGTTGAGGGAATTCTCAGTGCCCAGTTAGTTGCCTTCGGATATGTGCCGGAACTGTGAAACGTTGCAGTGTAGATGCCAATATTTACGGTGATGATAACTTTTTTTCTAATATTTTTATTGAATTATTTATTTGTCTTAATTGTACATAACAAGAATATTAAGAAATCGGCAACGTACAAATGTCGATATTCTGTACCACAACCAAAGCAAGAACAACTAGAAAAAGATGACAAAAAAGAAGTCATAGAAGGTGAGTGAATATTACAATTAAGATTCTCCTTCATTCTACACTATTAGGAAAAATTCACTGTGGGAAGATTTTTTATCGAATCAAATAAATTAGGCATTCATTTGAGATTCGAAAAGCTGAAAGAGTAGAGGAGGAAGTTATGCGCGAGATTAATGAATTTTCTGAGCACAGATACGGAAAAATTGTAGTGTAGTTATCGTATAAGAACAACGTTGTGCACCTGAATTCTCTAACGAAGAATCAATTTCAACAGTTCTATCGGATATAAGGAGGCAAAGGAACAAAACGACATTAAATACTTACATATTTGCAACCATTGCCGCTCCGCTCAGATATCCCATTTAAAAAAAAACTAAAGCAGAAGGAATACATCTATCACGTATATGAATTAAAAACGGAAGGGGGCAGTTATTTTTGGAGGAAGCAATCTGTTGCTATGCCTAACAGACTAGAACTACACTAAAATTCATCGGTAATGATATCAATTGAAGTTCTATTGTTATTACTTGCTATCCGTACAATTTATAAGCTCAACCTACGACTGCCTCGTTTTTAGTTAGTGAATGCCTATCAGGCTTGAATGATAATGTGGCGGTTTTTTTTCTTTTCAATTTTTGAACCACTCGGTGACATTCGCATAATGACAAGATACACATAAACAGAACGATTTCGTCCAGAAATATTACAAACAGCTTTTGGAATGGTTAAATCCTAGGGATTGCTGTAAGCTGAGATTCGAATTGACTACAGCTATTTTGTAAACTATGTTTTACTTATCGTATAAGAATAGTTAACAATGGGACAAAAACACTGAGAATTGCCGCTCCATCGGCAGGTACTAGCGCATCTGGTTCACTTTGTACTGGTTGAACATCTGATGTTTCGACCTAAACAGCATTATTGCATACTGCAAGACTTACTATGAAAACTCAGTAGTTTCGAAGTAATACCCAACTCGTCGGATCCCAAAAAACGCTTCCACATTCAAGCTAAATGAAAAGAAAATAATCTGGCGGATCTCTGCGATCAGATTGATTCGCACTTCATTTCCATGGAATATGACCTGTCTAACTAAACTCATCTAGCTTTCGTTCATGACGGTTTTTCCCTCTTTTTCAGCTCTACTGGCTTGTCAGAAACCTGCAACACGTCTCTCCTAATGACGTGTATCGATTGGCGCACATGAAAGCATTGCTCAACCTCATCTGTCTTATGTTCTTTACCACATACTACGTTACTTTGATCACTAACCCGTTAACCGAGACGGAGATAAAAAGAATAAAAAATGTTTAGATCAGCATATTTCACTAACCAGCACATGTCTAGGACCCTTTTGCCCACGTTCACATTTGCTTGAATTAAATCGCCACAAGAAAATGCTTTAATGTTCATCGAACTTTCTCCATTGAAACTTTTGTTCGAGTTAACAAAAAAAAGTACGCATCTCAAACGACATGTAAAATGCACATGCCTTGTTTTCCTCCTCCGTTTCCTCTTCGGGTATCTTGCAGTCCAAAACGCATTTTTCAAGTTTATCAACATGCAAGCCCTGAAATATCGATTTCACCGGAAGAAAGAAAAAAACATCCAGGAAATGGACATATGCGCATGTGGATAGAAAATATCAACATTAGAAATCTCTGAAAACTGGTTTCAACAAGAGGATCACAGATTTCCTCTCTTTATGCGCCAAAACTCTTGGAACAACTGGCTATTTTTCTGTCAGAAATGAGAAGAAATGTGTCCAGAAAAAACATCTTCCCTTTTATTCAAATTCATTGGTATGCAGTAGTAAATACATAAAATAGTTGCTAGAAACATAATTGCAACCAGTCAAACAAAAAAAAGGAACGACGACTGCGACCAGGCGAGCAAAAAATGATAGGAGAAAAAACTTATAACCTAATACTAATGTGGAAAACGTCTCCAATAGAAAAACATTCTAGAAAAGAGTATGAGAGAACTAACCTTGAACATGTTTGTTAGTGATTTACACATAAGTTGTGCAGCTTCATGCTTACTACATAAGTTGCTCATCGCTCTAATGTACTCTTGCAACTTCAGATTCAACTAAAATCATGCACATAATTTGAAATAAAAAAGTTTTGAATATAAAGAATCGAGAGATAGGGCAACACTTACATTTATACACGCTTCCTCATCATCATCATGATCAAGAAACTTCTCACTCAAATACGTTCCAGCTGATAGTGTCATTTCGCCAATTTTCTCCTAAAATCCCGACAATGTCATGCAGGATCCGGTTAACTGTTGTTACGAGGTGACCTTGTTACACCCACACTACATCTGTTCGACAGGTCGACCTCAAAGCGTAGACGACAAATGTGGGCTTATGGAAACTATTCATCAGTTACAACCACTTGTGACCACTACTAACAATAGATCCACGGTGGTAGATAAGGAAACCACAAACAAAACTGGCCATTGAAAATTTACTTACGGATTTCAAACAGTCTCTATGTTTTGTGAGAATTTCCTGCCCTTCGGCAGAGCATGCATAGGTGAGCAAGTAGTAGCTCTGAACAGAAAGCCATACGAAACGAGGAAAAAAAAACGAAAGAAGTAGGATAGAAAATTCAATCATTTCATTCCTAGCTACCTTAAGAAATGATCCGGAATCTTTTCTATGAGTGAGAAGGTCGGATACTGTATTCGACACCTCGACAACTTCACGATGTGAACATTGATGTTGCTCTTCAAGATCATCCTAAACATAAAAAGCAACAATTTCCTAATTTTCCATGACACTGATGAGACCGAACAGTCCACATTTGAGTTTTCCTAACTCTTAACGTTCCAGCGTTTCAATTTGATAAAGGATAAAAGGATAAAGCTCTCGGCGTTGATCAATCCCTGAGGGATGCGCCATGCATTCGACTTCAATTTTTAACTTCGTTTGAGGTGACTGAGTGCATATCTGGCCTTTACATTGACTCGCGGTGGCCTCCCGCTGAACCGAATCAGTGCTGCTTATCTGAGACATGTCTGGTACCAATTTACCGATCCCGGAGGGATGGATGGCTTGGTGAGCCATGAGCGCGAGATCGAACCATTGACCTCGTGTGTGACGCAGAGCACCTCTAACCACTGCGCCACATGCGCTCATTCAATTTTGATATTACAAGTAAATGAACAGATTTTTTCCAACAAAAATTATTTAAAGTATTTGCTTACATGGTAAGTGTATATTTAAACAACTGTTCAAATTGGGATATTGCTTTAATGACTCATAGTATATAGCTAGACGATTGCAACACATATCAAAAACCCATCGCGTTCACGCTGTCCAGTAAATGATCTCATCCATAATTTCCCAGCAGCAAAATCGATACGTCATATATTCAACCAACACAATTAACGGCCTTAGTTGATGATCACAAGTTGACAAAAAGAAACAAAGGAAAAGTCGACCCTTGTGATTGATGTACACGTTCGCACGAAAATCAATCCTGACGTGTAATTTATCAATAACAACGAAAACAAACTTAGGTGATACATAAATGCTTTGCCAGTCTATGCAGAGTAATCAGAAAATGTTCGGAAAAGCAACTAAAAGTAAATCATAGTGAAGAACTGCAGCAAGTCTAATGTAAAAGTCAGTTACCAATAACAAATCTTTGTGAATCACAACGCCCACTGCCTACTTGAGGTGGGTGAGTTGAAACGACCTCGTAGGACTATTCCCGAGCAAACCTTATGAAGCCTATGTGACCAGAAAAATACATGTTTGATGGAATTTCTGTTGCATCAACGGTCGTAACGACAGTTCATCTAAGCATCGAATTCCACGTAAGTGTTCAAAATAATACCACCAAAGCGTAAAGAATGATATATCTATCATACGCCAAAGGGCCCTTTTGCGTTAGAAGGTGACTTAGGTGGGGGAGCTTTTCAATTACTTGACAAATATGTGATAAGGTTGTTTGACAAGGAAGAAGCAAAAGATGGCCTAGTCCTTCAGTGACAACAAGTCGCGAAATTGTGTCAAGTAAATGCGCTGAAAAAGGAAAGTAAAACTAAAATCTCCACTTTACAACGTCATCTGAATGTGATGAACATGACATGTTATTTGATGCCGTGTCTATTTCTTATCAATGTGCTTACGTCCCAATCATCATCGAATTGCATGCGATAGAAATTTGTAATAGCGGCTACTTTTCATTGATTTTATGCCATTCTAAAACAATTACCATCCGTTTCACTTACACGAAATCAAAACAGAATCAGAGTAGAATTTGCCGCATATAATGCGATTTGAATAGGATTTCACAGCACCTCGTCCGTTGATGAGGATAAAACGCCAAGAACGAAACGGATATTCAAAAGGACAAAATGTACAGCGAGCTTTTCTGAACATGAATAAGAGAATATGTTACCGATCTAATCGATGAAACTTATAGTTGAATGGGTTAGAGTTTAGGTTCACATGTCATCAAATCCTTTGTGTTCAAAGGGAATAAAAACGATTGTAAGTCATAAAAATAGCTAGTAATCATTTATAGACTGAACCAGAGCTCGCTCAAAAATCGAATACTAAACTTATCAGTACTATGAGGACTATTCCCAATTATATTTGAATATGAACAACATCCATTACCAATAATTGACCATACGCCTTTCCTTCAAACTTATACGAACACGGATGAGCGGTTAGCGTTCCTTGTCTCCCTTGAGACTCACAACGTTTAAATAGCAATGAGACGCCATCACCAAGGATATGGAATCCCCTTTACGTGATGTGAGAGTGGAAAAGGTTTTCCAAAAACATATTGCATCATTCTGTCATCATACACCATACATGACGAGTCCATTAGGTGAACATAGGTGAGATTTCTCAAGAGAAACAAAGACAAGTAACCATTTTTTCTGACAGGAAGTGCTCTAATCTCATAGGGATTATTTATCTTCAGTGTGAACAAAAAACTCTACGAAGATTTTCACGACAGAGAAAGCTTAGCTCAAGTCTGACAGTAATCTAAAAATGGTGAGTTTGCAATAGTAGCCAGCATGATATAAACAGTGCATGAGGTGTCTAAGAAGACATAACTTTTCGACATTAAGATGGCGAGAGATTGTTGAAGCTTCAAGCTATATTTAAGTATATCCACAAAGATTTATTCAAATGCTATTACAACATTCTCCTTAATACCATAGCCTTTTGGCAATAACCCCATTTCAAATAGAAGAAAGAGGGAATAAAACAATTGTGAGGAAGAAATTATGGAGCAACCCTATATAAATATATATATATATGCATATATATACATGTATATATATGCATATACATTCATGTAGATATGCTACATATGTACATATGCTACATATGTAGATACATATGTACATACATGTATACATATATATACATTCATATATATATATTCATATAGTATATGTACATATATATATATATATATATATATATATATATATGCCCTGCTAAGTTGTTAGGCTTATTTCTTAATTTGATCAGTAGTTTCGACCAGTTTTGCCTCAATGCCATGAAGAAACCAAGATTACAGAAACTCCAAAGAAACGAAGATTATATCAAAAATTATTACTATGTGTGAATCATAAATGCCGCACTTTTGAAGTTGAAGCGAGGGTGTTATCACTTGCTGTTGTAATTGTTCTTGTTCTTATAAAGCTTACAGACTCTGAAGAAGGTGTTTGCCGAAACACAGTTATCGAACTACAACAGCAGCGGATAGTAACCTAGTGTCAGCTTCACAAGGGCAGCTCCTGAGATATACATACATTACTGGTGGAAATATGGAAATTACATTAGAGAGAATAAATCAAGTTTTACGGTGTCCTCAAAAGTGGTTAGAAAACAGTTATCATAACAAGAAAGCTTTCATGCAAATTCCAAATTTGGAAATTTGATCGATAAATGTGAATGTATATATTGAAGAGTATGTGTAACAGAAAAGATCAATGACGATGTTACGATAAGGGAAAAGTGAATCGTTTGAAGACATGGGTAGTATGTCGCACAAATGTTAGGTAGAGTACTTTGAGGCTATTAGAAGGTCCGTTTTCGTAGAAAAAAAAATTTCATGAAAATTTGATAAATTATCTATGCGCCGTTTTATTGAATATTCTTCTGTCAACAATCGAAATGATCCCTTATTCTCAAACATGAGAATTTCCACTAAATTAGGTGACTTACGGCTTTGAAAAGTGGGTTTGTACTCAACGTTCTACAAAGATATGAGTTGATTACAATCAGAGGGTTTTCTCCAAAAGACATAAGGAAATAAGTGGGTGGCTCAGAAAATCAAGTTAGAGTCTAGATTTTACGAGATGTTAACATCATGAAATACAATGCTTTATCCACTTATTGGGCCAGTTTCCGACACTCCGTCACTCCAGTTTGATCAGCTGTAAGAGATACTTGCTTGAAAAGATAGCTTGATTTCTGGGATGCAGTTCAATAGGATTTCTTTCATCAGCTCCATACGCATAGTGCAACTTGTTTTTCATTGCTCGCAATCAAAAGCGGGTCGATTTGATCATATGTAGCTGAAAAGAGTTTGAGTTCAATTATATTCGATTTATCAATTTTTTCCACAATTCGCGCGGAATACAAATACGGGCTGTGTTGATCATCCCAAGCTGTCATGTTCACTTCAAAAATTTAATTGCCTATCGACAGGTTTTTCTATAAAAAAGGGAACCTTCTACGACATATAAGATCGCTAATCTAATCATCTCCGAACACAGTAGAGACCTTTGGTTGAGTTCGAAATGTGTCTTCGCGTCTTCGAAATGGAAGCAATACAAGTTGAAAAGCTCCCTGCTTTCTTTTGTTGCAAAACGTCACTAAAATTCAAAAAAATTCAACAAAGATGCCGATTTCAACTTTTACATACTCGTTGAAACAGCCTTCATGAAATGGTTCCTAGATTTCTCACGCCTAAAAATCGTAACAAATCGAGTCTTTGACGCAGCTGCCAAGCATTCAAAATGGGACATACTTTTGCATTAATCCAATACATGTTCACATCCTCTAATCCCCTTTTAAAATCACATCTGCGTAATGTTGACATTTCACTCTGTTTGTCAATCATCATATGTCCACTAAAACAGGGCAGCTGGTATTTGAGGCGTGGTGCTACGTGAAGGACTACTACGGTAATCTGCCACTCAGTAAAGAATAAGTGCAGTGTTACTGTATCAACCTAGAGAATATCAGTTGCCAACCTTTCGCAGTACTATACATAGTGCCCCATTACAAGATTGAGAATGGAATAATTTTTTGAGAACTCAATTTCCTTTTCGTACAAAGCGAAATCTTTGTATGAACCTGGTCCCAATTCTTTCATCATTTTAGCCGTTTACATACTTAACGATAAAATTCACTTGCACTACTTGAAAAATGTAATGTTTTTCAGCACGACTCAATATTGAAACACCTTGAGTTTTGTCACAAAAAAGAAAAAGCGAAAGTGATTGATGGATTTCGGCAAGAATGTGAAGATTTCAATTTTGGTGCGACTTGATTAGGCGCTAACCACGTCGCTATGGGTTCGTTTCGCTTGGAGTCGGCTAATTTGACAATGAGAGTGGAAGAGGGTCATGCTGACTGCCAACGAAGGGACGTCATTATCTTCACTCCCCTAATTTCATTAAATGTTGTGGGAGACATACACAATGCAACCAGACGGGCGAGTTATCTGGGCGACCTCTTGACTCCTTCACACAGCCTCGTAAATAAGAGCTGATGCTTTAATGTGTGAACTGACATCTTCGAGTACTCATCTGTTCACTAATAGGGCACAGAGGCCGAGAAGAAAACGAGAATTGACGTGTAGGGTCACATGAGGTAATTTAGTATTCTGAGAGGTGAATATTGTTCATCCTTTTAAGATGCTGATAATTAGGCGAATCAAGAACCTGTGTATACTACATTTGAAGACATATTAGGCCGTATAGAAAGTTCCGCACCGTTTTGGCTTTTTGATATGATTTCTGCAATGAAATTTTATGGTTTTAGTATCGCTCAACTGCGCATTTTCTTGAGAACATTTTGTTATACAACTAGCCTATACCTGCTTCAGAATAAAGCTGTCTAGGAAACAAGTTCGCTTGCTACTCATGCACTAATGGCGCTTAAGGGAGTCCACAAAAGGTTAATCGTCAGCTGTCCTTCAGATGGTCGAAGAGAATCATTTAGTGGCGTGCCGGATGCTAGCCGAAGAGTTCGATTGTTGTTTCAAGACCATCGCCAACATTCTGCATGGACTGGGCAAGGTCTGAAAGAAGTCAAAGTGAGTGCCACATGAACTGAGCGAAGCCCAGAAAGAGAAGTTGGTGAAGTTGCTATCATCATCTCGGTCGATACCCTTGCGAGCTCGTTTTCCTGAAAGACATTATCACTTGTGACAAAAAGTGGGTGGCTTTCAACAATCCTCACAAGCAAAGCACAACGGGTGGATCTCGCCCAGTCAGAAACCTTCGTCGATCTCAGTTAAGGACTTCAGCAAGGAGAAACACATGTTGGTCCGAGGGTATCATCCACTTCGAAGCTCTAGAGTCGAGGCATTGATCCCCTATAGGAAAAGTAGAGGATATTATCGAGGTCGATAGAGAATATTGCAATACTTTGTTCCGGACAAAAACCGTATTAAGAAAATTGAAACGGCACGAACTTTTTACACAGCCTATTATATACAGATGGAGATTGTCGGCGTGATTCTACGGCAATCGTCTAATCTGCTTATTTCCAATTCACAGGCGCTGTGTTACGGTCACCGCTCTGAGATGATTGTTTAGCATATTTCATATGCAAATGACTGTCGGTCTCTCGCTTGAAGACTTGAATGCCCATCAGACGTTCTATTTCCGTGTCATGAGAATGGAAAAAACAAAGAGAAGATGACATACAGAATGCAAGCACAACCGTATTTCATTAGATAATCAGATTATTAGCTGAGAATATGGATGAGAACATAGCAGTGAACATATTCGAATCTGTTCACATCTGAAGCGGTAGTATTATCATAGAGCTTTCCAGATATGTCAAAACAATGCTTATAACACCTCTTTAAATTAAGGCCCGTGTGGCGGAGCAAAATTTTGTGCTGGAGATTGAGCCAGATAAACCAATTACAGAGCCAATAATACTCTCTAATTGAAAATACAATAAAAACTAATTGTGGAATAATTTTCCTTGAACATAGCTATATAATGATATCTACAGAATTCAAACAAATAATAATGCTGAAATAGTTGGACGATTCTCATTGATTCGGACAAAAAGTGCTTCTGAACTAAGGAAAATATTGTTTTCGCTAACGTCAACCACGTACCTTAATGCATTTGTCGAGTTCTTTGAGATGAGAGCACTGATCAGAAGTGATCGTTACAACATTATCTTTTAACTCGTATAACGTCCATGCCCATTCGTCCAGTATATTGATGAAGCACTTCACCAGTCCGATATAGTTGCACTGCAAAAAAATCAAAGGAAACCGAATGAGATCAGTGTAACTTGGGGTTGTGTTTTGAAATACACAGTACTTCTACAATTTATGGTTGTTATGAAAGGATAATTGTGGTCGAACTGAAGTCATCTAGCAGTAATAAAAGCTTGCTCAACGAAACCTAATAAGGAAACAAAATTTCCAGCTTATTGCTGATGTATTCATTTCTTTTAGAACGTATTTTGTTCATACATAACAACGTGTATCTTTTATTGGCTTCTGGCGAGCAATTAGGCTTAGGTTCACGCGGACTGAAAATCGTCGGCTGAATTATTCCGGCGGCGAGTGAGAGTGTGAAGCCAGAGAAATTGTGAGGAATTCAGAGATTCTCAATAGGAATTTTAAGAAAACTCAATAATAGCGCTAGATGAGTTGGCAAGCTCCAAGCATCCGTTGCGGGAAATAATCTTGAATAGGAAGTTTTTAATAACCTCGTTTATCTAAACTTCCATGCTTCTACAAAATTAGAAGTCTTAAGTCATCACTGCGAATGGGGAAACATAACAAACACTTCTAAAAAATATGCTCAGAACTTGAATAAAAAAATTTAGTGGCAGTGATAAAGGCACTTTCCATTATCTACTATCAAAAACTTACTATGAAAAACTACTTCGTATATATCACAAAAAAAGCCGTAGAATACATTTATGACTGCTAAAAGTTATACCGAACAACGAAAAACAAATTGAATATTTAAGTCAAGAAAATTAACTGAGGAGAAAAGACCACAGTGTAACTTAATTGAGGATTCGATGTGGTTTTGAAAAGCTTGTCTTTGAATTAAAAGCTGTCTGACAAGTGAACGACACTGATACTGCTCATTTTCGACAATGATATTTCAACAATCTTTTCTGGGGCGAAATTATAGAGTAGCAGAGAATATTCGGACTATAATCGAAAGCAATAATGTTCATCTATAGAAGTGATTGCTGTGATTTTTGTCACACTGAAACCTCATCATCTGTTTCACTTATTCCGAAGAACAATCAGTCGCTGATACGATTCAATAGAATATCAATCTTAATTGTCGTAATATTTTATGGAAACATTCTTTACTCTTTGTAATAACATGAGATTTGCGACTATTACATATCAGTTAACGTACGGACCGTAGATTCCTGAGCGATAGTGAACTGATTGAACACAACTGCAATGAAAACGATGTAGCGCATCGGTGAGACCATTAATGTTTGAAGGAATCTGGAACCATATTACAAACGATATTGTTTTACCACATACGAAACAAAAAATCCGAATCATCCTAGTTGCAATATACACTAAAACAATATCCCCGTTTATGATAATGATACATTTAATTCTGTTATTCCTTCATCACGAAAATCCAATATCTGGTCTAGCTTGTTTCTTTTCGATTACATGTCAATATTGCAGAGAAAAAAATATTCATAATATAGAGATGTCTTAATACTACCGAATTCATCCTAGCTTATAATGAAGCTAGAGATGAGCAGAGATTACTATTCTCGTAGTGGCTAACGAAGATTAAGCGAATCTATGCCTGTAGAGCTCGGTAGTGACATGAGATATATGAATATTTGTCGAGTTGCTCTGGTGCAGAGCTACGGCCCTTCATGAGAATACCTGGGCAAAGAAAGGAAGTATAAACAAGATTTAATATAAAAGAATCAAAATGGATGTGTGGACAGGCCAACAGCGAGAGCGAAACAGCGCTAAACACGTGTGCCTGATGAGAGGGCGGTCATGTACTTACTTCTTCATAGGCATACCCTGCTCATACAGCAGCTTGTTGAGAACACAAACACGATAGCATGGACACAGCACCCTTGAGGCGCATGCAAGCGTCTCTATAACACCATTGCAGTAATCTAGAGGTATGCATGAACTATAACAGATGAAATAAACAACGTTAAACGACAGGCGCACGAATGTCAAGGATTTTCGTGCAGAATGTGCATAGCATATAGATAAAAAAGCGAAGAGGAGAATTTCTGGCACAGCGCCAATTGTCGGATGCATGCACTTGTATCCGATATGAGGTAGTAGTAGCTGTAGTAGTAGCGTCTGAGCCTCGGCTCCAGCACTCGATTGTTGCTCATGACAAACGTAATCCAGGTAGGAGACGGCACCAAAATAAGCACGAGCAGTCGCTATCTTCAACGTTGAACACTGCATTTGACTATTTCATTCACAGTGTCGACTACCAATAATCAAAAAAAATCCAAATTGACAAACTTCAGAATTGCTAATTATAACGTGTGCTTATACTCGCGACAGCGAAAAACGATTGATGAATTTTTTGGATGTTGAGTTTTTCATTACGTCAATATTAGGTGAAATTTTCACATATCATTGTGCATAAAATCATTGTCGGATGAGTGACAAGAATATCGACAGTTTCAACAACTGAGAACTATTATGTCACTTGATAAATGCATGAAATATGATAGGAATGAAATTAGCAAGAAGATGGAATAGCTTATGAAATCCATTATGGACTTCCAAAGAGAAGGAGAGACAGAGAGATGGAGAAAGAGCGAGAGAAAGAGAGTAGAATGAAGCGTATGCTGATTAATACCACTCATAGTGTTGTATACACAAAGTGTGCTCAGCATCAAACTTTTGTGAAGCAAGCAAATGGTGGAGGCTTTGATCTTTAATCTAGCCACAACTCAGTGAATCAAACACACGCTTGAATGGTGATGCATCACGAATTGTCCGTAGCTCTATCGACACAAATACCTAGCATACGATTGTTTACGCTCAAAAAAATAGATGAATACGATAACGAAAAACGGAGGGAACGAATCCGAAATGAGACTACGAAGCGAAATCGCGGTGAAGAAAGCGAAATTTATCTTTAACTAAAAACTAGGAAAAGACTAGAAGGCTCATTGAATAAATGGCGAGGAATCAATAAAGTCTATAGAGCCTGATGCAGATTTGGAGCTTTTTTTTAGAGAGCGACAGCAGAAGTGGGAGGAGGGGGTGAGCGTTGAGGCGCGGGTCCGCCTCATTAGAGGGAAGGCCACAGGAAAGAGGCGTGGTACAGCGAGCAGAGCACCAAGTATAACGCATCGAATCAACAAAAACCCCACGAATTCACTCAGTGACGATGGTCTAAAAGCACTTGGCGTTTTACTCACACGAGCAGAAAAGAAAACCTGTATGTTATAGTATTTGGAAAAATGATAGTGGAGCAAGCGTGCAACAATTCTAAATGGACGGCAGAACAAATTCCGCTGAGAATAGCCGTATTTCAGATGAAGGACAGAAAGATATAGCTCTCGGCGGTGATGATTTCCGAGGCATGCGCCATTCATTCGTCTTCAACTTGTAGTTTTCTCTAAGGTGATTGAATGTGGCCTTTACTGGCCGTGGCTTACCGATGTATCGTGTAGGTGCTGCCTATCCTCCCAGACAAGTCTGGTACCACTCCAACAACTCTGGATGGATGGAAGACTTGGCGTATTTTGGGTACGGGATCGAACCATCAATCACGTGTGCGACGCAGGGCACCTCTAACCACTAACCTACACGCGCTTAAATTCTAAGTAAAAGCTAGGAAAATGGGGATCCGCAGTTCAGATAATCTGTATCAACTCGAGATTCTTGCCAATTATGTGGCGTACATAGAGTAGAGATTTATGGATCAGCATAGATTATATGAATGAATTTTCAAATATCAATCAGAAGCTAGCATTGTTCAAGACATTTTTTGGATTTTTATGCTCATCACCACGAATGTGAGGATGACGAGGAATGGGTTTTTTTTTCTGTTATAAAGCAAGATAGCCAGATAGCTGCACTTTCAAGTAGCTATTACTCACAAAATGCATTCATTTCTTGTGTGAAAAACCTAGACGTCTGTTGATAATTTCAGTGTTTTTGATTGTAGCTTCTATGTCATGTTAGCAAATGCAGCTCGTCTTTTCTAATCCCTCATCAGCTGGTGTTCTATTCAGTATCGTATTTCGAATGACGCTCTGTTCACATATATTGCTGCTACATGCGTCGCATACTCTCAAACTCTTATCACATCGCCTAGTAATTGTATAAAGACAGTTCAGCACCATTTTCAGTGTTAAGGAGCTTGAACGAAGAGGACAAAACAGTGAAGTTACGAATGATGGTGACCTTAGAGGTATGACGTTAAGGCAGAATTCAGCAGATGTTAAGCAGCTGCATAGATCTAAAATTACCAACTAAGGCAGCAGAAACATTTCCATTACATAATCCATAAAAATTTCCATAAAAAATTACAAAATTTCCATGTATAATCCATATGTACACATCACACTGAAAGGAATGTTCCAAAACTAATATGTGCTCAATCGCCCGGTGAATTTGTAAACAGAAAACAATAAAGGGTAGGCTTTTTCGAAACAAATGCTAAGAAGATGAGCGTTAATGGATCTGAAGACATCAGGAGCACAACTGACTCGTATAGATAACAACAAGTCATATTCGCAAACTAACCTTTTATTGCTAGGTGCATTTCTGCGAAACGAGGGGTTCAGTCGCTATCCCTATTGAAGGTGCAGAGATATAGGAAGTGCGCACACGATGCTTTTTCAATAATAATAGGTTTGTAAGATGTCATTAGACCGGAAACCGTACCCATAACGAACCGTACAACACATTGTTAGTAAATCGCATCTGTGCGGTTATGTATTCGAATTACACATAGCAATTTAACGCAATTGTCTGTCTCCCATAATGGGGAAAATGACAACAGTAGCTGTTAAGTAACTGGTTGGAGCGGGTGAATTAGGTATAGTAACGCCAAAATATCTTAAGAATCAACGAGAAGATCAAATGTCCACAGCGGATTATCGCATGTGATCCGAATTTAGTCACACATGAAATTTATAATAGGAGAAGTTGTTATGGTAGCCGTGGATCTTTCAGATATCAAACAACACATGATGAATTTAGAAGAACATTCATTTAAAGCGGCGCTCTAAGAGGTACATACGAAAACGGTATAGAAATAGAATCGTTTTTTGAACTGTTATATGAGCGGTAAATCACCTAATACCATACGATATTTATATCATCCTCAGATGGATTAGCGATGAATTCCATATTAGCGAATGAGTGATGTTTGTACAAGACCACTTAACCTCTTCGTATACAAATCACGAGAGATGAGAGTGTATCACTCATTATACACCAATGATCACTAAGAAAATATAGAATGTCGAGAATGAAAAAAAAATTTTAGGCGTGGCTAGATTAAAAGAGCAAACTTTTCTTGCAAACTTTCTAATCAGTGACCGACTTTGCACTGCATCGTTCAAGGAACTGCCAAGTGTATTTAGATATCGTGCAGCTATAATAACAATAGATAGACAGTTTCACTCATTTATATATTATATATATATATATATATATATATATATATGCGCAAAGACAAATATTGATATTATCGAACGTTTTCAATGATTGAGATATTTCTGAGAGGCATTTTTACGAATATTACCATGCTTATAAAAGATAAACAGATTAACAAACCTAACTCTTTCAATCAAGTAATCAAAGTTGATAGCGGAAAAAACAAATCAACAGCAAGAATAATTATTAGAGAAAGAACGTAGAACGATGATAACTATCACGGTGATGGGATATAGCCTGTCTAGTAGTAAGAAATGGTAAGGGTTATGTGTTAGGTTCGATTAGCACGTAATGGTTACCATACCAATCAGGAATATATGATCACAGTGAATAGGGTATGAATGTTAGTGCATAGACGAATCTTATCTGAACACGCTTTCGTTGTATGTTATTTGCTAATTTCCCTCAAGCTTCAGAAAATTTGTACAATGATTACTTCTCATTCACCTATTTACACAGTCGCACGGGGGGCTATTCGCTACTCACCACAATCCATTGTTAAGAGTTCATAGCATAATTTGTCTAGGTACATACCTTTTGAGAGTGATTTGCTCAAGAAACAAATATAGTACGTTAGATATTCATAAGTAAAATAAAAAAGAAAGATTGCTCCAATGTCGCCAAGATGAAACACAAGTACACGACTTTTTCCGTCACTCGTTTCACCGTACTGCTTCTAATCACCGAATCTTCATTTAATATAAAAGAAACCAAAAACAAGTATCCAAAAGAAAGGCACAACATCTTCAAAAAAAAAGCAACGAACTGTTTGGAGTTTGAAAAATTATTGCTCTTTGGATCTCAATGACCTTGATCTTCAACGGATGCCACATTTCTTAGTTTTCAAATCATCATGGGTTAGGTAGCGGAGAAATCTTTTTGCTTCACATCAATACTTACTACACTATGGTTGATTTCTACGTATTTACACGAGAGATGTGAACTGAAATCTTTGCTGATATATGCAACGAAATTATGCAGATTTGATTCCCAAACGAATCATGTAGTCCAAAACGAAAAGATGGAAAGATGAAACGAAAACTAGAAAAGAAAATCTGACAGTACATGAAGAGAAATATTCATATAGTGATAAAACTTGAGAGTGGACAATAATAAAGAGAAGTGAAGACGAGGAGAAATGACGTCAACTATTACACGGCGATCATTCGGCTCTCAGTTTCACTATAAAATTGAAGCTATAAATCAGTCATATATAATGGCATATTCTACTTCAATCGAACTGAATAGAGAAAAGACTTATTTATACAAAAATTAAAGAAAGACGAGCTATCAAATAATTCATGGCCTTTCTTGTGATAACTTAGTTCTTCGCTTGTTTCCTGCCATTCTCATATATTCATAGAGTTGTTCTCAGCCTAGAGTATCGTTAATAAATTGACATATTTTGATACACTAGATAATAATGGCATTCAGTTATTTTTGGGAAGGGGAGGGAGTAGGAAGGAAAGGAAAACGGGTAGTTACGTGAGAGGTTATCACAAGCTTCCACATTCATCAACTCTACCCTAGAACCCAATCCTCGAGAAACTTCATTATTTTCTTCACCTTTCAATAATCTACAAATATAAGAACTTTATGAAAAGATGACCTTGAATGTGGTGAGCATTCTCATTTCTATATAGTCGTCATAATGACGACCATTGCTCAATGAAAAAGACATGCGTGATAAAATATCATTTTTTCTAGCAACAATAAGAGGAGTGAAGGAATGGGAGGTCTTCAGAGCGATATAATTTGTCATTAGCAAGGAAAAATAACAATCGAAATGTTTCTTTATAGCTAGTCGGTAGCAACTTCCCGTCGGCATAAAACAAATAGATTGTTTTACTATTTGTTGCATAAGTCATGGACGAAAACTTAATGAATGACAGATTAAGATGAAATTTTATAGTTATAAGTAACAGTAATAAAATATCATTTTAGTCATTTGAATCACTCCGGCTAAGCTACAAAGCTCATGAATTCAGATTAATTTGAGTCTTCTTGAATGAATACTTGTAGCAAAGCTCCCTTCACTGACGACTGTATAGTGATAAATGTGATTGGTTTGAAGCAGAAATGAGAACACTTCAACATAGCGTGGTAAGGAAACGTAATGTCAAAATATATAGTGAGCGTCTATTGGGCGCCTTAGAGACGCCTAATATCAGGTTCAAGGAGGTAATTACCCGTATCGTTACCTCATCACATCCAGTAATGATAAAATGTGGCAGGTGACGAACGATAGCTATTCATAGAAGATCATGAATTATTGAATAGGAGAAACAGAACTAATCCCGCTCACCTTCCTAGCAACTCGACAATATCATTACGTAAGATCAGAGCAAAAAAAACGAAACCTCAAGTTTAATTTCAAAAACATCTCACTATCAATTTTTACCAATGTCCTTACTAATAGCACCATAATAGATCGGGAAAATCAATATGGTCAGTGCATAAGGAACAATTGAGTTCACCTTGCTTTCCTGATAAATACCATTAAGCAGATATTTGTGCCTCCAACGTTCTCTATCTCCATTGGGTCCTCTTATGCTGGGCGGTAGCAAACAAAGAAACGACCCATATTTTCACTGAACAAAAGCCTTTCATAAGAGTGGTTATAATCGTTCAAAAGCTTGAATCTCGAGCTACTAAGCTAGATATTCGTTGTTGAAAGACTTTTTTAAAGCGTTGTAGCATCCAGAATAAAATTAGGTTTGTACAGGCTGCGGCTTTTACTATAAGTTTGCTGAAAGCACGAAAGCATTTGAACGCAGGAATCTTGTAGGAGCAAGGTCATATGTTTTATTTGGAATTTCTTCCAATGCTAAAAGAAATTTTCAAATGCATAACAAACATTGTCATGTGTGCAACGCATCACCGCAGTCGATTGATCGCGGTGTTGAAACCACGGGCAGCCCATGCCCTTCCCCCAGCTCGTAGATTAGCCGAAAACAAATGCCCGTGCATGTGAAACTTGATTTTAATTTTCCTTACTAACTGCGGTGAAACGGTATCTCCAGAAAACAAGCACAGCGTTGGAAGTCGCGGAAACTTATATCTTTGAATGGTCTATTTATGATATGAGAAAGGAGTGCTGTCCTGCGAGAGATATGCGTGCGTGATACACAAAAGTTTCCTTTCCGCCACAGCGTCATAGAAAGATTCTTAGATAAGGCTGACATAGCGCAGTAGCCACAGACTTGAGCTCCACAGTGGTTACTGAAAGTGCAGAAAATCGTTGTCCAGTGAAGGGGTCGTTCTCCTGATTTGCTCCTGGGTAACAGAAAGGAACTAAATCATGCTTCACATCGGTCGCGTGCCTTCATCATTATTCCCGCTGGATGAACGGAAAGAATATGAGCTTCTTAAGAAAATTTTATACTATCAGAAATGCATGTTTTGTTTGAAGTCCTTTTCAAAGAGGAGAGGAATCCTAAATTCAACAACAAAAATAGCACTCGACAGCGTCCGCACGGTTTATTGGCCTCGTTATCGATCCACGGCCAACACACGCACTGGGCGATGAGGAAATACGCGGTAAATGTGAACTCGAATTTTATTTTACTTACTACAGTAAAACTGTATTTTTATATGATGAAGACAGCACTGGAGTCGTCGAAACTTGCGCTATCGAAAAGTTTCTCACAATTCAAGGGAACAGCTTTGTTTTGCGAGAAACATTCGTGTGGGAAGCATAAATGTTTTTTTTTGCTATAAAGCTGTAAAAAGACTTTTTCAAAAAACGAACATGCACCGCAGGAGCACGAGATTAAAGCTTTCGAGAAATTAGTATTACTCCTATGAAATTTTCTTGTCAAGCGAAAGGGATCGTTTTCTTAGTCGTTCCCGTCTAACGGAAGGGAACCTTGCATTGTTCAAATTTTGTATGGTGTGGAATAGAAATGAATTCTCCTTTTTGTAGTTGAGAAAAACTTATACGTGTTGAATGGTACTGAAAGACTGTGCTGTGTAAAGGTCGTAGACGCAATGACACCTCAGCAATATAAGGGCTCTTATTTTATTTTAAAATGTCAAAAAACATCACAACACTCCTTACGCTTGAACAGTACATTTGAAGCGATACAAAACACAAAAGAGAGCAAAATTCTTACTCATATTCTCATTCAGTTCCCTCAATCGTTCATGAATTTGGCTTCGATAATCATCCCTCGTAAATAATACCGCACAGGATTCCTAATTACTCATTTCTCACTACATTAACCGTAAGTAATTGGAGCTCAACCAGATGTATACCTTAGAACAGAACCAGAATTCAAGTTGACTCAAATTTCAACAGGAAAAACTGATGCAGTAGGACTTAGATATTCCTGTTAATTAGTCATGACAATTTTAGAAGCTACAAACATCTGAAAATTTGCGGTTACTGAATGACTTAGCGAAAAAACTAGTCGTCTATTAGTGAAGTCAGCTGTACTTAACGCAATTCGACAATCACCACCGGTTAATTGAACACCATAAATGCCCGGCATACGTAAACACACCCACTAAAGCGATTATGACAACTAGAAAAACACCATCTATATAGTTAAGTAAAATAAAGTCAATGTATTAGAGAGGAATTCTCAGGAAAAAGTAGTGTGAGCCTAATCTGAATGAAATAAGAACATTTTCATCTACAGGTTGTTGTAAATCTTGATGTTATTTATAGTAAGATTTGATAAGCATTGCCTACTATGCAAACCACAAAGTCTTTTTGAGCAAAAAATTTACTGAGACTCGATACACACATATATATATATATACACATCGATATAGATATATAAAAAACAAGAAGCTCTTGCTAAAGTCTTTTGAGAGACGAACTTATTTGAATTTTTTCTTTATTATCCAAGGTACGTCGTATGCAACAATGATTAGCTACGGACAAAGACGCAAAAACTCATCAACTAATTGGCATGATTAAGAGGTTGAATGGTGGAGAAGCATTTCCTTCGCAGAACCTATCTGGAAGGGGGTCACACATGTGCTAAGAGCAACTGCAACTAGCAAAACTTCATAAATGAGTTTGACACACGACTGCTTAATTTTTTATGATAACTGGAACATACTACAAGCCTATATAATGTTTCATATTCTGAACAATGAATTAGTTATTCCTCTATTTTGTTTTGATTATCAAAATGTTCATTACTACATAGCCTATAGGTTCGCTCCTTACATATTTTATAGAAGGTAAAGTAACTCTGAGCAAATTTGAAACTTCCTCACGCAGAAAAACTCAATTCATCACTTCATTTCCTTGCTATTCCTCAGCAAGAGCTTTCAAGTCTTAGCAAATGCAAGTGATGTTGTACGATAGATGAGAGATCCTTGAACATCACTTACAAAACTATTGTGAATTTACTATACTATTATATAATACTACTATAAATAAGCACAATGTAGGCAACAACAAGCAAACAGGAAGATGGAGCATGTTATCAAAGAAAAAGAAAACGATGTTCAGGTTCACCATTTTGGAAATAAAACATAGTAATAAAAATATTGGGATTTTCTAGAAGATTTTTCATTTTCAAAGAATTTTGAGAGGTCACTCGAGACGAAGATAATGGAATGTGAAATAAAAAGCATGAACCAAAAAATTTTTTTGTTTATATGCTAAAAGCACTAGGAACAATATGAGGCCTTGAGATATTTAAGTCCTAGAATGCTGCTAACTCAATACAAAGTTGAATATCCAAACTACATCACAACGCTATATATCTGTTTTCTTCTCCATTCGATTTCGCTCTCGCAACAACAAATTTGCCATTGAATAGTGCTGATTGGCCCTACTTTACTCTAATGGAAATCTGACAAGAGTAGACTACATCGAATTTTTCGCCAACACGTCATTCTTTGCTATAAACTACACAGCATATAGCTGGAATTCACCTACTGATATCTACTAATTCTAGTGCTCCTGACATATTCATTTATTGAAAAGTAATAAAAAAAGGAGTAATAGGACGAAAAAATGAAACACTAGAAGTGAGAGGGTTTCCGTACTAACGCTTATCTTGTAGTCACAGGATTGTGACACATTTTATAAGGAAGTCAATACTCATGACTCGATGTTTCATATCAGATTGTTCCATAAGTTTCGTCACTAAAGCAATAAACACTGAATTTATTAACGAGAAGTAATTAAAATTGTAAGATTCTGGTATAGTTCAATTGAGCATTTTCTTGTGAACATTTTCTTATACAACTTGCTTAGACGTGCTTCAAGATGGAGCTGTTCTGAGAACAAATTCGCTTGCTACTCATGCACAATGCCGCATAAGGGAAAATGCTAGTGAGGCGGCGCGCATGATGAATGGAGCTTCTTGTGGACGCCCTGAGCGTGACTGATCCTCCAGATTGTTCTCCCCAACTTTGAACTTCGTATACCACTTCCTAGCTGTCTTTTCTACGAACGTATCAACGTGCCAATCTCCATTAATCTTACACGCCGCTTCACTAGCATCTTTCCCATCGCTCCATTTGTGCATGCGTAGCAAGTGAATATTTCCAAGATAGCTTCATCTTACAGCAAGTATGAGCAAGTTGAATATTAAAATGTTTGCAAAAAGTGCGCATTTGAACTATACCAAAATAGTCAAAGTCCATTAATATTCAATTAAAATATTCGATGTTCATACTCTAATGCCAAAAATTATGCAACGATCTAATAAAATATTTTTTGAGCCTTAATATTAAGATCTCAAAATTGTACCAAAAGAAACTACGGCTGAGAAGCTCTTAGTGTGTTTGGAAATCTTTCTCAATTCGAAAACTAGAACGAGGAGCGATACACACATGAGATACATTGAGGAATTTTTTTCAAAAAAAAAAGTTCTTGGAAATTGACCAAACTCGCTAAAACGAATTACGTCATATAAGAAAGACATTGCAAGAGCGTAAATAGATAATGATCACTTCTTCAGTCAGATCACGCGGTCGCATTCTTTTCCCCACCATCTAGTGCTTCTCGTCATTGGGAGAAGATTGATAAAGTGTGAGTGACACTTCAATATCGAAAAAATACAGTATAACAGCTGGGCGAAGTTTCGCTTGTCAAGTTCGCGCCGAGAAAACCGTCACCGTCATATACAATAACGTTCTTGTGAATAAGAGATCCAACCAATATCGTCAAATCCTCTGTGATTGCCTTAGAATGACTGGTAGAAGTTCAAGCAACTACAGTAGGTGGGGAATATATTGCAGCAATAGCTATAACATCAAATTCCTTCTATTTGACTGATCTTTGCGATAGAATGATGTTATAGATTAACTCAGTGATGTAGAGTATTGTAGTAGAACTTTTGCGTCGTTCGGGACTCGAACACGAATCTCGGTGGGCGTACTCTAACCCGTTGCACTACTGGCGGCCATTTTGCCATCACTCTTTGTACACTACAGCGCGATACCGACTACCTGGCCCAAACGATTGACGGCTGGTCGCTGAGAGATAGATGTGTTGTAGCGAAAAAAAGAGTGGTGCTAAAACAGTCGTTAGTAATGGAACGAATTAGGAAACGCGCTCACGGCTAGGGTGACATGCGTGTTCAAGTCCCGCATGACGCGAAGGTATTGCTCATCACCTTACATCACCGAATGCTAAAAAAGAATACCTACTTAATATTATATACTTGCGTTATAACAGTCAGTGAAGTTATTTAAATGTGGGGCGCCTGATGCGCAGTGGTAAGAGGCGCTCTGCGTCGCACACGTAGTCAGTGGTTCGATCCCGCGCTCATGGCTCACCAAATCGTCCATCCCTCCGGATCATTTAACTGGTAACAGAATTGCCTGAGAGGATAGCAGCACTGGCCTGACACATCGGTAGGCCACCGCTATTTATTGTGAAGGCCAGAATGCATTAAATCACCTCAAATGAAGTTAAAAATTAAACACAAATGCAACACGGAGCCTCAAGGGATTGATCGAAAACGAAAGCTTTATTCTTTAGAGCTTTTGCCTACATACCCATGCTACCAGCATAAAATTGTCAGTTTAGGTGTCCTGAATGAGTCGATGCATCGCACTCTTCCATATTCGCTTTCCCTGTTCAATTCTTTCTCGATACAACCTATTCGCAGATTCTCAGAAAGTTCTTAAATAACTGTATATCCTATAAAGCTGAAGGTATGACAAGTATAACTCGTTTGATACACAGAATCACATTGAAATTTTTTCCCATACTAAGGGAACTCTGCGAAACTCTCATAGTTGATGAAAATCACATGGTAAACAGAAAAAGTTTGTAACAGAGTACTAATAGTATGATAGGCTATTCCTAATGTCCGAAATGGCTCATGAATCAACAAGAAGAAGGAGAAGCATAAGAAGGTCTGTTGATTAGAACTTAAACTGGTCCTACAAAACGACGAATAGCGTTCAACTGACATCACTTTATCCACTGTTTTGATTCACCTCAAAAACCAATAGTGTTGTTGTTTTCATTATTTTAAGCAGAATTTTCTCATTCATAGAATTCCTTTGCTAACAGTCCACAACACTGCATCTAATCGAGAATTGTCCTAAGTGTTCTGATATAATTTGGAAACAATTCTTATACGAATGTTCTTTGCTTAACATGTACGAAAAAAACTTTGACAAATTTCACACTCCAAAAATTTACTTGTATCACCAACTATACAACAACATGCTTTTTTGGTTAATACGAGTAATTAAAATCTTCTGTTTCCATCCCGTCTCTTGAAGGTCTTTCCCATAATGTACTCATCGTTGCGACGAAACCCTAAGCAAACATTTTGTTATTCCACTAATGTGAAAACTCTTCTTTGTCTTCCAAGCAATGATAAACTCACAATCGAGGACTTTCTGGCACGTCATCGGTTCGTGGTACTTATTACGCCCAAAATACTCACAAAGACAAGTACTGGGGTAACTAATAGACCGACATTTTCCTTGCTGCTTGGTATTCTTTTTGTCACCGTTTTCCTTCAACTTTGCAGGCTCAGTGGACTTTTCCATATTGTTTCTCATACTGACACCTGAAAACACAAGTAAAATACACTTCACAGCATAAACTGCATAGATTAGTGGAGAATTTAACAGAACTACAACATATTTCAAAATGACTACTGAAAATTGCAGCAGTGGAAACAATGAGCAGTTAGAAGTAGGTTGAAATGGCTACTTGGCGTTCGAAAGCATCTACAGTGATCATACCGGTAAGGTTGGATGAAGGACGACGACGGTTTGCCAACAAGAAATAAATGAGACTTACCGAAAATCCACATGGTCATTCGATTTTATCTTTATCATTCTTATCAGCACTATGTTTACTTGTAAAAACATAATTATTCATGAAATTTGTCTACCTCTCTTGCAGACCTAAATAGACTACGGGCTGGAAATCTGTTTATTTCTCTAGATCAGTTCTATAACGATTGTATTTCTAAATCTGATAATGTTAAGTGATGTGCAAAACTTCTGCGTCAGGCAAGACTCGAACCCACACTTCATCCTACTGGGCCGCGTGCTCTGACTCATTTGCTCTACCAGCTCCTGTAACTGTATTTCTATTTGAATATTATATGTAAACCATCAAGGCCATCGCTCTACTGTCAATCTTTCTTATATATCCTATCATATCTGTCAGCATACAACTTTTAACCGACTTGAACGGTGCTCTCAGTGGCGTAATAGCAGCACGAACCCCCAATATGGATGAAACACAGGTTCGAGTCCCATCTGAGGTCGCGTTTGCGTTTTTTTTATGACTCTATACAGTTGGAAAATATTTTTGTTCTCATTTGTTTTATTGGTATTTTCATTTATCAAACTGAAGTTCTTCATTTATTGAAATAAACAGTGCTAAGGAAAACTAAGAATCCTCCACGTTTTCAACTCGCCCTAAGGAGTTTATAGTAGAAATCTGTAAACGCGCTCTTTCATTACATTCTGTATGATTTTCTTTCTTTTTTCTGTATATAAAACGCTTTCAGCTTCTCTTTGGCAGCACAGACGGAAAGACGTCATCTTGTGCATCATCGCTTGCCGTTATGCAGTTACTTCTATCTATTTTTCTCCTAAGGTTTTTGGTAGAATTGTTATGTATTTTTACAAATAGTCCGTCTCCTAGAGTAAGTTATAGCAGTTCGGCAATGCCGTGCAGTACCAATGTGATCACTGCTTTTATAAAGCTCCCTAACTAATTGAGGCACTTCATCGTCAGAGTTAATCCCGAACTGGAAAGACAGAAACACACAATCCATACATCAAGTCATTCAAAGTCACTGCTAAACCAAATTTGATTTCAATGGTCCTTACGATAATTCTTTTTATTTTGTCACTTTATTCTATCCGTCTTTTTTTCTCTAATTGTACGGATCTCAGAACTTCCACTACGGCTGGAAAGAAAGTCTGGGGCACTTTATTAAGCATGAGATAACTCCCATGCATATCATGGGATAGTACAGTTTCTCATGTGGGATTCTCCCACTTAAGACCTAGATACTATTCGTCTTTATTTACACTTTGTTACACGCCTCCGCCATGTCGAACGATACGATAAAAGTTCGTGTTTTATTGCGTTATTTTCGGAGAAAAGGGTGCTTCCTAGCGAGCTGCGTCGATGAAATCAACAAAGTTGAAACGGAAGGCACAACAAGCAAATCTTCTGATGGACGCTTGTTTCAACGCTTCTCAATGCCGGAGATTTTGATCTCAAAGACAAGCCTCGTTGAGGACGTTTGACAAAGTTGAATGACGAGAATGCGATTGCTGTTACAGAAGATGAACCGTCACAAGTGTTCGCGAATTGGAAACCGAATTAGATGTTTCTCGAGTAAAACGTGTGCCAGCTCATCTCCGCCAGCTTAACTTTGCTCACAAGAAGCCATGACAAGATCATTTTCCGATCAGTGGCAACACTTTTTGAAGGGTCGCCGATTTGAGTCGTTCGACGAAGCTGAAGAAGCATCTCAAGAGTTCTTTCGATTCGAAGGCGAATGAATGGTACTTCGACCGGATCCGAAACCTGGTGGATCGATGGCTAAAAGTCGCAGAAATCGATAGGCTTTATTTTAAAGAACAGTTTTTATTGTTTTTGTTTGGTATTCATGCATAAAGTTTCGATCTTTTACAAATGCCCCACAACTTTCCTTCCAGCCTACCAAGTGAAGTTTCACTCACACTGCCTATCAGCTTGGCAGAGCTCAGATCTTCAAAGTGCCTCTAATCTTCGAAAGTCAAGATAATGAACACCTGTGAAGAAACAAATGGCTGCTCATGCAACGAAGCGGCCGACAAAGGAACAAAACGAAAACTGAAGTGAGATCTAAAAGAAAGCAAATTTCTACTTCGGGGTCCACTCCGAGCATGTTCGCGGCTAATCTCAGTCGTCTACATGCGCAGCTGACGACTTCAGGATTACGGAGGAAGCCACGCGGACGTCACCGTCTTCGAAAAAGACCCCCACTGTAGATGTAACTGAACGAAAGGAAACGAAAGAAAACGAAAAGAAATACAACAAAAACATCACCATTCTACAACAAGCTACCATCGACGTAAGACCGGGGGCTGGGCTAGACGACATTTTTGTCAGAACTGTCTATTTGCATTAGTAGCATCATGATTTTTCACACTTTACCAATCCGTCTTCACAATTTTTTCACTTTGTGGATCCTAGTACTTGTACCATTCAATTCGCACTCTACGTCTTCTTCGTGAACGCCGCCGGATACTGTTTGAGCACGCGCGTCTCCTTGTTATGGCGTTCCATAGGGCGTTCGTTGCTGCCTGCCGGAGAGTACCGTGAGGCGAAGATCTGCGCCGCGCCTCGCCACGACAGGCGTCACAACCCCTCGGCGACGACCCGTTACGACGGTATCAATCAAATGAATGTACACAAAACATGAATTAGTGCTGACCGTATTTGGAATTTCCATAAAATTGTACGCAAGTATCCCAGCCATGGATACCAGTTGATTGATAAAATCGAGGGGTCCTGACAACGATCGTCTGCCCGCAGTAATTGAAGGAGTTTGGGTTTCTGTCCTTTCTTTTTCATTTTTCATCTTTTCTTTCGGTTTTTTCTTCTTAATTATCTTTCTTATTCAGTATTGTGTGCGTGCGATGATTAACCACAGTTTTGGATGAATTTTTCTAGAGAAGACCGCCTGTGCCGCAGTGGCTAGAGGTGCTCTGCGTCGCTTACGAGGTCAGTAGTTCGATCTCGCGCTCACGGCTTATCAAGCCATCCATTCCTGGAGGGTCTGTGAATTGGTACCAGACTGGTCTCAAACTTATCTGGGAGGATGAGCAACATTGGCTCGGTTCAGCGATAGGCCATCGCGAGTCATTGTAAAGGCCAGATATGCATTCGATCACCTCAAACGGAGCTAAAAATTGTAGCGCTTCCCTCAACGACTGAACAACGCCGAGAGCTTATTTTTTATTATTGTGTAGATCTCGCTTGTCAATTATTTCGTCTGACTTTCAGAGAAGCCCAGACATCATTGGGCATGCCCGCCGAGTTGGATGTGGTGAGGATAATTCTGAGTGTTCGCTAATGCTAATGTAGTCGACTAAGAATTAGTGGTTCTTTCTGATTAGGAGGGAACAAATGAAAAATCGATATCATTCGTTGGAAAAGAACTTTTCATGGGAGCCTTAGTAACCATTCGAAAGCTGAGCCTTGAGTCTACAGCCCCACTTCGCCAGTTTTTCAAAACACGCTTTCTATAGCGCTGTAAAATCCAAAATAAAATTATGTATCACACGATCATGTGTTTTTTTTTTCTCATCTCGCTTATATTTCGCTAGACAAAACTCCTATCTCAGAGTGCTAGTACTCATTCGATGGCACAATCTTCAAAGAACTCAAAAATGTGTTTGCTTTTCAAAGAAGCTCTTTTGATCTTTTGATCTCCTGTGGTTTTTTGATTTGTGCTTTGAACTTTCACCGGACAGAGCGCTTTCTCTAGAGTATTGACAATCATCAGATAGCGTAATGTTTCGTGATTCTAATGATCTGCTTATTTTCTGTAAATACGGTTTAACAGGGAAAATACGATCAAAATTCACAATTTTCGGGAATGTTGTTTACAGGCTGTTCGACAAGGCGAAGGCCGCGGGAGGGGCGGCGCGGGGTGGGGCGCTTGATATTTTGATATTTAATTGGGAATTTTTCCTGCGCTTTGGAACTAACTCTGGATAAAACGATTGACTAAGACACTACGAAAATTTCTCTACACACTGATATGATTTTCGGCTTTCACCGAATTATACGCGTGATAAAATGAAGGAAAAAGACAAGTGTGAAACATAATTTTTTATTTCTGGATGCTACAGCGTTATAAACGGTTGTTTTGAAAAGCAGGCGACGTGAGGCGGTATCCTCAAATCTTAGCTTCTAAATGGTTACTAGCACTCCTATGAAAAGTTCCTCTCCAGCGAATGAGATCGATTTTTCATTTCTTCCCCCCCCCCCCCCCCATCAGAAAAGTCAGGAATCTTTTTATCTTGTTTAGAGGCAAGTTCAGCAACCTGCAGCAGAACTGCTGTCGTCATTATGTGAGGGGCATTCGCGTGAAGAAAGACGTAAGGTTTTGAACGAGCATTTGATGAGTATCCAGAAGCAATATGATAGCTCGTTGTCTGGGATTGAGAGAACTAAGGCAAGCATTGAGGAAGCCAGAGTAAAGTACGTTGTCTTGTCGTTTTCACGTATTTGTCCATTATAAGGCGGCAAATGAATATTCGACCACATTCGCTGGACAAGAAATTTTCAGAGGAATGTTAGTGATTGTTGGAAAGCTTAAACCTCTAGCTAGCGCAATACTTGACCAATTTTGAAAGAAATCTTTTTTACGTTTTTACAGAAGGAGAATCTATGTGTTCCACAAACGGATTTTTTTTGCAAGACACAGCTCTTTATTTAGACCATTAGCAGTTGTTCGATAGCGTTAATCTCGGCGATTCCAACGCAGTGCTTATTTTCTGGCAAGAGCTTTTCTCCGCAGTGTAGCAGGGCATATAAGCTCGAGTTTCACGCATTCGTCTTGCTTGTTTACAAGTTAATTTACGGTCGGTGAGTCTGGTAACCGCAGATTCCATGTAGCGGCCGGCCATGATCGATCGATCGGCGTTTGGGAGAAGTGCGATTTTTGTCATTCGACTAGAAATTTTTTTCTCCACTTCGATAGGAATTTCACTTCAAATGTATGACTTTGATACTAAAAGACTTTATCTGTACGATCATATACTTTTTGTGCTTCCAGCGAAGTAGTAGTTGTATTGCGCAGTCGATGTGAAGCATGATTTTATTCTAAATTTCACAGCGTTATAAAGTGGTCTTTCGAAAAAAAAATCACCCACGTTCCGCAATATCCACAGATTCAGGCCTTGGAACGATTACTAACACTCCTGTGAAAAATTCTTGTCCTGCGAATGGGGTCGAATATTCATTTGTGCCTTATAATGGGTCAGAAGCCGTTTTCATGAGTGGTTTCGCAGATATTTTGAATGATCCTTTTAAGGTATGAGAATATGAATGATATGATTCGAACACTCGAACAGTTAAAGTGCAGTCTGGAGCAGCATATTCGAACTGTGAGGTTGAATGAGAGTTCTTTTGCTGGAACGTCGGCAGTTCTGGAATATGATGCAGCTAAGACACGCACCAACAATCTCATTAGTGTTATCAAGGTTTGTTACCTCATTCCTGTCATCGTCTTCGCCACCGTTTTCTTCTTCCTTTCTCCCGTATCCATTTGTTATAGAGATGTCTTTAGAGATCACTTGCAGGCGAGATCACAATGGGAGAGAGCTGGAGAGCTGCTGAAAGAAGAAGGAAAAGAAGACCAGCAAAAAATGTATGAATGTCTCGCAGATATGCAAGCTAGTCAAGAGATACTGGCCAAGGTTGGTTTTACTAAAGCTAACCGGAATAATCTGAGTGTACATATTACAGTATGTCTCCAAGGGCTTCGATATTAGAGAGTTCGAGGAGATGAAGGATCGTTTCTTAGCATGGCAGAGCGCTGCTTTGATCTTTGCTATACAACAGGCAGATTTCGAGAAATTGGCAGAAATCCAGAAGACCTATGAAAATCTTGGCCGTAAAGATGGTAAGTTCTTCTGACCTCCTAATCTTTCTTTTAAATCAATTGAATAGCTCCTTTCATTATTATTTGAGCCAACATGTCATGTGGTCTGCTAAGGGCTCTTGTACAGCCCGAGACACGTGTTTCGTCCTTACAGACTCATCAGCCGGGCAGAACCCGTCGTCTGTCGATCTTTTCTATAGTCCAGTTCTCTCGGGAGCGTTACACTCCTTATAGAGAGTTGTCCACGACGTACGTTTTACACTCTATGTCAAGCGAGGTTTTCACGTATAATATATAGGTATAATATGATAGAAATTCCAGCCAGTTAGCAATCGAGTGCGAAAACACTCTGTGTTAGGTGAAAATTTCGCTTGACATAGAGTGTAAAACGTACGTCGTGGACAACTCTCTATAAGGAGTGTAACGCTCCCGAGAGAACTGACTATAGAAAAGATCGACAGACGACGGGTTCTGCCCGGCTGATGAGTCTGTAAGGACGAAACACGTGTCTCGGGCTGTACAAGAGCCCTTACCAGACCACATGACATGTTGGCTCAAATAATAACGAAAGGAACTTTTGAAATTTGAGCGTGGTCTTAATAAAGCACTAGATGGAAAGGTACAATTGAATAGCCTTTTGTGAGGCTTGTTAGGACACTCACGTACTACTAGGCGGACCCGTTTCGCGCTTTCAGACTTATCAGCATTACAGTGCCTTTCGGTTCAGCCGATCCCTCGGGGATACACCCCCTATTTATTGAGGAATGGAAGTCGAATAACAAATCACCGCCAGTCAGGTGATAGAGCCCCCAACATTGCAGTCCACAATCCCATATTACTGTTTTTTTCAGCGAACTCTATAAAAGCAGACGATTGAAGAGGTAAGATTCATTTTACCAGCCACGAGCTCAACTGTTGGTCCATGCATTATCGGAGGATTTATCACCTGACTTGCGATGATTTGTTGTTCGGAGTCGATTACCTTATAAGCAGGGGTGTATTCCTAAGGGATCAGCTGAACCGGAAGGCACTGTGCCACTGTGAGCTTGTAAGTGCGAAACGGGCCTGTGGAGTACTGTATAAGTGCCCTACCAGACCTCACAAAAGGCTTAGAGCATGTTATGTGATTATCAGCTTATTTTTGTTTCTGAGCGAGGTCTATAAAAACAGTTGAATGAAGAAGTACAATCTATTAGGTTGAGCTGATCTGTTATAGAGTTTATTTCTATCTTTCGTCGTGTTTCGTCGAACAGGCTACGAGAGTTTTCATCAGATGGAGCAACTATTCAGTCGATTATTGCTTCTTTATACAAAGAACTGGAATTCGTTTTCACTCATCATCACAAGTAAAGTGGATGTTTTTGAGTCTTTCTTTCTCCGTTGTAATTGTCCATTGTCGACTCATTAAAGAGTTCTTCGTCGATTTCTCAATGATGGCGATGCGACAACTCTACTCTCACAAGCTATCGAAGAAGGGCTAAATGAGCTTGATCTTTCCGCATCATTTGCCAATCTCATTTCTGCAGATGAAAATCCTGTAGAACTTCTCCAGAAGATTTCAAAGGTTGGAACTTCTTACATCTATTTCTCTTCACTCCAATTCATGGTTTTGTGATTGCGATTTTTGAGGTATTGACGACTCGATCAGAAGTTTCTTCGAAGATCACACAACTTGCTGGTACTTATCTTCATGTTAGAACAAAAATCATTCATAGTCTTGTGGCCCCATTCCGTTCTGCCCTGACTGCCTATGTGTTGACAAAGATAAACACATTTGATTTTGTGAGTTCTTCTTCATCATACTGTTACATGAACGACATACTGTAACTTTGATGGTCGTGTATTTTCTAATGACTAGCCTGTAAAGTATTTTATTGTTATATTTAAAAATTCTACAGCTTTAGTTCGATATGAAGGGTAAGAACCGTCGTTATCTCTTAAATTTATTTGTCCTCTGTTTACTACATTTTATCTATTATTTTAGGAAAAAGGATCGTTCCGGGTGCGGGTGGGAGCAATGAAGACGTCAATCGCTGAGCTCCTTCATTTTATGACTGATGTTTTTGTTCAAAGCGAAGCATTGTTCGGTGCTAATGTGAAGGACGTTGTACAACAGTCGATTGATGTTAGGTTTAACTTTACCATCTTTGTCTTTTTCTTTTGAATCGAAGTCTGTTTCGAAGTGTATAGACGCATGTTTACTGTTTCATTTTTCGTAGATTCGACTTTGAGCATCTACGAATGATGAAAGTCATTATATCCTTACGGTTCTTTTCCGTTGCACGGCACGTGATTAATAAAGAGCCCTTTTGTGCGAGTGGTAGTAATCGTTCGAAATTTTGAATTTCTGGTAGTGCGCTACGTGGCCGTTCTTCAAAAAGACCTTTATACAGCGCTGCAAATTTCAGAAAAAAATAGTGTTTTACATCAGCAGTGCGCTCTTACTACCACTTCCCTAGAAGCACAAAAAGCATATGAAAATGTAGAGAAAATCTTCTAGTATCAAAATCAAACGTTTTATTTGAATTGGTATCAAAGCGAAGAAAATAATTACTAGATGAATAACAAAAAAAGCACTTCAGATGTCTATGGCATCGGCGACATCGATCGATCGCCGTATTGAAACGGCGAACAATCCCCCCCCCCGCCCTCTGTCTCCCTCCCCGCAGCCCATAAATTAGGCGAAATCAAACGCCCGCGTGTGTGTGAATCAATCATATTATCTCTGTTATACTGCAGTGAAACGATCTTTCCAGAAATTAAGCATAACGTTGAAATCACCGACACACGTTATCGAATGAGTGCATACAATTTGACTAAGAAGTTCTGTCTTCCGAGAAAGATGCGCTTGTGAAACACAAATGTTTCTTCTTTCTGAAGCGTTGTTAAAAAACTTTTTCGAAAAATAAGGCCAAGTACAGCACTATCCAGAGATCTAAGTTTTCGAATGATTACTGAAAGTGCATTGGAAAGACTTTGTACAACGGGAGTGGTCGTTTTTCCAACCCTTGCCGTCTAACGGAAAAGTAACCTCTTACCATTATTACTTTTTCTAACTGTAACAGAAATCTAGTTATCATTGTCCCTAGCTGAAAGAAACTCATTACCAATGGTGTGTTCCGGAGTTTCTTTTACATAATACAACCTTTTTAGAAAGCACTTGAAAACTTCATGATGAAGATGCAAGTCTGGAAGCCATTGTTGGAAGCGGAACGTCGTACCCGTCCAATCGAGGACGTGATTTCGGTGTGTGCTAGTTCCGGTCAGCTAGTTTATGGTCTTCAAGAGTTCAAGGCCATGGTAATTAGTATCGAACGTAAGTTGTTCATTTACTTATAATCACTTGCCATTTCCACAGCGAAATAAAAATTTAGCAAACTTTCTGTGTAATGTAGTTTAATAGATGGTAAATTCCTCCCATGACATGTAAGTTTCGGCTTTTTTTCTCATTTTATGAGAATGTTTAGATAACTATGCTAGGGCGTTCACACTTGTTGCCCTTCGACCAGTATTATTCCAGAGAAGCAGCGATTGTAGCAGGACGGAATTTGACTTTGTCCATTGGAAATATAAAACTTGAAAATATGTAAACTGATCTTCAGAACAAAGCACTGTGGGTAATCGCATTTTACATTTCGGTATGGTTTAATGCTCAGATATATGTAAGGTATCTGTGAATCTGCGCATAATTTATAGTGTTTCAAACCTTTTGGGACGATATTTGATCTGTAACCACGCGATTCACAAAAGGCGCGTGGTTTTCGTTATTTGATGAGGACTTTAATTTTCGTTCTGGCAAAATTTGAGGGTTTTCATGTAGCTTTAATACTTCATGGTTTTCCCTACATGGTCATATGCTTTTGGGGCATGTATATATCATAATTGCGAAGAAAACTCCAGGGGTGAAACGTAATCTTCTTTTCGCTTTTACAACGTTACGTAGAGTTCCTTTTGTAAAATAGGCACTGTTTCAAAATCTTTGAGATTTGATCTATCTAACTGACCCAAAAGCCCAACGAAAATCTATCCATAGACCCCAAACGAGCAAACAAATTAAACTGAGTGTGGAACATATATTATCTATGCTGCTACAGCACAGTATGGAAGGCTTTCTCTAGAAATTACGCCAAGATTTATGCTTTCGAGTAAAAAAAACCATAACTCTAGGGAAAAACTGTTTTAGAAGGCCTCAGAATCGTTTATCGCACTCACGTCGTCCCAATAGGGTTGGAGTACTCGCTGTGGTGACCAACGGGAAGGGTGATACTAAGAAGGCTTTTTCATGAACGAGTCAATGGAATTTGTGTTCTACGAACTATTGAATGACTACAGAAAGCCTAGCGAGCACGCTGTGTCCGGCGAAAAAAGCCCACTGGTTGGGGTGTTTATTCGTAAGTATGCACACCGTGTAAGACCAGAACACGCGTTTTTTCTTACGAATATAATTCGACCAATACGTAAGTTGTGCACAGCGTTCCGTTATGCACAGTTCAATTTTATTATATCCTGTCCTCAGCGCTATTTCGGCACTTACTTGTTTAGCGTCATTGTCGCCGAATATCAAAGAAGCACTGAAATGGAATCGTTCTGTTTGCAACTTCGTAATCAGAAGTGCAATCGACAAAGTGGTCCTCAAAATGAAGTCGAGGATGAATGAGATAGTAAGTCTGGCTCAGTGTTTGATATGTTCACTTTAAGATAGAAATTAACCTGATTTTCCATGGTTCAGATATTCAAGAGAATTGAGTGGGAACCAGAAGTTCGATGTAAGACGAAAGCTAAACCTGCGTTCACCCATACCTGGGGTGCGTACTACCACTACACCATCGTGCCGTTTCGCCACCACTCATTCTTTAATGTTTCTGTTATAGCTATCAGCCACCAATCAAGGCTAAGAATGAGTGGTGGCGGAATTGCCTTGCTGTTGTAATGATAGCATGCGTCCCCGGTATGTATGAAACTCAGGTTCAGCGCACTTCTGAGGTCGAGCTTTTGCTTGCCACTCTATATCTGAAGCCTTATGACACTACGGGAAAGTAGTAAAAACATAAGAATTCTTTATGATTCGTTTGTACTTCTTATCGCTCTTTCATTAATCTAAGTACTTTGTCATTATTGTAAAAATATGTTAGTGGTCTGCTAGATTGTTACAAGTGTAGTGATTTCATCGCAGTTGAACTCAACACCTCATTTTATGTCTAGGACATATGTTCATTGCGAAAGTAGAACGATAAGTGTAGACTTCTAATCGTTAGCTAACGTTCTTTGAAGTTTGCTTATGACTTTTGGCACTTAGTTTATTTGATCCGTCTTCACAGTACTTTTTTTTTACTATGCGGATCCCAGTACTTCTGCTACTCAGTTCTTTTCGTCTTCTTCGGGAACATCGTAGAATACTGTCTGAACATGTCTCCTTGCAATCTCGAAGATAACCTGGTTTCAACGCTCCATAGCGCGTTTCTTGTTGACTGCCGGAGAGTGTTGGGGGGAGAGAGGGAGGGAGGTCCCAGTGCGTGCTGCGGCGAGCATCACAGCCACTCTATCAAGGCGTATTCTTGCTGATAACATGCCATATACTATATATTCCATTCCTTGTTTCAGAAAAGCACAGAATCAAAAGATTCACGTATAACGGATTTACCAACATTTGGCACTTCTCCGCATGAGTACATCACTACTGTTGGACAGGTATGTGCACTTACAGCTTTTACATGCTTTTAATTTGTCCACTCATTATTACACACATTAGTATAATGATAGTAACGTTTTCGAATCTTCTTTTCAGGAACTTCTTCAGCTGTTTCACCTTTGGGAGCAGTTTTTCCACGATGAGAATGTTGCTCATGCATTCTACATTGCTCTAAAGAAAAAATATGAAGGTATTGTTACAAACACTATTTAACATTTTTTTGGGTAATCATGTCATGTATCACGGAATTTATTATTTCCAGGTGATGAACTGTTCAAAAAGACTGTGGCTGAAGTTGCTAACAATGTCATCGCAGAATTTGTCACATGTGTTGGTGATCCGTTGATACTTTCCAGAGACGCTGCGAAGCAATTCTACACCGATACAAGTTAGCATTGTTAACATTTGAATTTGTTTAGGATAACTGAATGGCCATTTGTTGCTAAACAATAATACTTTATAATCTGACGATGTATCTCTTTTTAAGCCTTTCAAGAGGTCTTATGTGGGCACTTATACAGTGCAATGCACGTGCTTCGGTCTTGCAGCTTCCCTCGTCAGTTGCACGGTGCCTTTCGTCTGAATCAATCTCTTACGAGGGAGTACCTCCTCCCCACATAAAGGAATTGTCGACGAAAACATTACACTGCCGCGTGTAAAATAAAAAGAAATACATTGTCAGATTTCAACATATCTCGTAATTATAATTTAAGCCAACATGCCATGTTGTCTGTCAAATGGGCTGACTTATAGAGCCCGACACACGTGTTTCGATCTTGACGGTCTCATCAGTTGGGCAGTTACCTTCGTCTTTAGCCAATCCTCTCGTATATTAAGAGTAGACGACGACAAACATTTTACACTGTATGTCAAGCGAAATTTTCACTGGGCACACAGTGTTGTACACTCGACTGGTCTTGACTGGTATCGTTAGTATATCACACCTTTCGTTTCGAGTGTTTGCTTAAGACGACGCTTGAATTTCTCAAAATATAAAAGATTATGGCTCAAATAATAATTGCGAAATATGTTGAAATTTGAGCGTGGTCTTAAGAAAACACTCGGAACGAAAAGTATGATATACTAACATTATTAGATTATATTGTTTCGAGCGACGTCTAAAAAAACAATCGACTATAAGGGTTTTATCAAAAATGCCACTCTTGAGCAATCGACTGTTGGTCACTGCAGTGCCGGTGATCATGTCACATGGCTTATAGTGATATGTTATACTGCCGTACGTGGAGTGAATTTTTGCTTTAGACGTGGCAGTGTAACGTGCTTGTCGACGAATCCTTTTTGTAAGAGAGGTACTCCTTTTGAAGGGCTTGGCTCAGACGAAGGGCACCGTGCAACAGATGAGGCTGCAAGGCCGAAACACGTCTGTTACATTGTATAAGTGCCCATAAAACGATCTCATGAAAGGCTCAAAAAAGACCCACATTGTCATATTATATTGTTCTGAGCGAGGTCTGAAGAAACAGTTTGATATGAAGGTGTTATCAGATAATGCTCTAATCCTACAGAAGAAATGTTTTGCAAAAAGTCGATTTTAGTCTTCCTCAAAGATGCTTTCGAGGATTTACGCACTGGAAATGTGAGCCAATTGTCTAAGCTAGAAGAGGAACTCAAGCATGCTATTACAAAGAATTAGTGTCGTACTTGTCTCCGCCTTTTAGAATTACTAGTATCACTGCTAACTCCAGTTATAAACTAACATCCGAACATATTTACGGTTCTCAACATTTGTGATATATAATTTTGTGATATACGCTTAACTAGCTGTAGGAGGTGTGGGGCCGCTTCTTTTCCTTGTATAAAAGCCATCCATGTATCTTATTTATTTGACTATAATCAATAAAGTGTACAAGAAATACTCGGCATATCAAAAAAAGATCGAATCTGTGAGATAGTGAAAGAGTTATTGGTGTTTGGTTATTTGAGAGAGGAAATATTAGCCTGACGTGAAAAGCATAAAAATGGAAAGGTCTCAGATCAAAAGGCCATTTTTTTTTTTAGATTGGTTGATTGAGCAGTGAAGACCCTTTGAGGAAATGAGGAATTGTAAAAGAAAAAGTTAAAAAAAGAGAGATCAAGTTTCAGTTTTTATGGCTATAAATCTTGAGAAGGTTATAAAACGATAGATATGTAGTTAGTATGTATGTACATATATTATAATTTACTAATTTGCAAAAGCCGAGCCATTCAAGCCCCAAAAAATACTTATTGCAAGTGCAATTACCGCCACACCACCAGTGATACCGACAAGAACATATGCTTGGTTATGCTCCAGCTTTACAAGATCGTGTTCACCGGAAAAGTAGATCATTTGTAATTCTGTAAGTGGAGTAAGAATTGAATACCACATAGTGTCTTGCAGTGGCGGGCATTCTTCAGTGTTATTCGGCAGAAGGATTTCAATCCACTCCCACACCTAAAGTAGATTAAAGTTAAAGGAGCTATTCCAATTTTTTGAGGTCAAGATTGCTTTTATTGTTAGATGATTCGCCTTACACTTATATACATTATGTTATTAGGCATTAGACCAAGTGAAATTGTATTCTAAGGGTGTTCTGTTAAAATTGTGCACTGAAGGTGACATTAGTATATGGCATAGTAGAAGAGACCATGTTTCACACTTGTGTTGAAATGGTAGGAACGGTGTTTGTTAAAACGAGTAGCATTCATCATCCATTTAATATGCTTATCCCTTGCTTCATGAAATGGTGTGTTTGCGCAAGAACATTTTGATTATTACCAACAATAGGCTCCATTTTTAGCCACAATTCTATACTAAAGGCTCTACCTGCTCTTTCTTTCTTAAAGAGTTTTTTTTTTTTTTGAAAGCTTATGACTATTATTTCGGACAGTTATTGTTTTTGAAAACTAGTACATCACAGTTTCGATTGCTAAGACGTTCTCTAGGTGCACTGGACAAATATCTGTATGATATTCTTACGTACTGCATGAGGTGTGTAGTCCTGAAAGAGGACGCTATAGCTGGATTGATGAACGAGAAACATTTGTCGGCAAACAGATTCGTCTAGAAGCGGTAATCGCTTATAGAGTGTTACACTCATCGCTGCCGGCAATGGTGCTGACAAGTAGACTGATTGTACTCCAGTATACATGTGAACGGTTCTGAAAATATTCGATTGCTTTAAACATGAAAATTTGAAAAAATAGGGATTACATTAATGTTACACATAGTCAAAACGAAGTAGATGGAAAGTTCAATTCCTCGAAAGTTCTGAAGTGAACGTAATATATGACTAACTTATTCTTCTCTTTTTCTAGCACTTTATTTGATCTGTTATATCACTGTTTTTCTTTTCACTGTGCGGATTCCAGTACCTCTAGCATTCAAATAGTTTTTCGTCTTCTTCTTGAACGGCGTAGAATACTGGTTGAACTATCTTCCTTTCAATCTATAGGATAGCATTGCTATGGAATTCCCTAGGACGTTGTTGTTGACTGCCGGAGAAAGGGGGAGTGGAGCTCGGCTTTACTCTCCGTGGCGAGTATCACAACCACTCGGCCGGGGGGCTTCTACTCTTCTCTTTAGGGTAAAGAAGTCATTTCATCCCCTTTTACATTCGGCTGTTTTCATAGACCTCGCTTAAAACAATATGTAATCTGATAACATATCCTCACCCTATCATGAGGTCTGTTATGACACTTATGCAGTTCCAAAACACGTGTCAGGCTCAACATATGTCATCAGCTTATATTTTGTTTCGAGCGCGATCTATGAAAACAGTCGAATTCGAAGGTATGATTCGTTTTACCAGCCATGAGCGATCGACTGATCGTCACTGCAATGTCGGGGAATTTTATCACTTGACATGCGGTTATTCGTTTATTCGGCGTCAATTCCTGTGTATGTAGGGGTTAATCCCCCTGCAATAGGTTGGCTGAACCGAAAGACACCGCGCTACTGTGAGGCTGCAATGCCAAAAACACGTGTCTAGCACTGTATAAGTGCCATAACAGACCTCATGATAGGTTTAAGATATGTTGTCAGGTTATTTCTTCTCATCCTGCTTACACAAGTCGATGCCGAATCGTGTTACTTCTTTTCACCTCTTACTTTATCATCAGAAAAAAGAGTTGTACTTGCTATGAGAAGTGAAAATCACGTGACAACTTTTCCAGTCCATAATGATTTATGATACAAAGCCGTGAAATATTTACAGGAAATGTATCGCCAATGAAACAATATTACCTGGCTATGTTATTCCAGTAGAGTAATGGGCATTTGTTTTCGTTGTTGACAAGTACAAGTAACTTTGCACTACAGTTTATTGTACTTCTTAGAAGATCGTCGAGTTCGGTGTTATTTTGTGGTATAGCAATTTTCACCTCATCCAGATCATTTATCCACATTGATACCGATTGCTGTAATATAATTCTTGTTCAATTTCATTGAAATGGAATGAAAACCGTTTGTTACTAACTCGACTACTGATATCTCCAGTGAAGTAGGTTGGAGTTCGAGCGATGATATAAATCAATGTCGGAAACTGATTGATATTTGTTTCGTTGATGAAAGGTAATGGCTGGAAAAGTGCGATGAGAAGTCCTAAACCATTTGATTAACGAAGATATGTTTATACATACGAACTTACTCGTTTATATGTGTAATAGTGATATCCGATGGAGTCACTACCATGATATCCTTTTTCTTCGTTTATATCACGAACCCATTGAGGAATCTACAATTTTTCAATAATAAATAGTAGTGACTACACTATGGTGTAATGATCAAAAGTTTGAAAATCGTTCGTTTTGATGAATCTCTTACTCTAAACATAGCAAACCTCTTACTAGGTTGTATGGTTCAGCGGTACGGTAAGGATCTACAAAAGCGATAGTACGGTTTCCTTAAGATAATCTACCAAGTAGTAATCTCAATAGAACGCACACAGTTTGTCAAGATGGATCACCGAAGTGTCTTATTGATTAATAAGAAAGTAGATAATGCAACGTTCAGCGATTATATCCTAAGTACGGTGATTTTGATGGATTTTTGCGACAGGTAATGTTCGAGTTCAGCCTTAGAGCAACAAACTCTGCCCAACATGAAGAATACTGCATAAATCTACACGTTTTTCGCAACAAGCTCTTTTTTTTTGTATCACCTCATCATAACAAGATGAACTTTTGATTTTTGGAGTCCATGAAATGTTCTTTTTTTCCCTTTTCTTCGTTCGTGTTCGTAGATTGAATGCGAATTGAATTGATCAAGTAGGAATTTGTCAATCAGGCAGAAATCCCTGTTTCAGTACTCTTCTGATAATATCATTGCACTGTACTATTGATTCAATACATATTACCCTTAACAGCCTCACATCTGCTTATCAAGGAAAGTAGAGAATTATTCAATCTATGCTGAGGATAATAAGTAGGTGGGCCTAATGACTGCTACATGATGTACTTGAAAACCTTGATGTTTATCTAGCACTTTTTCTTGGAAATTCTAGAAATTCAAATTTTGTTTTCCAGTTTTCATGTAAACTAACCCTAAACACGATATAAATCAAGAAAATTATGTGTTCCATGGAACAACAGGATAACGTCCCTCTCACGAAGTTTTTAGTATTTGTAGAACAAAAACCACATTGGGTGTTTTAGGCTACGACAAGTGAACATAGGAACGGTTTACCTTCCTTTAGAGCGATTTAGATTCTCTCAGATTTTTTCATAGAACGTCAACAGTATAGTCAGGTTATGGCATCAAATCCAGCATCGTAGTACTGTATTTCGGGCGAACTACTTCTTTTGAGTAACATATACATCAATGTATACGTTAACCTAAATTTCACACATCAAATAAAGGGCCTCTAATCACTATAATTCTTAAAGCTGTTTTGGAAACAACTTGGGAATTGGGGGTAAAGGTGGTAGTATGACAAAATATTGTTCAATATGCGCGAGGATCTGCTCGGTATTCAACTTATTCAGAAATCTGTGCGACCCATGAAGGTTGATGATATTCTCTGCTGAGGATATGAGAACGTCCTGGCACACCTATTCTAGAATTTGGTGAAAATAAACTCCATCAGCCTCGATAGACTTGTATGAGGAAGTCCGCAATATTTAACCAAAAAGCGAATCAACGTGCAATTTGAGAACTTCATTGTGTAGTGGATTCGAGAAAACGAATCGAATAAAACAAATGCTCAACATAAGATGTTGAATCATGTAAAAAGGAAAGAGGAGGCAATAAAATTTTATAGTTGATGCGACGATAATGACAATGAAGTTATTAATTTTATCATTATCATCGCTGTTGTTGGTATTATTAATCTCACATTATTATCGTGTTTGTTAGAAACCCTTAACTACTGAATTACTCGAAAATTTATATCGAACTAGTAGTTTCATTCTTCATGTGTATGTTTGAGCAAGAGTTTTTTTTTTGAATGTTGTAATATTATATATCATTGCAAAATTCAATTCAAGCACCTTTAGGTCGTGCAGTTACCTGCTTGGGAAAATTGCGTTTTCTATAAATTATGAAGGTTAGAATTTTAGATGTCAAAACAGTAACTTAATAAATTTTGATGATGGATTCGAAATTAGACATAAACAGCTCAAACGGCTCAAGGCATGAATATGATATGTCCAGGGAAGTTTTAGAAAATGCACGGTGCAACAAAAATTTGAAGAATTTTATCCTGTCGAAATGGTATTTGAAAATGAGGGGATCATGTACATTTCTCTATCTCAGTTGATGAAGATTTGAAGGCTTTCGTGGAACACAAAAACAAGCACATTTTTCTAGAACTTGCAGAAGAGCTCGGTTCAAAGATATTAGATCTTCTCATTGTTTTGGCATTAGAGCAATAAACACCAATTCATCAAGTAGAAGTAATTAAAATTGCTTGAGACCAAACCGGGCGGATTCACTGGACTTTCTGTCAGCCGGAGAGAAGACCAACGCCAAGCGCTACTGTGACCACCTGGTCTGCTGCAGTTGAGCCCTTGCACGTCGACGTTGCCGCAGTCTCATCTTGCTTCAGGACAAGGCAAGTTTACATGTCGCCAAACTGACAAAGAGGAAGTCGACCGATTTGGGCTTGGAGTGATTCGATCATCCGCCTCTACTGTTCTGACTTGTCACCATCTGCTTATCACCTCGAGCACTTCCTAAGCATGAAGAAGTTACGAGACATCAATCATTTGTGTCGAGGATTGACAACTTCCTTTGAATTCAAGATGACGAGTTCTATGGGCGCGATCTTGATTTGTTGCCTGAGAGGTGGTAGAAATATGTTCAGGCTGATGGCGCATACTTTGAATAGTGTTGTTAAGTAATTATATTACTTCTGATGAATTTAGTGTTTGTTGCTCTAATACCAAAACTTATGAAAAGGCCTAAAATTAACTGCTTTGGAACGCTCAAACCATTTGGAAAGTCGAAGAGACTAGACAAATTGTTGCCGCTTCTGCTCTACGACAGTCGAGTAGATCGCCGTTTTGAGGATTTTTGGTGCTTCTGAGAAACTTCAACAAGAAGTTTATAGAATGTACTGTGACGTTCAATGGAAGTGAATTCTTTGTGATATTCGGAGAGAGCTGGCTCAGTGGGTGAACACTGGCAAAGCTCGGCAGTGCACTCTGGAGCCGGGATTGTGACCAAATCAGAGCATGCTGGCAATTGGGTGGTATACTACATAGGTGATAAATGTTCCATAGTTGCCTGAATCTTTGTGAGACGATTACAGCGTAAAAGTGCAAACAGAAAATAGAGGAGTGCGCCAGAAATATCAGAACTAAGCCAAAAACTGGTAAATAGAAAGGGACTAATGTCTTTGTATGATAACGCGACGACACATTGTGTATAAAACGCTAAATTGAGTCACTCGGGCTACAAAGTTCAGCCTCAGCTAGTATCCTTGTCATACCGCTTGTTTACCAACTATTAGTTTGGGCATATCGTTAAGTATCTGTGCGAGAACTACTTCATGGATTAAGCCGAGGCCGAAACTGCCTTTGAGGGTCTCATAGCCTGCACAAAAAGAGAATTTTGAGCAACTGGAACAGGCAAACTTGTTTATCGGTGTATGTACTGAAGTTTCGATTTCGACTTATAGAATTTATTTTGAGCTGGGATGGTCAGCCATACATGTACCGATTGAAATCCGGCGTCATTCGCGGTGACCCTGATACACCTTCAATGTACCTATAAGCCTAAGTTGTTATTTCCTTTTGTGCAGATCTAGGATCAAGTCTTTCATTTCATTCAATTCGTGACCCATCCTTACATAAATGAAGCATGAAGAGCTGTTCTTTCTATCATTTCTAAGGCGGAGATCACAGAAAGTTCTTTTTCATGAATTTATAACTTCATTTTCCATAATTCTAATAGATTTAGACAAAAGCTGAATTTTTCCACGTGCTGTTGAACTCGGCCAATACAGGTGGTCCGCATAACTAGTTCTAGATTTTACAGAAACATACATTGCTACAAAAAGTGCTAGAGTCAGTAGATGTCATCGGGAGTTATTTCCCATGTAGCTCCATTCCACTTCTCGCGTGGTTTTCTCTCATATTAAGTCAAGTAAATCTGCTGTAGTAGTAGTAATATATTGCTTTCAAAAAGATGGTGTCACTAGTATGTCGTGCGATTTTCAGCGTAAGGAGCACATGTAAGTGCATAACGGGAACGACAGAAAAGTGATGTTGGCAAACTTGTCCGAGTTATGCAAGCAGCACCCTGTATTGTGGTGAAAGGAGTAAAAAAAAAGAAATCCAAAGTTTTGATCAGTGTCGATGATTACTCGTTCAGTTAGTTGCTAGCGTATAGGCAAGGTTTTATAGATCATGTTAGTCGGATACGAACTGCGTCTTGACAACCACTGAAGATAAGGCTAATGTATCTTATGAGAAGTCAGGTGCACACGTGGAAGTTGGCCGTGTGCTCGAGAATTTCACTAGGATATCAATGAACACGATAAGTTTGTGTCCCTGGAATGGGTTGAACTCAGTGGTGAGCTTTAACACAATAGAATCGATTTCAAACTTTACAATACTGGTCTATTTATCATAATAATCACTGGGCTGTCAATGGTTGGTCAATCCTTTCTTGTTAATGGATTGACCCGTTTATTATGAATATCATCACCATTTCCATTTCGCCGATTTTTTTCTCATCGGAAGACTTCCCGTGTGACTGGGCTATCCTGCAATGGACGGGCGTGCCAAGGTGACCCTAAGTCCATATCACAGCCACGTCACAGAAAATTGCGTAATGAGTTGACAAGAGACGCTTGTCAAGTTGTGAGTAGGTTTCATAGAGGACTGAAGTAATTTTTGAAGGTATCTGGGTCGTTGTTAGATTTTCAGACAGTTCTATTGCATTCATTTTTGTTTTGAATCTCAAATTTTCGATTCAAAACTGTTCAGAAAAGCGGCATAAATTTCTAAATAAACTATTGTGCTTACCAAGGAGCGCAATCTCGGGCAGTTTTTTCGACACAACAATCAATACCAGTCGTCCGAGTTCTGTTCGTTGCTCGACAATCGTTGTCGTTCGAAGATACGCCTTTTCAGCAGTGTCTGAGAAAGAAAGATTTGTAGGAGATATCCAAAAATAACCACACAAGATTTGTTCTCACAGGCTAGGATAGTTAATGGTATCTTTGTGAATGTAATCAAAGAATAGTCACCTGCACTTGCTATATGCTGCTCCACAGTAGTATGTTCCCGGCTTAGAAATTCAGCCTTTATGATGACGATCAAGAAGCAGATTTTCAATAACATCTGATCTCAGTGAACCACAGAACACGAGACATGTATAATATGAAGTACCTAAAATCGAGATCCTCACAAACGATGCGAAAGTCTTCATTGACCTATTTGCACAACAACAATGTATTGAGGTGATAAGAGTGATAAATCGTTATAGAAAATATTCAGTGAGGTTCTTCTACCAGTTGATAAGACTGTGAAGGGAATAAAAATTGATTTCTATCGAGATGAATTCATGCGAAACAACGGACTCTGCTCGTATCGCAAGTATTACACTATGCAGGCCAACATGTGCCACAAAGATATCGAAAAAAACGCTGTGAAACAGATGTTGCAGTCATCGAACAACGAAGACACTTTCCTTTCGGAAAACCCTCCATTGACTAAGATTATTAATTTTCTTTATTTCTTGTGATTTCCTCTATCCCAACACCATTGTTATAGATACCAATCATGTGATTGGTATTCAACTAAACTAGCATATCAACCATCACCCCCCCCCCCCCCCATATTTCCAAATCTGTATGTGACATTTTGAAAAAGTCTAGTTTAAAAAGTTATTCTTTCATACTATAAAACCGACTGAGGTCATTGACGAAAAGTTATATTATTGCATTACAAATTTGAATGGCCCGTCTCTTCACTCGTAGTATTAATCCCAGCATAATTTCCTTATAGCACTATTATCTATTATCGTTGTTCATGTTTAAAAAATGTCACACGCTTTGTTATTAAACCGGGGAATGTTTAAGAAAGTCACAAGACTTGTTATGTTTATGTTGTTAAAATTTGTTCAGTCTGACGCTCTAAAAGCTTCCGGCGCGAGAGGGATGCACTATGAATTTGTTGTCAATTATAACTTCGTTTGAGATGATTAAATGCATGTCTGACCTCTATAATGATCGCGGTGGCCTACCGATGTACAAATCAGTGCTACTACAGAAAACTCTGGTACCAAGTCGCCGGCCCTGGAGAGTTGGAGGGCTTGATGAGCCTTGAGCGTGAGATCGAACCATCAACTATCGAATGATCGACCATGTACGCGCAGAGCACATCTAACCATTGCGCCGCTAAATGATAGCAAAATATTACACGACTCATTTCTATATTTTACTCTAAGGGTTTACTTCATTTCTAGTATTCGAATCGTTTCGTTACTTTAATCGATCGATTTCATTTACATTAACCAGAGATCTCCAAACATTTTCATGTTGATTCGACTGCTGTTCGTGAATTTTGTCTTCAAAATAATGTAGAATAGTGATGGAGTCAACTCTCCTCGCATTCTTGAAGATAACCACTATCAGGTGTTTTGGGTGATCGCAAGAGAGTGATGAAAATAAACTGGCACCTTTCTTTGTGATAACTTTTTGATAAATTGTAGACGAGAAACAATAAACTGCAATAAAGTGTATCTCTGCACCATAAAATCGCAATAACAAATTAGGGTTTACGTTCTTAAAATCTATTTAGACTTTATTCTGTTATATACAATCTACAAAAATTTTTATTTTACTGCTCTTTTGGCGCTGCTATGATGTTGCAATTGGTACAAAATGGATGTTGAAACATATAGAGAACATAGGGCTTGAACTCGCGTTTTTACCTGTTCTGGAACACGTGCTACCACTACTGCACCACCGATTTCACAACTCCGTCTTCGCTTCTTTGATTTCTCAGATTTTGATATAAAACGACGTCAAAATTTCCTTCTTAGCGGCAAATATAAACTGTGTAATGTAATCGTTTGGTATCTAATGATGACGTGAAAACCTGGGTCTTTTCTCTATTTCAAGATATTCACATTGATTTGAAACGAAAATTCTCATTCAATCATAGTGTCGCTTATACTGAAGTGCTGCGTTGTCTTCTTGTTCATTCCCGTGCACATTAGATAATTACGTCCATCATAATTCACTTGTTTATCTGTAATAAAAATTCGAATAAGATATACTCTTTGAGAAAAACGGCTATTTTTCCATTCTCTTCTTCTGCTTTCAATCTGTTAGTGGAACGTTGTATTGGAAGTCTTAGCTGAAACGCATTTCCTCAGGTTAATCTTATAAACCTACATATACTCGGCTTGCACGACCTTAATCAAACTGGAAATATGGCGCGAAAAAGGCTGGTCGAGGCGATTCTCCCTAGAGTGCTGCTATAATTGGGCTGAAGTGTTCGTACTTGGATTGCAAACAGTAAACTTTCGCAAGCTGTCAGGAATTTCTCGACCGTGGAGATGAGAGAGTTGGTGAGCTCGAGGTGATGTTGGACCACCACCTAGCTCGTGATGATCGCTATCAGGGTTTTTGCGATATCTGCCTCCTAATGTAGCACTACACTGTTGTTAATAAATGCATGATTATAACAAATTGTTCAAGACGTTAGGAGAATCGCGCGTGGCTATTTTTTAACTTCTATATAGAGATCATTACATGGACCATAAAAAAGGATAAAGCTCTCGGCGTTAATCAATCCCTGAGGGATGCGCCATGCATTCGACTTCAATTTTTAACTTCGTTTGAGGTGATTGAATGCACATCTGGCCTTTACACTGACCGCGGTGGCCTCCCGCTGAACCGAGTCAGTGCTGCTTATCCTCCCAGACAAGTCTGAGACCTGTCTGGTACCAATTTACCGACCCCGGAGGGATGGATGGCTTGTGTGAGCCATGAGCGCGAGATCGAACCAGTGACCTCGTGTGCGACGCAGGGCACCTCTAACCACTGCGCCACATGCGCTCTACATGGACCATATATAAGTAAAACGATGATTTCCAACAACATGATGAAGCTTTAGGATTATTCATACACGAATCGTTTGGATTTTTTCGTCACATTCTCCTTTTCTGCACACATTTTACCAACCCTCTAAGATACATTCGTTTTCTAATCTTTTTTTAGAACTTCAGCAATCATTGGAAAGCTCAAATCTCGTCAATTTCGACACTGTATTTTACTTCTAGAAGACCCTTATAGCGCGCTGTGGCAGAAAAATAAAGTTAGATTTCACACTCAAGCATATCTGGCTGGACAGAACTTTTCTTCAGAACTTTCAGTGACTTTTCGATAGCTTAAATCTCGACGATTTCAATAGCAGATTTGAGTTTTAAAGAGAACTTCTTGGTGCGCTGTAAGAACCAAAAGAAAGTTGATCTCACGCTCAGCACGCATTTCTCATCAGCTAGGGTGTGTGAGTGGTTGTGCATCATCGCGCGGTTAACCGATTGCGCGGTGCGATTCACAAGTGACGAGCAATCATTGTTATTGATTTGAAGTTTTTTCTGGGCTTCGAAAACTCTTACGTAAAACTGGAACTTATAAAACTTATACACTTTGGTACTCTCGTAAAACTTATAACCTGATACTCCAAGTTCTTCTACGCGATCATGTGCTTTTCGTGCTAGCTTAGGCTTACGCTTTAGGCTTAGAGCGAGTTTATTTGGGCGAAATAAAATGAAAATGGAAAGCGTAAGCCCACGTAATAATAGGTCAAAGTTTTTCTACAACTACAGTCAAAATCCATAGAAAAATTCTCTACGAAACGGATAAAAAGCTTGAAATGATTGACACGAATACACGCCAAAACGCGTCGAATGTCAAACTTTTTAGAAATAAAGTGCGGTTTCAAACTTTTTGAGATTTAAGCTAACCAGTGATTATCAAAGCTTTTGAAAAATTAGAAAACGCGTGCTCCCAAAGGGTTGAATATGCGGCGGATAGGGGAAGAGATCGTTTTTTTTTTTCTTTGAGTAAAGGTTTACATCTCAAATACTTCAAATCAATTGAGCGAGCAATATTTTGTCTTCTAGATAAATCATCGATGTTTCATCAAGATCTGGCGAAGTATGAATTTTTTTTTACCAATATGAATATACACCAATTATAATCGTTGCACAATCCCAACATTTTTTTGCATTCGATTCGTTTCCTTACATCCAATCCATGAAGGACTGGTCTGTTTGTGAGGCCCAGCTCTCATATGTGTAATTTTCTTCTTTATGAATCTCGTTGAATGCAAGTGAAATGTATTGACTATGAGATCTTGTAATGACTCTACTCAGCAGTCCCAAATATTCAAAATAGGTAGTCGTTGACCGCGATATGATTTAATTGCACCAACATCGGTTTGAACCAGAGACCATGCGCGTGATGCACGGCATCTCTAACCAGCACGCAGCGCTCAAGCTTTGACCGAAATATCGATGAAAATTTTAAAGCAAAATAAACGCTTTGAAGCTGACTTCACAGCTATAACAGGTGAGAAAAAGATCCTCATGTAAGTTCAAAAATACCACTGACATATTGTCGCATTTACACAGGAACTAACGCCACCGTTGACAAAAAGAGATGGAGGTCAATGCAGTAAATTTATTATAATTCCGTCTACTTTATATCAAAACATAAAGGGTCACAGAGTAAGATAGAGAGGGCAAAAAAAGCAAGTTCATTGAGAATCCCACTGCTTAGAAGAGTTTAAATGTGGATGTAAATATACGTTTCTTACATGGCAGTTGAGTACCAATATCGAACAAACTAGTTTTGATAAATATGAGCTGGTAAACCTAATTAGTAGTTACATATAGGATGGACTTCCGCACCTTCCTTATTCTTTGAGCTTCTTTGATGCTGATAATTCAACGTCAACATGCCTTCTGTGCGTAGACAGTAGGGCCTGTCCGTGCAACGCAACAAACTTCGTCGCACGTCAGCGGACTCCCTTCACGCGAAACCTTGCAATTAAATTAGGTGAAAATGGACCTTTTTTCTCTTCGTTTCTTGATGTGGAATTCGCTCGACTTTTCTCACTACTTGTAGTCTCGATTGGTAGCAATTCGCTAATCACATCAACTGCATTCTACAAATGTTGCAGCACGCAACACACAACTATGAAATGTGGTGATTTAGACTACTAGACCTCACCTTCCATCAATTTTCGAACAGTTGTCATTTCCTGTGGCTTGTTCAAAAAATTACTCTATGATGTCCAGCATTATACATAATCAAGCATATGCTCCAGCTTGCGTAAGATGAAGTCCGAGATATGTGTGAACACATAAATTAACGATTTATATTTAATATCACCGATTAGTTCAACAACAACTTCTACAAAGAAGACCACGTCTTTCTTTCGTATGATACATTGGCAGAAGCTGACAAGAAAACGTAAGGAAAGAAACATTTTAACGTTGAACAATGAGGAGTTGAAAAGCAAATGAGGTAGTGCGAGACGAATCAACATCGACTAAGAATCAATCATACAGAACGCAGTGCCAGATACATATAAGAGTATTCCACAACAAGAGAATTGCACAGATAGACTGTGTAAAAAAATTCACGTAATCTCTATCACCGACATGATGCTCATCAACAAAAACAACTTATGTACTATATAGTTACCGGTATTGACGATAGACAACTTGGCACAACAAAACCAAAACGATTCTGCAACATTTCAAATACCAATGTAGATGTGAATAATAATAATGATAAACGATCATTTGAAGAAGTAAGTGCTACGCTCTCAACCCAACTACCAGAAAAAGTACACATACTTCGAGAATAAAAATGCAAAAGACATCCATTTAGAACTATAAAGAACATCTCCTGAAAGTATATCAGTTAGCGGGTGAGTAACAAACCATCATGTGATCTATCACCTATACGAATTTACATGAGAAAATCTTAAGGTTTTAACGAGCGTGCATAAGTGATAGCGCGCTGTTAAAAATATCCCTGTAAGAATAGTGTATCCATTGATTCACTCTTTGGCGGGGATAATTCAAACTAGAAAGTGTAGATGACATATTCGAAAGCTAGAAATATATTAATAATGTTCGAAAAGAGTAAAGCCAACTGAGAATCTACGCAAAATCATGGTTATGTTGGAAGACTATTGAACGCAAGGCAGCGTACCTACCTAACCAACTACAAATGCCTATGAGAAAGATATAGCATTGCCGTAGCACAGCCATCTCTTTATACAACGCCCAACAAGTCTTCAACATACCATTGAGATAGGAATTTACAAACTTCACAGTACGTCAGAATCTGAATACGAATCTTACAACTTCCCTAGATGACGATTTTCCACACTATACTAGAAACGAATCGAAAGGCTGGACGCGGCGCGAATTGTATACCAGCAAAGTCTTCTATGAGGTAATAGGAACATCAAGCAATAAAATTGAAAAAGAAAAAAAAAGGAAACAATTGTGGAGTTCAGCTATGTAGCTCGAATAGAGAAAAAAGGGACAACCATACTAGGAAATCGTAAACTTTCCTATTTCTTTCATGTGTTTAGGGTGAATGACGGAAGAGAAAAAAAAACAAGAAGCAACAGAATGTAAGCAAAAGCAAATTGGAGATCATCTGAACATGGAGCTCTAACTCGATCAGAATACGACGTCAAAAGGTAGATGCGGAGGTAGTTAGAAGAATAACAAAAAGTGGAAGGAGAGGCAGCATAATGAACACACACCCGACTTCATCAGGCCCGTTTCATACACAACTCTTTTACAAAAGGATCCACTTCCCAATTTTTGAATAACTCCATCACTTGCATATTTTCCTCATTTTGAGCGAGGATATTCTAAAAAATGACAATAATAGACGAACCGAAGTGAAACTGATTGATATTCTATCTAGCTCCAGATTTCATTCATTGGATGAGATGCATCAAACCCATATAGGACTTACATACGACTTCACATTGGCATTACATGAAAATACCAGGATTACCTGTATACTAGCTGTCATCATCAAGAGACTACCATACTTTTGCACACCAGCTGCTACACCAAGTTTCGTTGTTATACACGTGAAAAGGGCGCTGAGATATTTGTTTCGCTCCTCATAGATATCCGGTTTCGCTTGACTGGATAAGTCAAGTGCGTCTGAAATAAGTCAGCCCTAATTTCCGAGTTCGATGCACCACGAATTCCTTATAACCCACACATAATAAAGGGTATTACAACGAATAAATTGATAAATCACATAATCACAACGAACCGGGATTGAAGAATAGAGCCGCTTTAAAAAGTTGCAAATTCGGAAACAGACAACTGAAGTCGACGAAACGGCAGCATAATTTCATCCATTTGTCGAGTGTAAATTGGACGACACCCGGATAATTGTACCTGAACTATGCTAGGGTTTCGGTTTCCACTTATTCCTCATAAGCACATACTATAATTACTGAGTACTTCAATTTAAAAGAAAAATAAAGATAGAATTATTCTTCAATAGTCCACATACAAAACTTTGAATTCACTCGCTCCTACATTTCTTCAATATATGCACAAATAAAGACTTCCTATATTCGCCTTAAATAGATATTTATGAAACTAGATGTACCTGTTGTTGTGGCTGTCGCATGATGAACGCTCCATTTTGAAACACAATTTTATCGGGCCCATGGTCTGGCGAGTAGAAAACGCGATTGAGTAAATTGAAAGCGAAGGCAAAATTACGTACCAACGCAAACTGAAAATGTACTTCCTCAGATTCATCAATAACGAGAAAATTACGTCATCAGTTAACAGCTTTCTTTTTGCGAAAGTATCAAGTACATTAACAATGAGCACTGATTACTGAGTAGTAGTAGACTATAGGAGAGTGCCACAAAATTTATATCAAAATATATAATATTTACGGAGTATATATATATATATATGTACATATATAATATATATATATATATATATATATATATAAATCTTAACAAACAAATTCTAATGCTCATAATTTCGAACACAAAACTGCTGAAGTGTTAGCCATGAAAAAATCATAGAATATTGTGTAGACTCTTCACTAGACCAAGCTCATTATTATAATGCCTCTATATTTATATTCGAACTACATGTCTACTTTTTAACGGCTATCGGACGATGATGACATAATACAAATGCCATAGTCTCTGTAAAAAGCATAGTTAAATACCCATACATTTTTGAGATGATAACAACGATGAGGTAAAGCATCATTGAGAACTCAGAATAGTCGAGATCATTCATGCAGTTTTCAAACTATTCATCATTAATGATGTTATGTCACTTGTTTGGAATGTACCAAATTTCCTTTTTTTCTGCGCATTCTTCAGTGAGCAGAACGAGCCAAATAATGTTTCATAAGCAATTTATGTTAATGAGGGAGATCTCTAAATGAACGGATAAAGATAGTGAGTAAGGATACACTAAGGAAACTATTAAATAGCCGACACCCCTCTCTAATGTCGTCCTCGTTGAACTAAGACGCACTCGAGAAAAAAAGAACTAAAAGGCTGGAAACTATTTGACGGAGAAATGCGGCCCGAGCTCAGAAAAACTAGCCGAACACTCGTCAAAGACTTCATCACAGCTTCATTACATCATGATGTGGATGGGCACAAGTGGGCATAAATTATTTCGTAATTCAACTCAATAATAATTATACTATCAGAATACATGCAACAGAAGACATGCAATTGACAAAGTTGCACGAAAAGCCATAATACATGAGAATTATGTTTATAAAATACAGACTAACTGGTGAGAAAACACACCTTATCAAATTGAGAAAGTCGTTGATAGGCTTCAAATGTCTTGCCCCACTCAATGCAGATCCTCATCTCTCGAATATTCCACATACGGATATCATTCATGGAAGCCGGATATAACTCCTTGAATACAGTACTTGGCTGAAAGCCTTTACATTAAAATTCAGTATTAGAAATTTATCGCCAATGCGAAGATGTTAAATATTAACAAATCTAACAGTTAAGATTGGACGCCAGATAACAATCTTTTCAACATGACGAAATCCAAAAAGTAAAAGAATTTCTTCTAGGAGACATCGAAGGTTTGCAAAACTCACGTCAATCATGAGGTCTGGTGTCTCAAAAAGGAGACAAGGCGATGATAGGGCCTGTTGAACCGTTGAAACCTCACCCATTACACACCGTCGTAATTCTTGACACAGGTTTTCCACCTGGGTCAAATGTTCCACAATCTCCTAAATTGTGGTACAATAGTTTCATATACACATAACAAATAGTAAAACAATTGTAATGTGACAGTTTCATAAACACATAAGAAACAGAACACAAAGGTATTGGTATTTTGTCCCATATAACTTTATGCATGACCACTGACAACGAGAGAACGCATCTGATTCACCCAACATGCACTACTCAACTTAGTGCTCAGTATGAATACATATTCAATAGATGCTTATGCTATCTTGGAAAAAGGGTACTTATCTATTATAAGGCGACAAATAAAGGATTGGAGCTCTTTCGCTGTACAAGAACTTGCCATAGAAGTTTTAGTAATCACTCGAAAACTCAAATCTCTGGCTACTGCGCTAAGTGCTCCTTTTTCAGAGAAACTCTATTATAAAGCTGTAACATTCAAAATAAAATTATATTCTATTCTACACCAAGCGTACTTTTAACATGACTTCGCTGGAAGCACAAAAAGCACATGAACATGTAGAGGAAATTTTACAGTATCAGAACCATACGTCTTATTCTGAGGTTTCCTTCAAGTAGGAGAAAAATTTTATACTAAATGACAAGAACTGCACTCCATGTGTGTAACAAACCAACGCGATTGATCGATCGACGGATGGTTTCCACTGCCAGCTTCCCCGCCCCACTCCCCCCTGTACAAAAATATAATAGCCAACAAACAGTGTCGCATATGTGAAACTCGATCTTACTCTCCCTACTACGCTGTATAAGACGGTATTTTCAGAAAATAAGCACCAGCGTTGGAATCAACGAAAATTACGCTATCAAATGGTCACTCATAACTCCAGCGAACAGTTCCGTTCTGCAAGAAATATACCTGTGTGAAACGAACGTTTTCTCTATGCCGTATAGAAAGGCTTTTTTAAAAGACAAGCATATTTAGCAGTAGGCAGAGATTTGAGCTTTCGAATGATTTTTCGTACTCTTGTGAAAAGTTTTGTCCAGTGAAATGGATCGAATCTTCATTTATCGCCTTATAACAGACATATACTGAAAAATGACTATTTATGTGCATCTACGAACGATTCGTACTATGGCTTATAAACTCAAAGTTTTACCTGATCCTGCATTCGATGAGGTGTAACGGTTTGATCCTCATCGGATCCACTACTCAGTTTGGCTTTTTTTGTCGGCCCTATCCGATCTCGATCATTTTGTATCGCTGTAAATGTAATGTGTTTTACAAAGAACAAAAAATTTGGAGATAATTTAACGACAAAAGTTAGTGAAACGACATAGGATAACATGGAAATGCCCTCTTCCTAACAATGACGATGTCAGCGAAGATGCGCAATTTGATCACCTTTTGCATCCATTCCAACTGCCAAGCACTTGTTGAAACGGCAATGCCGACAAGCACATCGTATATCTAAGAGAGTTAGAAGAAATTCAGGATAAAATAGCCTTTTTACTTATGAACACTGTAAAATTTTCTGAAAAAGTCGTCATTCCTATCTAGACAACTACAATTTCCAATTCCTTCTTTTTCCATTCTGTTTATGCAACGCACATGCTTTTGCCATTCGCATGCACGATTTCCGCATCAGCTCGTGTGCGCTGTGGTTGCTTACGGGCTAAACTGATGGCCTCATTTCTCTTAACCAAAATTGAAACATTTACTAGTCAATTTTCTAAATATATGACAAGAATATGTCCATGTACATGCAAACCTATATAAACTTATACAAATATAAGCCACCAATAAAACGCTACGATATAAAACTACACCAAATGGGGACGATAGTATCCTCAAATTCAACGCTTTCGTTTACTCACCTTTCTATGTCTCACCTATTCTTTTCCCTCTCCCTCTCCCTCTCGCTACCTCTTATTTTTATATTGAGCAATTTAGTAATCAAGTAATTATCTAACATTGATTAGTATTACACGTGATTCAGCTTACTGAAATGAGGTATATAGAACACATACTTTTGTGAACATCACAGTTTCCATTGTACTGACAGATGAACGTTTGTTCGCTAACAATCGTCCTTCGGAAAAATGTTTTGCTAAAACGGGCAAAATATAGAATATGCTCACATTACATCATATTATTCATAACTGCGTTATCAAGGAATTCGTGGGAAATCTATGATTTTTAATTCTACGTTGGGGCAGAATGCTTGCGTCACTAGTCGTTGTGCTCCCTCTTCATCACCAACCCTTGTCCTCTTTGCTTGAAACCAACTACTTGTTTATAAAAATCAATGATAGAAGCGATAATTGAAATAAAGCGAGATTCAAAAGTAATGAGAATAAAATCTTACATTTCTTCTACATGTACCATATGACAAGTACAAAGAATTCGCATCTTAAACTAAAAGGAAAGAAAAAACAGAGGAGAGAACATGAAGAGGAATGCGAGACCATATATGAAGAAAAATTTGGAGAACCGAAAGGGTGGTCAGTAACTTTTGCTTGATTTTCCAGCGCCTATTCTCATAGTCGTCTTTCACGCTCCTTCAAGTAAAAACTGAATATCTACCAACTAGAGCGGTGAAAAAATAATTGTACAACTTTCGACATATATTTGTGAGCTTTTACATTCACTGATGCATAACAATACAACAGAGGGGAATATTATATTTGAATCATCTATATTGGAATCCTAAGAATCAGAAATACTGCCTCAGAAAACATGGTTTCTGGCATCAACAACGTTCTAAATTGACTATGTGACATGTTTTCATCAAAAGTGACAACGTGAGCAGCAAAGAAAAAACCCAATTTTTACTTAAGGTAAGGGGAAAAGACAAAAAAATTATTGGATACTTTTGGAAATCACATACCAGCCATTACAACTTGCCACACCGTAGTGGTAGCCGGTAGCGAGATCTGAGCACACAGCACATAACTCGCCCTCTGGCACTTTCCGTCCTGTAAACCTCAAACCAAAAATATTATACACAAAAACACCTCATTATTGATGTCAAATGTGATCAACTCACGTTGTGCCATTCGTTTGTACGAAGTCGACGGTGTAAATGGTTTTATGTCGACACAATTTTGTAAATTTGTATATGACAATTGATCGGCAAGATTGCCATTCAAGGCAGTCATGCTATAATAGATTATTCTTCACTGTTACGAGCACTACTGTGAAGGTTATACTATATGGACGAATAAATACACTCGTTTAAAAAATGAATATATATACAGGCGAGTCAGGAATTGTCAGATGTGCGGTTACGGTGACGACAGTGAGAACTGGTAATACACAAGTCATTTAGATATTGCTACAACATCAACCGCCGAGGTATGGCTGAAGTCATTTCAGCTAGCCATCGGCTTACTGTTGGCCTCAGAAGACATGAAGTTGGCCCAATGAAATGCGAATAAAAAGCATATAGTGAATAATGCGACGCAAAGACATTACTGTGATCTAAAGTAAGAAAATTGTGTAGTACATCCGCTTAGATTTTAGACATCTAGGAGCCATAATATTATCACATCACCAGAATCAATTGTGTTATGATTATGCGCCATTGAAAAAAAAATCAGACGACTTTTATTTGATGACAGTTGATCAAATAAACAACAATGATGCCAGACTATTAGGATTCTGACGGCTACAATGAAAAGCAGCGCATCTGCGTCGTGTTCACATTTCAGAAAAAAAACGTCTGTCAGCATTTTTAAGCCTTTCAGGGGGTCTGTTATGGCACTTATAAGGTGCTATACACGTGCTTCAGCCTTTCAGCCTCATCAGTCGCAAAGTGCCCCTCGAATCAGTCAGTTCCTTTTTAAAGGATGTACTCCTTACATATAAATCAACTGCGAATTATTGACACTCTGCGTGCGGTAAAATGATCATCGTGGCGTTCGATTCCTTCATAAATAGGGGGTAATATCTTTATAGGGATTTGAATGAACCGAGAGGCACAGTAATACTGATGAGGTCAAAAAGGCCGGAACACGTGTCTAGCACTCTATAAATGCCATAACAAACCTTCCGAAAGGCTTAAAATACGCTGCCAGGATGTAATAATTTTAAGCGAAGTCTCAAAATAGTCAATTCAAAGTGTTGATATAAAAAAGACGGATGTTGCATGAGGTGGTTTTTGTTCGAGTAACACAACACATATCTATTCATACAGATTTATGAGTTCTAAGCTAATTAAGATATGTGCCAGATGAGCGTCTTAAACAGTCAAAACGATGGCAATCAAAACAACGAAAGCCAATTTCTTCCTCTCCTATAGCAAAATCGCTTAATTTCCCACTGTGATAAACGTATTCCTAGAAATATTACACCAGTACATGTTAAAGTTCTTCAAAACAAAAAACGATGATTCAGTGACGATAATGGAAAAATACCCTAATGTCGTTATCAAAAACTTTGAAAGTTATTGATATCGTTAAGAGTAAATATGGAAAAAACACTATCAATGATTTACCATAGCAACCATCAACAATAGTAAGCTATGAATAGAAATTTTGCAATAACTTTGATGAGCAGAATGGATCAGTAATCCATAACTGATATATGGAATTCGTTATAGTGATAAAGAGGTACGTCTTCATATGCATAATGTGGTAGGCTCTGAGCAGATAACATTTCGATGATTACAGGAGAATAAGAGTCTCAAAGGGCGAAAAAACCCCTGAGCACGTACTAAGACTGGAATGTATGATGAAAGAGGAAAGCCCTAGTAGCCACGTTGCTATCGACGCCTCCAGCCTCCCCCTCCCCACATATACCTATCGAAAAGCGAGTCTGAGACGACAAAGTGCATTTCGGAATTCGAGGAACAAACCACTCACTTAATTACTCGGCAACGCCTCTAAATAAGATATTCCATCCAACTCGTGCTCTTAATCGAATCAATTTCGGCAAAATATGCACTTGTTATCGTCGACACTTCCCCTATACGTATAGAATTCTATAGAAACCAGTACAACCAACTAAACATGGTGAACGCACGATTTTAAGATGTACAAACAAACAATCAATACTCAATTACAAGGACCAACTATCGATTAACCTCGGCGTTGATTGAATAATTCCGTTATTTCCTTATTCAACGGACAGGAGTTTGTTAACAGATTATTTACTACGTGCCCTTGATAACGTTGGAACTCGGGTTCAACTCCCGTATGAGGTCCAATTTTTTGTGCACGACTCAATATTCTTAGACGTATTCTGACAGCATTTTCAAGTCTATGAGGTTTGTTATGGCACTTATATAGCATAATATGCTGTTAGGATATATTACTTTTAAGGAGGTCTCCAAATAGCAGATTGGAAGGCTTTATTCTCAAATAAATGTTCCAACATCCTACCACTGCTGAAAACCAGTAAAAGTGAAGAAACGTAGATTATACTATTCATTCAGTACATCACAGACAGTACATTTATACAGTTGTAGAGGCTGACGTTTCGGCGATTTCGCCTTTCTTCAGTGCCTGCAAGAGTCAGATTGACATGCAATTTACTCAAACTATCCAAAACTTGAGGCACATGATGTTCTCCTTCTACGGTGTCACAGCAGTAAGAATCATCCAAATAAGTAATCGATTAGACCATAATTGTACAATCTAGCAGAAATGATTCGTATGTATGCCGAACATAAGAGCGCATGGGACGCAGTGGTTAGAGATGTTCTGCGTCGTAGACAAGGTCGACGGTTCGATCTCGCGCTCATGGATCACTTCGCACACTTGTCTGGGAGGATGAACGACGCTGACTTGATACAGCGGGAGGCCCCGCGAGTCACGGTGAAGGTTAGATATGCACTGAATGACCTCAAACGGAGTTAAAAATTGAAGACGAATGCATGGCGTATCCTTCAAAGATTTGTAACGCCGAGAGCTTTGTCTTTTTATTTATGGTGAACACTACGTTGAGAACGTGAAAATTCATAACACGTTGAATTTTTTTTATAATTATCAACAACGAATAACAGTCATATGCATCCACTGAGAACATCACTTGTATCAGCCCCAATTGTTCTCATCGATTATCTAATGAACTGAACGGCTGATTACTAAAAAGTTCTCTTACACTCACTCCAGTATCACGACAAACATCAGAATTTTCGCAAAGACAATTTCATCTTCACAGTTACATGGATACTAACAGCACTTTGTCGTCTGTTTCCAGTTACCCGCGATTGACTGGATTTTTCTTCAGTAAGTGAAGACCCTACGGAGTGCGAGTAGCGCAGTGGTAATGATCGCATTCATTATGCGGATCGCTCATGCTACACAGATATTGGCTGAACAACAGGTCCACTAAGCCTCTCATTCCCCCGAGTCGAAAATTCGTGCACATTTCTGGGTGGAGCTCACTCCCTCTCATTGATGTCGGAACGCGTAGGAAGGCTATATAAGGATTCCAGATAGAATCGACTTGACCAACATATAACAGCAATCAAAACGAAGACAAAAGCATCCTCCACGAGCAGCCAAACCCACTAGCGAAAATTCCAAGTCCTCTGTGAACAATGGATTCAATAAAGAAAATGATGAGCTAGACACAGTGTGATACATATGTCGGATCACAGTAAAAAAAAAGCAAAATAATCGATGTAGGGCTTGCAGATGTCGAAGACTCATGCTCAATATCGCCTTAATGATGCGTCGAAACACATCGATATAAACACTATATATATATATATATATACATACATATATATATATATATATATATATATATACGGTGTACATACCGATATACATATATATGCACAAGAAGATAGCAGACATGTAACAAGAATATATATATATATATATATATAAACTATAACGCAAATATACAAGAATATACAAGTAATAAGAGCGCATGTGGCGCAGTGGTTAGAGGTGCTCTACGTCGTACACGAGGTCAATGGTTCGACCTCGCGCAGCTCACCAAACCATCCATCCCTCCGGGGCCTGTAAAGTGGTACCAGACTGTTTTCAGACTTGTCTGGGAGGATAAGCAGCACTCACTCGGCTCAGCGGAGGCCACCGCGCGTCACTATGGAGGCCAGATATGCATTCAATCACCTCAAACGAAGTTAAAATTGAAGACGAATGTATGGCGAATCCCTCAGGGATTGATCAAGGCCGAGAGCTCTATTCTTCAATTATACATGTAATATGATATATGGTGATCATATATAAACTATATATATATATGCAACAAAATATATACTATATATATTGATTATTGTGCGGACCTCAACACTTCGTGCCTTCGACTTCTTTACTCGCTTAATGCTCCACAGACGTCTTCAAATTCTTTGCATTTTGCTTTGGCTGCCGTTTGAAGACATCGTCTTCTTTCTAATGTCGTAGGGTGCCGTGCTGGTTGTCGCGATCCTTCTCGCAATATCGCAGGTGGTCGACCTAAGGTGTTCCCAAAAGCTCAGCTGATTGAGCAGGAGTGTTGTGGGAGAGGATCGCACCAGTGTGTCGCTATCACCTCGCTTTTCTGATGCACTGCATCACTAACTACTGCGCTATCCCGCCCAATAAATATATGTCTGGAATCTTTTCAGACAATACATGTAATATATTGTACTATATTGTTACAATCCAAAAGTTAAATTACATTACAGAAATAAAAAGTAAATAAATACCTAACTGTAATTAAAGAAAGGATGGAGTTCTCGGTGTTGATCAGTCCCTGAAGGATGCGTCACATATTCTTACCCTGTTTTAGTTTCGTTTGAGGTTGCTGGATGCATATGTGGCCTTTACAACGACACGCAGTGGCCTACCGCTCTATCAAATCAGTGCTGCTTATCCCCTCAAAAAAGTCTGGTACAGATTCAGCGACCTCGGAGAGATGGAAGACTTCGTGAGCCTTAATCGTGGGATCGAATCATCGACCATGAATCGGTCGATCATGTATGTCGCAGAACACCTTTAACCACTGCGCCGCAGGCGCTCTATAAGAAGTGTTATGAAGTAAAATTCACGATTTGCATCCCATGAATGAATAGGATATGTTACATGTTCATGCATACATATATACACGTACATATACAATTTGATATATCACAGTATAAATATGGGGCTATGCCGAGTGCAGCGATGTTCGGTCGGTTCAACGAGGAACTGATCCCACATCTCCCGACACTCTCCAGCAATCAACACAAAAGCCCTACGAAACACCTCAGCATGGCTATCCTTGAGGTTCAAGGAGACGTGCTCGACCAGCATTTTAAGACGTTCGTGAAAAAGTATTGGAACCCGCAAAGTAAAGAAAAGAATTGTGATAGGGGTCAAGTAAAAGTGATAAGAAGTATATATACATGACATATAATGTAAAACGTTTTGTATTTGAACGTACATTATATATATATATATATATGTATATATATATATATATATATATATATATATATATATATACTGAAGCAGATCATTGATTAACAGGTATACTAATCCCACATGAGAAAGTTTGTGATGATGAGAAAATATGAAAAAGCAAAAATATAGAGTACTTACGCCAAATTCCGACTTTCATTAAAACTCGGTGCAGACAATTTTATTGATGGAGCTTGCCCGAGATTTTTATGAATCTTTTTCATTATAAAACCCTCATCCAAGCTTCATCAATAAAAGAGAAATGTAGAGTACATATTTTGGAACTACTCGCTTCATAAATGGCGAAAGCCAATTTCATTTCAATAAATTACGTTTTCTCGTAACGTAAACCATTAATATCTAATTAATGAGTGAGATAGTCAATAATAAAAAGATAACTGTGAGAAGAGACATCATAGCAGCCATCTCTTAGATATTTAGGCCGTTCCAAAAATTTGGTACGACGACAATAAACACCAAGATTATCAACCAGAAGTAATTAAGAACTGCTGATTTTAGTATCGTTCAATTGCGCATTTCGTTGCGGACATTTTGGTATACAACTTGCCTATATTTGCTCAAAGATGAAGTCATTGTTGCAACAAATTCGCTTGCTACTCATGCACCAATGAAGCAAAAGGAAAAACGCTAGTGAAGCGCAGCGCAAGATTATTGCAGGTTGGAGCGATGATACGGTTGCACAAAGGACGGCCAGGAAGTGGTTCACGAAGTTCTAAGCTGAGAAAAAACAGTCTGGAGATTCAGTCAAGTTCGGGCCGTCCACGGGAAGCCCCATTAGTGTTGCGCGTCGCTTCACCAGCATTTTCCCCTACGCGCCATTCGTGGGTGAGTAGCAAGCGAATTTGTTCCCAAGACAGCTTCATCTTAATGCAAGTATAGCCAAGTTGTTTAAGAGGATGTTCTAGAAAATGTCCAATTGAACGGTACCATCTTGCAAACTTAATTAATTTTGGTTAATAATTCTGGTATTTATTGTTCTAGTGTGATTAATTATGGAACGACCTAATGAAATGAATTAATATAAATTTGTAAAATGTAGTTACTGTGAAATGTATGATGACAGTAGATTTTAATAATATTGTCTGACGGGATGTTCCTCTAACCACGTTATTTCAATAAGTTTCTGAATATTAAATTACCACCTTAATGTGACAAATAGACCACTTCATCGGCACAAAGGAAAATGAAACTGTTAAACAAAACTTGAATGTGCATGGATTAATTTCAAAACACTTTGAACTAAATCAATGCTGCAGTAACAACAGATTATGAGGATGGTCAGAAAGATATCAACACCTTCAATTGACAATTTTGAGACAATCGTTTGAATTCAATAGATCTCAAAAGCATCTGGCGCAATAGCCGTTAGCCAAGCAAATGACAATCGACAATCAATCACTCTGAAAGGAGAGTACGGCGATCCTTTCATCGTACGCGGAGTGTAAATAATTCGGCGTTAATTCCTTTACATGTAGAGGGATGTGCTCCCCTTACAAGGAACTGACTGGACCGAAAAGCACCGTGCTACTGAAGAGGCTGTATCGGCCGAAACACGTGCCTAGCACTGTATGAGTACCAAAATAGACCTCATGAAAGGCTTAAAATATGCTGTCAGGCCACGAAGATAATGCTTATGAAAGAACTACGTTACAATAAATATTTAATCTGAAAAAAGAAAATAAAGAAGAAAACCGTTGTCTAAGAAAAGATTGTAAGGTGATTACTAAAAAAAAATAGATGCTGAACAATGACATTACAAAAAAATAGGAAGACTCAATGGGGATTATTAACTGATTATGCGCGCGCACGCACACGGTGCGGCACGCGTACGCTACGGCACGTACCCAGAGCGATACATTCGAAATTGACGTTGAAGAACGATGAAAGATCAAGAATCAAAACTGACTTCAAAATCTACGTGTATGGTGCACTATCCGAAAAAAAAACCAGAAACCTATTTGAATCATGAATTTTTTTCCTTACTTATATCATTGATATTTTAGACGATCAGTAATAATTATATAATTCGTGAATTCAATATATCGTTATATATGATAGACCGTCACATAGACACAAACACACACAGGGGAACGTTGTTGTTGCTGTTTTTTTTCCTCTCGTGCAAAGTATGCAAACGCAGAGAGAAAATAGGGAGCTGAAAAGAAGACAGACAGACAGAGAGAGAGAGAGAAGAGAGAGAGAGAGAGATGGGGAGAAAGAGAGAGAGAAAGAAAGCGAGAGAGGGAGGACGTGATGACGCAAACGAGGCAGCTGAAAGTCTACATGTTATGTCTGAGAGAAATCGAATCACCTTGATGTACGGCAAAAAAAAAAACATGGAATAGAACGAAAATAGCAATAGAATTTCAGAAACATACAGATGTCTAGTTCACGTGCTACAAAAAATCCATTCCTTCACACCATTCTACTCGCTAATCACCTCAATGTGTGTGTGTGTGTGTGTGTTTGTGTGTGTGTGTGTGTGTGTGTGTGTGTGTGTGTGTGTGTATGTATGTATGTGTGTGTATGTGTCTGTGTGTTTGTGTTTTATGCGTTTCCGAATCATCAAAAACGAGAATCGCTGAAGAGAGAAAAAAACGAGAGAGAGAGAGAGAGAGAGAGCGAGAGAGATCAACGATCGACAGGAAAGATAAGAAGCAAACAATATAGACGAAATACTTGTTAGATATACATACACGTATTAAAATAAAAACAACAAGTCGAAACAACTCTAATGACTGCTAAGGGTGTATTTACACCTCCCGACTGGCGCGTACATATCGATTGCTTTGTCTTTTCTGCACACTGCCAGACACATACATATATATATATGCACAGACATAGACGTATATACACATACACTCACGCACAAGCTCACCATAAAAACGCACACAGACTCATACACATAAATACATATATGTACACATATACGCACAAATAAGCACAAATACACATGCATATAAGCATACACACCACTCACACACCACGTGCACACATGCACCCACAATCATTCCTACATACATAAACATATGTGTATATGTGTATGCATATATGTATATATATATCATAGATATTGCATATATATACATATGTATACAACATGCATACATATATAATACGTAAATGGATACATGCATACATACGTGCAGATATGCTTACGTACATATATACACACGTGCATCACATACATACATACAAACATACAAACATACATACATACATGCATACATACCATACATACTTACTTACATACATACATTCATGCATACATGCAAACATACATGCATACGTATATACAAAAACACATACATACAAGTACGCATACATACGTACATATATACATGCATACAAGCATACATGCATACATACATATAAACATGCGCGCACACACGAGTCACCCAGGCACCTACATTCATACACACACATAAATTATATATATATATATATATATATATATATATATATGCACACATAAGCATACATATGCATGCATACATGCCTACATATATGATACACACATACATACATCATACATATGTACAGGAGAAAACAAATACGTGGTGGAGAGGATGACGAGTAAGAACCGCATAACCAGCGTTTGGCTACCCCCATCAACCATTTGCACGTGACATCTATGTGGCGGTGTTTCACGAATGATAATAGAACGAAAGCGCAGCAGAAACAGAAACAGTACTGCCACAAATGTTTTGTATACGCTATATTCTCCCATCAGACACTGTTGTTGACTTATTGTCGACATCACACACTAATATGTTCATCACTATTATCTCTGAAGGATTTTGATAAAGTCAAAACTCACCTAAGACATCTACACGATCAGCAGTTCAAGAATCGATTTGATAGCATTGGTAGAAGAAAAATATGAACCATTCGGAAGGTAAGAAGAGATCGGTGATCATGAAAAACAAATATGTACATATGTATGTAGGTGTATGTATGTACTGACATGTCACAAGCGCGTCAGACTAGGACTAGTCGCCTTGCGCAAACATTCTAAACCTCAACAACGCCGTTGAAAGTAGTAGCAGAAATTCGTGGTATTAACGTGTCCAAAGCGCAACTTCAACAATGAGATCTCATACTCACGGGAAAATCTGAGTTCTCATGAAACTGATACTTGCTCGCAGAGCCTCATTTCCAGGATGGAAATATGACGACGGAACTGATTACTCATTGGAGCGAGGAATCAAAGAACCAGAATAATTAACCTTTCAGGGAAGGCAGATGATCAGTCGCATAGCAGAACTCGCAAGAGGCTCGCTACTTTCACTATTCAGTTAGGGCTTTTCCTCCATTCGGAGATTGAAATTAGTTTTCTTGTGTTACTCTGATACTCCATGATTTTCTCTTCATGGTCATATGTTTTTCGCGCATATATAACTTTTCCGTACGATAAAAACTTTGTGTGCGAAATGCAATCTTCGTTTCACTCTTACAGCGTTCTATGGTAACTTTTCAGAAAACCAATTGTAGCATCGAAATCCACGGGATTTGGGTTATCGAGCGATTGATAAAAGTTTGACAAAGAGCCACATACAAACTCAGCCGAGCAAATAAAGCAAACTGAATGCGAAACATAATATTATTTTTACTGCTACAACGTAATAGGTTTTTCCAAAATCATATATATTGGTAAAATCGCAGAAAGCTTTTAAATGATTACTAAGTGTTTAGAAGAAAAGTTTTATTCAGTGAGAAAGGACTTCAAGCAATAGTGTAACTCAACTAGTAAACGTCGTCCCTTAGGGGTCAAGTAAATCCTGATCAGATCGAATACGGTTGATTTACATCAGTTGATTAACCGGTGTGAATTGTCAGCTGTAGTAGAACTGATTTATAACCATAAATCGCTTGATCGTAAGCTTTTGCTCTCGTCGTATCGTCTACGTCGGAACGTTCGCTGTGCTCGATCAGCAGTCAGTATTAAAGCATAAAGGGTTTAACTGTTGACGAAGATCAATCCCTGAGGGATACGCAATGCATCCAACTTCATCGAACATCGCTAGAGTTGACTCAATGTATACTTGCCTTCACAATTACACTGGTGGCCTACCGCTGCGTCAGGTCAGCACTCCTGTCTTTCTAGACAAGTCTGCTATCACTCAGCCGATGCCAGATGTGTGGAAAGCTGGCGAGCAATGGGCGCGGAGTCGAACCATCGATCACATGCGTTGCAGAGCATTTCTAACAACTGCGCCGTCCGCGCTCTTGGTCATCAATAACAATAGAACAGTTATATAATAAAGAACGTAAGGCACACCATCAAAAAGATGAAGACAGAAACTGCAATAGCAGATAAGAGATGCTCTCCTGTCTCTCTACTAGAATTTGTTTCTAATCAGTTTGCTTACGCGTTTCGGGACGTGCAGTTCGATCGCACTTGACGAAAAGCCGTGTGATAAATATGACTTTTAACTTCAGAACAAATGAAAAGCAATGATTTCCTCTTGACTTTGACTCAGACTGTTTTGAATTCACATCAGAAAAATGAATAAAAAGTAAGAATTTCCGAAACTTTTGCGAGAATTTGTGAAATTTTAGCGGAGTTACGGCAACCATAGGCACTGATGATTAATTAGAGGACGCTATCATGATTTACTTAAAGAAATCCCACTTGTTCAATAGTATCATTCCTCAAGATATGAGCGTTAGTGATAAGATACGGAAAAAACGATTTTTAGGTTCAAGACAACAAGGATTTATCGAATTACAGAAAAAAATCTGGCGAGAAAAAGAATATATATAGGTTAAAAATCACTCGCCTGATGTTGAGAGGCTCAGCCTGCGTTAAATTCAATGCACAACAGTATGTATGTAACACAACTGTCTGAAGTCTTCACTGATAACAGGTTTACAAACAAATCAATATCACATAAGAAATATGGGCACATCCGATACTCAAAATTTTTAACCCTTGAGGAACAACGCGTTTTCTGATTTTTTGAAAACTTCTAGTTGTCATTTGTCATCAAGAGCGCATTTGGTGTAGGGCTAGAGGTGTTCTGCGTCGCACTCAAGGTCGATGTTCGATCTCGCTCTCATGGCCCACCAAGCCTTCCATCCCTTGGGGTCGGTAAATTAGTACCAGACTTGTCTGGGAAGATAGCAGCACTGACTTGATATAGCGTTAAGCCACCGCAAGTCATTTTAGAGGCAACATATGCATCCAATCACTTCAAACAAAACTAGAGATTGAATCTCTGTATCTCTCAGCTATTACTCGATAGCTTAAATCTTGAAAACTTCGATATTGTACTTCCTAATTGGGAATAGCCTTTTCGGTGCGCTGTAGCAGAAAACATAAAATTAATTTTGCACTGAAACGCGCTTTCGTTGAATAAAGCATTTCCATTGCCTAGTATTATCAGTTCTAAAAGTTCAGCCTCGGTGTTTTGATACTGTACTTGGCTTTTGAATAGAATTTTTAAAAGTGCTACAGTAACGAAAATAAAATGTAGTTTCACACTCAGAGAGCAATTTTGCTCTGCTAGGGTGTGTGAATGGGAGCAACATTCGCAACAATCGGCATCAAGACGGCTAGAGTTTGTGGACTGTCTTCTGATAGTTTCTTAATGTTTATTGGATAGCATGAATCTAGAAAGCTTCAGAAATGAAGTATGCCATCAAAATTGCTTAGATTTAGTTCTGAAATATGAAGCGCGATCAATCAAGATTCAGATTAATGCTAAAGTTAACGATCCGCCGTTCGTAGTGCTACTAGACGACTTTATACAAAAACAAAATTTGGCAAAATGTGCCTATAACATCTGGTGCACAGAACGCTAGGAGTCTCGAGGGTATTTCACATTCTGAATGAAAACCTAAGTCTATCTAATATTGTGTCATCAGAGCTATCACTGGGCTCCAATAGCTAGCGAGACACTAAAAGCATCATGTGAGATAGATGCAAGTCTCACTTGTTGGATGCAGTCCTGGAGCAATCCTATGTAATCTTCGTCTATATTAGTCACAGTTGTGGCTCAATCAGCATGCAGGACACAATTTACATTGAAGAAGAGCATACTTACTTCAGTATATAATCAGCTTTGTGGAAAAGGACATACTTAATCAATTTTACCACAGCAGGCACACGAAGTTGAATCTTCCGAACACAACTTGAATTACTACTTGAATTAGCACTTACTTCGGGTTCACATTTAAGTCCTATAACCAATTGTGAATGTGTCGTACGGACTCGTGACGGGTCTAAGATCTGCCATATGAGCGGGGTTCCGTGCTTTTCACATCGCCTGCGCATTCTTCGGAATTCACAGGCGACGACGATCGATGCTCGTATGGCTGCCCATATATGAAAAGTGTCAGAGAAACACAGCTGCGAAAGCGAATCAAATGATGGACAAACGGGCATTGCAGCTGAAACCAAAGCTAACCCCAAACATGGGGAGGCTAGAAGCATAATGATAACGACTGGCCGCAGATAGCCGCCACATATTCAAAATCACTGACGCCTTCCCTTGAACAAGATGACTATTCAGGACAAAAACAACTATCGGCCCGAGAGAAGGCAGAAGTTTGAACCAAATGGTTGGATATGAAAAATTGGTTACACTAACATCTTCAAAAAGCAACGGTTTTTAGAGCAAAACTGAAACAGGGAGTGCTTATCACATACATATATACGTATATATATATATAATATATATATATATATGTATATATATGTATATATATATATATATGACACTATCTGTGAGAAGAATTATCGGAATCATAGAACAGTTTCCGTGCCCATTTCATGCTTCGCTCCGTAAATTAGGTTGAAAAGTTTCACAGAACTTCGACAATTTATATATCCTTTCGGAGAAACGAATCGATCACATCGTTGGTAATCATCAAACAGAAACTAATATTGATGTAGTAATCGATAACTAGTCTCAGCATGAAGAAGTAATTTCTTCCGACAGTTGTTCTAGTCGTTGGTTTATAAATTTGGAAAAGTGCCTAAATAACGCTTAGGGAGTTCAAACAAACGGCTTTCACAAGCGAAATGACAAGGTCGCGTATATGTAGAACAACACACACCGTTCCGAAAAGTTTGAGGGTATGCCAAAACCTGTTTACGATTTCTAGAATACAAAACATATCTTTTATTGAATTTACACCATCCTAGTGCATAATTATCCTCTTCAGATCCTTCAAGTGATCGTGACATCACCAGCCAACAAAGAGAAAGAATAAAATAATATACAAAGGAATGAAGAAGGCTGAACAGAATTAATGTGCCGATGCCAGAGAGAAAAAATTAGAACAGGCTGAATGCCAAAACCATCTGTTCCGCATACACACGTACACATGACATTATCACGACAAGTGAAAGAGAACAATAATATAAACAAAGCGTCGAACGTCGATGCATTGTGTCTAGCAATAAATCGCTCACACGTCTTTACAGTAATAAACTGAGAACAATGCATAGCATCAACTAGTATTGATCTATGTAGGTACCACATCTAACTGAATATCTCGTAATTATGCTGATTGGAATATCCTACAACGTGACCATAAAAGGCTACCTTCCAAATTATACGATTTATCTCTCTATACAAACAAAAATTACGCTCATAGACAAAAATCTATGGAAAACAGTATGACTTATTGAGTTCAACAGATCATGACGGGAATTCTTGACGAAGAACTCAGTCATGTATGTGGAGAAATAATGGCCAGATATTTAGCACGATGAAGAGCACTCTTCCGACGCTTTATGTAGAAGGAATTCATACGAAGATTCCAACGACTCCGATGAGGTTAACGCAGCCAGGTAGACGGGAAATCTAAAAGTAATGAAAGCAAACTGGAAAATAAAGAGAAAAATAAAGACTGAAACAAGTTCAGAAACCAGGTGAAAGCAAGTAAATTGCCTTATTTTCAACGAAGATTTCCAATTTTTAGAATGGAAGCTGGCCACCAAAGCATGGATCTTACGATTTGAACTTCTTGACCGATTTTGATCTAAGTAACATAAAAGAATAAGGGGTGGACAGCGTAGTGGCAACGGCACAGATTATCACGGGCACGGTGCTCGTTCGATCTCGCCTTGAGCTCATCAAGCTTGTCAAAGCTTTCCGGAGTTGAAAACTGATATCGGACTACTCTAAAAAAATTGATTCTTTGCAACTAGACTAGGTACGTTCTAATCTGGATTCAAGACTCCAGGGAAGATCCACTCGATCACAACATATAACATAACGATATTCACGATGAAGGGAAAATCTTTGAGCAGTAACTAGACCTGTATGCAAAAAAATTGAGATAAATTTGCGGATAATGGAAGCGAACTTACAAATCGAATGCAAAAGGGCTGTGATCCGCATAGTAGGTATAAAAAACATGGCGCGCGAAATAAAAAATAAAAAACAAGTGAACGAGGTCACAAACAATAACTTTCGATAAAGGTTTGAAATTCGACTATCCTTTGCTTCGACTCGAATCATCGACTGTGAGGAAGACGAAATATGTCGATACGCTAGCCGAATGTTTCATATGCTCGCGCTATTCGTTCAATCACAAAGCAGCAACGTTTCAACAACTATTATTTCACATGGCTGAGCTTACACAACATTGATGACGAACTTTATTCGGTTTCAGTGAAATTAAATTCATTAAAAACCTCGTGTATGCCCAACCATATGGAAAAAATCACCATTTATTACAGACAAGACCCAGTACAAATCAGATTTTATGACAATAACGGCCCATTAGAAGCAAAATACTTGAATATATTAACAAACAGACCTGTATGCAATATATTCATAGGAGGATACAGCGGCTAGGAGGCAAGTAGCAACTGCTCGGCCCTCTCGGGACTGCGGTGACCACTGTTGAATCCGAAGAACGACGTGCTGTGAGAAAGTCATCAGTGATGAAAGACGTTGACTATCACGCATTCGTTCACATAGCTGAAACAAACAGAACGAGTAGTCAGCATGATATCTCTTTATTCACTAATTAGTTCCATCATGTTCACATAGTGGTAAGGATTTTTCGCGTGGAAAATCTGCTCACAATTTTCCTCAAAATATTAGCGTAGTTACAAATCTTAATGGAAGACTAACGCGACCCCGTAACAGTTTGTAAAACAAGATGACACCGTTGAAATACAACAGCTGAAATATTATGATCATTATTATTACGAAAGATTTATTATTATCAGCCCAACTGAAGAAGTGCGCCACAAAGAAATAAACCAGTGCTCTGTGTTTGAAAAAACTACTTCATAGAAGAATAGAGTGAGTCAGCGCTGATTTGCAACACCACTGAACCAAATGACTCGTTTTATGGGAAAAATCCAAAAGCCTATAGAGTAAATGACATAATGTGACTTCGAGGTGTACAAACACCGCAAACCAAGATTAGATTAGTCATAGTAGGTTAAACGATGCGCGAAAAAGTTAAAAGTTATTGTCGTAGGGAAGCATGGTTCTCCTTGATAGCGTGCACTTGCTTTTAGAAACAATGTCAAGTTTGTCATCAGCTAGTACCATTTCTAAGGTAACATTGGGCGAGTCGCATATAGCTGACATCAAGTTCAAAATATACTTCATATCAATGCTGAACTTGAAACAACAGGCAAAGAAGTTTCACTCTAGCCACAGGGAAATACAAAATTGTAGCATGTGAGAGATTTTCGAAAGCTGATAAATTGAGGAACATCAAATAATCCACTACTGATAAAGGTGGAGAGGTTGTAGTAACTCCACGCCAAATATTCAAATAGAGAAAAACTGAAGCATTGTGTATTCAGATCAAAATATTGCGCAGCTCGCAATTGTATAAATTCTAATGTACCTTGTTTATCTATGACTGTCATTACACAAGCGTACTCCAACGAAAAATATGCATACGCACTTCCCGATTTTGGAATTTGATAAGAATAGGAATTCATAAAGCACCTTGGAAATAACAGCCACTTTTACCTGCCACCTGTCAGTATAAACACTTACGCTTTGACGTGACCTCTAGGAAAGTCGTATGATAAGGGGATATCATGGAAGGGAAAACAATTCTAAAGGACATTTTCTTTCTGATAATTTATCGTGGCACATAGCACTCTCTTTACATAATTCCTGTAATCCATTTGAAAGCCTCTTAAACAAGGATATTTTTGCGATCATCCTCCGAAAGCAAAGCTCTATTCAGCACTTAAGAATATAAAGAAAACCAACCCTCAATTGGTTCATTAATTGCTGATTCAAATCGCTACGATAAATCTTAGCTGACAAATGGAAAGGAGAAGGGGTTAACTTGGCGAAAGAAAACAGAAGGAAAAGCGCAAATTGTAAGGCAGGAACGAGTATGGTCTGTATATACATCTGGATTTGGCTCACTCTAACAGTTTAGATATAGATTCATATGGATATTTGGACCTGGCTCTTACAACAAGATATGATATCCAGCTATGTACCTTTCGTTCAGTCAAATTTTGAAACCAACCGTGGACGTAGATCTCGTAATTCAAACTCATCGTTTCTGAAGTTACGAGCTCATGCCGTAATCATCTTTCTACAAAAGACACGATACATCTACACTTCTCGTGTAAATGAAGACAGCCTTCCATAGCATAAATATTACGTCAATACACCGTTCTTCCTCGGCTTTTTCAACCTTCTACCATATACACTCGCATGTACTTTGAAGGCTTTTGGACTGTATGAAGTGGTATGAACTCCTCCTACGTAGCCGAAACTATACGACTCGCCAACACATCTATGCTGACCTCAGCACTTCTTGTATTCAATTCGTTTCTTAGCATTATCGTACACAAAGATTTTCATACACTGTGAATGTTGTTTCGACTGCTATTTGAGAATAGCATCTTTTCTTTTACGAATGTCGAGAATGATGGTCGAGTCGAGTGCTCTTGCAATTCTTAAGATAGCCGGACTAGGCGTTCCCACATGAATTCCAGGAGAGCGTTGAGGGTGTAGTTGAATTAGCACCTTGCTGTCTTATAGACTGCATCAGTAACCATTCCGCTTTTTTTCTTGCTTCTATTCGCTAATGTTGCAATTCGAGCAGCAAAGTGATTGAATAAGTGGGATTCTGTTGAATATAGCATGTTGATGTAACAAACAGAATCGTCAATATGTGCATCTTTTCAGTTTAGTTGCCACAAAAAAGTAGAATAATTTGAAAAGGATCATATATGCCCGATGATGTATAAACCTCAACTATATGAAAACTACTAGCAGTTATTGTAAATTCAGTTTCGTTGTGAACGGTCCACGCCTGGGTTCAGGATAAATAGAACACATGAAATGAGAAGATGAATGGAAATAAGATAAGCAAAGGAGATGTGACAAACTTTTCGAGTGCTCAGTTAAAATTTATAAACGATAAATGTTTAACCCTTAGAATCCCAACGGCACGTATATGTGCCACCGTTCACCACGTTGCGAGCGACAGGAACTTGCATTTCCGTACGGTGCAATGAAAATATGGGAATTTATTTGGCTAATAGAGGTTCTGATGGAACATTACTATCATAAAATGCTCTATAAAGTTTTTAGGATAAAGAACGCCCATGTGTCGAAAAACTTCTTGTATCTTGGAGAAAACCATATCCTTCCGGAAACGAATGTATTTTCAACTATTGTAACATTTCTTTCATATTAGCTTATGTTTTCGTAGTCATTGGATAGCTTGGTTTGTAGAACGACCTTCATACTATTTATATACGTCTACTAACATTAACTTATATACGTCTACTAACAATAAAAAGACAAAGTTATGCTCTTGCAGTGCGTTGTTTCAACTTCATAGCGAATGTTTTGGTATTATGTAAAAAATTTTGATTCCAAGCAAACTTTGGCGCTACAGAAAAATATGCTTGTACTAAAAGACTTCTATAAACGTTTTTCAATAGAAGGAACGTAGAGTTATCCTATAAGTCCTTACTTTTCAATGCGAAAGTAACATAGACAACTCATTATGTTGTAGTTGTTTCGGCGTATTTTGATTAATAACGTCATAGTCTCTTCTGTCAAGATAAACCATTTACTGACGACTAGACTCCATTTAGTGGAGATAAAGGATAATGGTAAAGCTCTTCGCGTTTATCCATCCCTGAAGATGCGCCATGCGTTCACCTTCAACTCTTAGCTTCGTCTAAGGTGGTTGAATGCATGTGCAGCCTTTACAATAACTCGCAGTGACTCCCGCTGTATCGAGTAAGTGCTGCTCATTCTCCCTGAAAAGTCTGGTGCCAATTCGCCGACCTCGGAGAGATGGACGATTTGGCGAAAAATGAGCGCGTGATCGAAGCTTGTGAGCAACGCAGAATACCGCCCTCTAACCGCTGTGCCACGAGCTCTTCTTACTAAAATAAAAATTAAATTTCGTTAGAAAACTGCACGATGTCAATGTAAAGCTCTGCATTTTCTGGGCAGTTCCGCTGCATGGCACGTGATAGGTCAACTTGGGACTAAAGGGGTTGATATACCACTACTGATCTAATTCCACCCCACCTCAAAGATATTCCATACCTCAAACATCATCTGTAGTGAGTAGCAGATATGTCCTGGGTATCCACCCGAACTCTCAGGAAAGCAGAAATCCAAAATCAGTGCAAGTACCCGTTCCTCAGTATACAACCTCAATAGCACCGAAGGTAGAACAAATGATATCAATTCTGCATCACGCGAATCGCATCGCCGATAACTGAAATGATTCCGTTCAAAGGCCAGTCTTATGCCATCAAAGACCTAAGACGTACATATTATACAGTTCCTCGAGAATCACCTCGAATTTCTGAGCACTTGCTCTTCTAGGGTCGGCTTCTTCTGAAGAGATTTCTCAATATAAAAAGACGTGAACACAGTTGGTAACAACACACAAAATATGTAAGTAGATAACATGCCTTTGAAAACGCAGGCAATAAAAATACGAAGAGCGTATGAAAATGTTGAGGAGATCGTAGCATATGTTTTGAAACAACCTGAAATCAAATTATCGTTACTGTTGGTTGAGTTGGCAAGCAATTTTCCGGACTTTTTTGTTTTGATTATTTTTCATGCATTTGAAAATTTGTTTTTTACTATTGTTTAGAGCAGATTTTAGCGACTAATTTGATATACAACTCTTATACAACTGTTTCAGGATGTAATTGTCTCGGAGCAAATACATTTGCTGATGCTACATGAGTATCGTTACCAAGTGAAAAGAGAAGTGCGACACCAAGGAGAGGTTTTCGTCACAAGAAAACAACGTTTCGAGTTTTCTGGTCAGCTCATGGCGCTGTGCACTGGGAGATGTTGGAACAAGGCGAAACAGTCAATTCGGAGTTCTACTGTCGCTAACTGGATGAGCTGAATCGACCTTTGGATCGCCGCCACCGGGCTTTAGTTGTTTCTTCAGACGATAGTGCAAAGCCGCATGGTTCAAGAATGATTAATGCAAAGATTGAAGAATTTGGCTGGTATCGTGTCAATCACCCCCCTTACTCTTCGGATTTGGCCCCGGCAATTTTCACCTCGCTCGATCGTTGCAACACTTCTTGAAAAGTAAGCGCTTTGAAAACATTAATGAGGTGGGTGAAGCACTTAAAGAAATCTTTGAATAGAAAGACACCGAGTTTTACCGCCGCGGAATCATGAAATTGTCGGAAAAGTGGAAGTGACTAAAGTTGAAGAGGATTATACTGATTAATAGTTTGTGGCTTCTGTTTGTTGAAAAATCCGAAAAAACTTGCATAAAAACGAAAAAGTCCGGAAATATTCTCGCCAGCCCAACAGAAAGAGCCCATATCACACATAGATGCATGTTATGCTTGCATTTCAAAGATCTCTCACCGTCAACTAAATGAAGAAATTGTGGTAAATAGCTAGCACTGTGTATAGTAAGTTCTTCGATTCCGCTGGTGACCACTGGCAGAAGATTCGGTGATAGATTCATCACAGTAAAGGTCTCGCAAGTCCGCTTAAGTATATCCAATTTCAATTGGTAATTGAATAATTACAGCGGTTCTGAGAGATACAAGGGTTTAGGTTCTTTTTGGGTGAGCAAGGTTAATGAGAAAAATGAAACATAGATGAAAGCCAGCGTTAGGACCTAAAATATCAGTATAAATGAATGAATTAATAAAAAGAAGAGATAAAAAACTTCCGACAATGAGCAATCTTTGAGGAATGCGCCACTCATTCGTTTCAGCTGTTAGTTTCATTTGAGGTGACTATATGCACATCTAATCTTTACAATGACTCGCGGTGTCCTAACGATGTATAAAGTCACTGCTTTTTATCCTCCTAACCAAGTTTGACACCAATACACCAAGCTCGTAGTGGTTGAAGGGCTTTGTGAGCCCTGAGCGCCAAGGTAGTAGCATCAACCATCGATTATGTGTGTCGCGGAGCACCTTATAACCACTGCGCCAAAAGCGCTAGAAAGATGAGGTTCAACCAAAAATATGTAATAGTAAGTGAACTCTTGAGGAAACAGAGGAAACAAATAAAAAAAAACGGGAAGAAGGATGAAGCGAGAGTTATTAAGAACAAAGGGATTGTATGACAGAGCTGAATGGTATTTATTGATGCTTTTTTAAAAACAAAATAGCAATAAAAACAGCAAATGTCAAACAGAAACTTCCAACCTGAATCATATTGTTTTTGAATGAAATCTGAAGAGGTTCTTCCATGATTCGAAAAGATGCGGACCAGATAAGGTTTGTGTATTCGAGCGATAACGGTACGCTAAAAACACATGAAATCAGAATAAGGATATGAGCGCAACACTGATCAACCACAAGGAAGTGTTTTGCATTCGAGTACGTTAAACATTTATCTTTATAAAGCACTGCAAAATAAAGCTCTCGGCGTTGCTCAACGTGAGGGATACGCCATATATTCGTCAATTTTTTGCTTCGCTTAAGGTTATTTGATGCCTTTCCAGAAAAAGCGGTCGAATGGAGGGCGTGATTCATTTTGACAGCCACAAGCACGACTGCTAGTAACAACAATGTCAGGGGATTCTATGACCTGACCTGCGGTGACTTATTACTTAGTGTCAATTTCTTCATAGAGGAGTATAGCCTCAAGGGATCGACTGAACCGAGGGTCTGTGCTAGTGAAAAGTTTCTGATGACGAAACAGGAGCCTTTCTAGCATCTAGACCTAACAAACGGCTCAAAACATGTAATATCATTATCAGAGTACTACCATTATTGAATGCATAAGTGGCCTTTACAATGGCTCGTGGTGGCTTACCGATGCATTAAGTCAGTGCCGTTCTGCTCCCAGAAAGTCTGGTACTAATTTAGCGGACCCGGACGGATGGAAGACTTGGTAAGTCATGAACGCGAGATAGCATCATCGACTACGTATCCAACACAGAGCACCTCTAACCACTGCGCCACATGCGCTCTTTTACCTCTTTAGCTGATTAAATTCCTGTTTAGCTCAAACAATGGTCTTACTCGCACACGTTGATTGGATCCGTCACTGAAAGTTGCTTTGCAATTTCGTCCTGTAAAAACGATGTGACGTATTGAACTACTGGCTTCAAGGGATCGAGCGCCATTGATTGCATGAGGTAGATGAAACCATGTAAGGTCGCTTCACGAACAAAAGGGGAAGATGAGGTTAATCCAAACTCGATCTGCAAGTAGCAAGATTGGTTCACTTGATGAAAACAGGCAAAAAAAAAAGAACACATACAAAAACTTACGTACCCAAATAAGAATCTGTTTACACAAATCATTCTCTGTTCCATCTTGTGCCGCCGTCTCCAATCCAACAACAGTGAGAGATTTAAGGAGACTGTAGATAACGTAACCAATGTCTGAGTGGTGTTTCAGATAGCCTCAAATAGTTTTCTACTGTTCAGCGTTATTTCAAGCGTACATTGAAATAAAGTTAAGAATGAGATTTAAGGTTCACCCCCTTGGAAAACGTTTCTCATCTGAGAGTATAAAAACTCATAAGAAGCTGAATCGTCAAACAAATCGGACAATAGTGCCATCTGAACAACTCAAATTAGAAGTAAGCACTCTGAATTACAAAAATAAAGACTTTATTACTGTTCCTCTTTTCCAGACTAATTCCATGGTTCTTCGTTCAAATGAAGAACGATTAACGTACCGATCTTACAGTTGAGGAAAGTAATGGGAGAGGAAGATGATCCAGCCCTCGCGCAAACCAGTGAGAGAAGTTTTCGAAAAGTGCACGTACAGATGAAGCTGTATCTAGTTCGCACGTAGTCTTGAGCAGAAATTCAGACAGTGACAAACGTAAACGCTAAAATAACCAATGTAGCCCAAAAGCATCGCCTGACAGATAAAACGGAAAACTGAGGGCTAAGTCTCACTGCAAAGTTTAATCCATTCGAGACGGCGAGTACCACTACAAATTCACGATCATTGAAAGACCCTTTTCGCTATACAGAGCTATTCTCCTAGTTTTTGTACCTTTTCGGAAGCTCAAATCCCGGCGATTTCAGCACTGAGCTTGTTTATTGAAAAGGCTTTCTAATGCGCTGTAGCAGCGAAAATAAGATTAGATTTTACACTAGGCGTTCATTTGCTGCTCGGCTAGGGTGTCCATTTATCAGAACTTTAATAGCTATTTGATAGCATAATTCCTGATGATTCTGGAACCAAGTTTCGATTTCAGAAATGTATTCCATGTCGCTGTGAGAGCGAAAGGAAGATGAAGTTTCACCCTTCGGTTTCCTTCACAAGTAAGAGTTAAATATGGACTAGCATCTGAGCTATAGAAAAATTGAGGAGTATCAAAATAGCACCAAAACTTACAGCTTTTTTCAAAACGGACATAAATAGTGCGGCAATCACAAATCGCGCTGCACGATCAAACAACTGTCGTTCAACTGAGTTAGAAAACAAGGAAAATTTCAAACTTACTGGGCTGTCTATCTTAGTTACTTGCTGAGGGTTCTCCTCATTTAGTATTCCAGTTAAAGTCCATAATGATAGTGCTGACAGCTGCCCAAGTCCGTAATAACCACCCTAGAAAACGACCTATTACCTAAGAAAGACAAAATAATTCGAAAAATATAAACAAGACTACTAACATTGTAATTTAATCTTTCGATATTTCTTCTATACACCATCAGCGGCTCAGTGTCACGAATAAGTCTAGACTTGAGCATACAGAGTAACTGCATAGATCTGAAAGTAGTCCTGCATAACTTGATGACTTCTTCGTTCATTTCGCTCTTACTTTGACTGATAGAATGGTTCGTTTCGTTCGCGATGCTTGACGATGAAGCGACCCGTGGATGGATTACCTGGCTCGGGATACAGCAGACTGTAGAGGAGAATATCTGTCAGTACAGATACAGCAACACTACTCGCCAAAATCTGTTCTGTGAGATTCTGGAACATCGCTATTGAAATTAAGCACCCCTAAAAAAGAAAGCGGAAAACTCTACTGTTAAGTTCTGTGAAGTTAACTCGTTTCCCGTTGGAGTTGATGATAAAACGCCAAAAAGGGACATCCAGAAGTCCTCGAACTGTTGACGTGAAATCCACCCAAGCCTTTAACAAGGTGTTACTAGTACTGAAGCAGTGCACCATATGAGTATTATGGATGGCAAGCTCTCACCAGTTAAGCCGCCATGAAAAATCGTTCAAAATGTCAAGATTACATAACAGATGAATGTTAACTAGAGGGACATGTATGTTATTCTCTTGTAATTCTATCCGAAGTCTCCAATTCATTCTGAAAAATCGAAATCGTACTAAGAGAAGACAACAACGAAAGAAATGACAATGTTATGATTTACCTGAGTGCCGTATAAGGAACGATAGCAAGTTTATGCAAGACCGGATGTCGGAAAAACACTAAAAACTGACAATACGAGGTTTAAAAAAGCACAAAAGTGAAGCTTTACCTCTACAAAATTTCTCTAAATAATCTCGACTCTTTGTATAAGGAGACCGAAATATATGACAGACACTATGTACGTCATAGAAAAGCGCACAGATGAAGCCTAAAAGACAATTAGTGGAGGGGTGGATAAAAGCACGACTAAAGCGTATATGAGACTAACCATCCAATCCTCCAAAATCATCAAAGTCGGATGTGGGAACAGCATCACTGATTACAACTACGTTAATTTTATCACTTGTCGATATATGGTCGTATCTCCCTTGAACTTTCTATAAGGCACCATGATAGAATAAAATCATCACAAATAGTTCGCTTGCTCAGTAAACATTCTGAAGAGCAAGAAAACCACGTACATATCAAGTTCAGGAGAATGTTCCTTAGCACCCGTTGAAAATTCGAAGTTTGCATATAAATTCAATTGAAAACAACAAGAATTATTTTTCAAAATAACGACCTTCATTAGCAACGATTTTCTGTCAACGACTTGTAAGTGTCCGGATCTGCTCGAGATACCATTCTTTGGGCTTTAAATCAAAAAACTACCGATATACCTCGTCAACTTGATCAAATGTTTTGAATCGGCGTCTACGCAGGAAATGTTCCATAGCGGAAATCGGATGACAATCAGATGGAGCAGTATCTGGATTGTAGACTGATTTCGGCAAGACCTCGTCTACTTCCGAGTTATCAAACTTTTCCTTAGCCTTCTTTGAAATGTGGGGTTTGGCACTGTGTTGTTAAAACAGCCCGCGCTTTCGACGAATCGATTTCGGGTACTCTTCGTTAAACAAGCATTCGTGGTTGTTTTATTGTGGAGATATTCGCATGAATTCACAATAACCGATAATATGTAAAACAAACATAACATTTGAATTTCTCGCAGGTGCTGAGGGACTTTTCCTCATCCTAGTAGCAAAAACATAAAAAAAAAGGAAATGTTATCAAACACAACAATTTTCCGTTATCGGTCCAAACTTTCAACCCTTTGAGAACAGCACGTTTTCCGCTTATTTTTTTAGAGAGCTCTAGTAGCCAAATGAGAGCTTAACTCTCAATAATTTTGAAGCTGTACTTTCTTTGAGAAGGACTGTTTTATGCGCTATAGCACTAGAAATACAATTGAGTTTCGCACTCGGCGTGTTTTCTAATAGGCAGATTTCTTATTTGAGTCCTTTAGTAAGGTTATAAACCCCAAATCGCGGTGATTTTACTGCACTATTTGGATTTTAGAAAGACCTTTTTCGTGCGGTAGGAGATAGAACAAGATTTAGTTTCACCTTCGCTGCGCAATTTATGTTCTGCCAGGGTTTGTGAACAAATGTGTAAAGGAAATTTCGCAACATTTGCAACAAACGGCACAGGGGTGGCTAGGCTATGTGGAGTGTCTTTGGACAGACTTTCACTAATCATTTAAAAGCATAAATCTAGATATTGAATAGAGAAAAGAAGTACAACATCAAAATTGTGAAATCTAGTCTATCTAATGATTTCTAAAACTCTTTAAAAAAAAAGCCGTAAACGCACTGTTTCCAAAGGGTTAAAAATGTGCACCGATAGCCGAAAAGCAGCAAGCAAAAAGTAAACGATAAACGTAATTAAATCCTCAAAAGAAAAAAAAACCAAGCTCAAAAAGCCTTTACTGAATAGACTCACTCCTTTTAAAAATGCTAGAATGCTAAGGATGACTTTCCTAACACTCTGAATGCCGAAAAATATATCACGAGAGAACATCGATCGGGTAGATTGATGTTCAAGAACAAATCGTAATCCATCACAAGTTGCTCGCAGATCGCAAGTTGGCATTTTCTAAGGAACAAAAATCATAGAGTTCTCGAGTCAAAGAAATAAAAATGCTGAACTTTAACTTACAATTTCCTCCGCAGCATATTCCAATAGTGCCGACACCTCTTTGGAAGCAAAATTACCCCATACAAGTTCATTGCTATTCTATATTATTACATAAAAAGTTTTGAAAGAGATGTAGAGCAACAAATACTCTTACCACAGTATATATCCTAGAAAGAACGAAAAGCTTCAAACGAAGAGCATTTTGGTCGAATTCACCCTCCAACTCGACAAGATCATAAATAATATCGAAAAGCTCCTGAGATTTAGTAGTAGCAGCCTTGAAGGAATCCGGAAAGGCTGAATAAGTATGACGAAAAACTACTAGATGCTAAGGTGAACATATATATCCAATTATGTTGAACGATATGTAAAACTTTTAACGTCAGACGATAATCGAACCCGTCTTTCAGTCTTTCCGGTGGCGCGTTAAAATATGCACTACCGACGCTCCTCTTCTTCCATCACTCTTTCAGCGATACAAAGTATCGATATCTGTCAGTGTAGCTGGGATCAATGCCGATTTCGCCTTGCCAAGCGAAAACGCGGATGGTTGGTAGCTGACAGGTCAATGCTTAAGTATCGCAGAGATAGTGGCAGAATGGGAGAGTCGGTAGCGCAATTATTTGGCACGCGCCCCCAAAATTGGTAAAGCACGGTTCCAGTTCCTGCCTGACGTACGATGTTTTGCATATCACTTAACATGATTGGATGAATATTTCTAACATCATATAGAGAAAGAACACAGATAAAATGCCAACATGAAATCAAGGAGGTAATAAACGAACCCATCTGCGACGTCAAGTAATTTGATATGGCATTTAAAAGATGTGCAAAAAAGCATGCGCGTAAATCTTCTTCCTTAAAAATCAAAAATAAAACGTAGAGAAATGGAACTGTAGCGTTCCAACAAAATAATCACTCACCACACATTCGTAGACGTAGTATATATCCGGCGACTCAAGATATATCAGTAAATGAAGAACTCTCGGATTCGTACACCACAGTGATCCAGAAAAAACAGATTTACAAAACTCCACAAGATTACAGCTGGAAGGCAGTTCAGATGATGAAGGTGATCTAAATAAAAGTGGATGGATAGCAAAAACTATCTGGATCGATTGAATAGAATAGAAAAAAAAATCCCGAAAAGTGATATAACGAAATATACGAAATTCTACGTGGGATGCATCTGAGAGTACTGAGTGATATGGAAAACATTCGACATCAAGCAGGAGTTGAACCCGCGTTCACCCTTCCGGGGGCGCGTTCTATCACTACACAATCGATGCCACCGCTCTGCTACTCTTTCTTCGATATATCCTATCGTGGCTGTCAAAAACGAAAACCATTAACGGGTATGATCAAGTAAGATCGCATAGGCACCGAATACAGTTCCGCTGAGAGCGATAGGATACATCAATGAAAGAGTGGAAGCTAAGGTGATACCTGTGGTGCAGTCGTAACACGCCCTCCCAATATGGGTGAAACGGGTTCAATTCCTCCCTGATGTATAATGTCATGCCACTCAGTACAATCGGATGTATAGTTGTAACATCATAATTTGTACTTTATACTCTATAGATAATTGCACTATACTATATACTATGCACAGTATATTACACTACAGATGCTTGTACTTTATACTTGATAAGCATCATATCACAGCTAAAAAGCAGCAAAATTTTGAACTGAAGTAGATTTTTCTTAAGATAGAAGATAAATATTCACTGATTCCATAGGGAAATAAACAAAATATGTATGGTTTTGAAATCGCTTAACTGCGCATGTTCTTGCGAAGAAATTTGCTTGCTATTCATGCACGAATGGCGTAGGGGAAAATGCCAATAAAGCGGTGCGCAAGATTAGTGAACGATGATATGATTACAAAAAGGACGGCTCAAGAGTGGTTTGCAAAGTTAAAACCTCGGACCGTCCACAGAAAGCTCAATCAATTTTGCGCTTCGCTTCACCAGCATTTTCGCCTGTGCGTTATTCGTGCGAGAGTAGCAAGTAAATTTGTTCTCAAGATAAATCCATCTTAGAGCAAGTATAGACAAGTTGTATAGCAAAATGTTCACAAGAAAATGCGCTATTGAACTATACCAAAATCATGCAACTTCGATTACTCTGGTTAATATATATGGTGTAAATTGCTTCAGTGCCAAAACTTATGGAACGACCTCATATATATATATATATATATATATATATATATATATATATATAGAATACAAAGACATACTCGCGCAGGATACTGCTAATCGGTTCTGGTTCACATGAGGACGACGATAACGAGGCGCACAGTCTCGATACATACCTAAATAAGACCAAATTTGTTGTAAAATTCTCAGCAGTTGATTGTTCTCCTGCGTATTTGTTCCCCCAAACTTACTCGTTACACTGACTGAGATCAATATGCTTGTTGATGGGCTCACTGAACAAGCTGAGTAATTGCAGCCATTGCGATAGAATAGCCGGATGAGTAGCGAGGAGCTGTTGAAGAGGCAATGAATCCGCCGTTTTAAGACGGTGTTGGAGCGATGCAAATAATTTTGGATAGCTCTCTGGTAAATTAACATCGATCAAAACAACCTAATTGGAAGAATATTCGCATGATGAAATCAATGAAACACTGCACATACCTGATTTAAAAACATTGATAATTGTCTGGAAGAGAAACACGACGTATTCTTCTAGTAGACCACAATTACTGGTTAGAGTGGTACTGAGCAGTAGTAGACCATATATTCTCCTATAAAATGCTTTAGCGATTCTAATGGAAATCATAATCCTTCCAATATCTGCTTTCGGACTTATACCTTTCAGCCGCCATAGCTGAAAGACATTAGAATCCTCACTAAACCAGAATGCGACTAGCTACTAACTGAACCAGCCATTCGAGTGGACTATTGATGATCTGTTCAACTCGCATCAACAATTTCTCCTCCGCAACATTGTTCAGGATTGAGAAAAGCAAAGGCACACTTCGCTTCAATTTTAAATCCAGAGATGAATTCTGAAGAGTCTACGAAATGTTTATGGAACATGAACGAACTTATCAAAATGATGGACTAACTTTATCGATACAGTTCTGGAGCAAGTAAAAAACACTGTCGACAGGTCGATACATAGCAGGAACCATGCATGAGAAAGCGGTTACAACAGCAAATACCGAGTGATTGAAAACCAATTCCGAACAATCAGTTGAATATTCAGAATATGCAGCAAAAAAGTCGATGGACGTGGAAGACCAACTAGAATAAATGATTCTATTTGTAACGACAAAAAGAAAAATTACTGAATTCATACCATAGAATGTTTGACTGACTATTAGCTTGACAAAAAAATTTCCGGACTTTCTCGCTTTTGTTGACTATTTCTAATTCATTCATCTCCATAATTTTACTATCGATTAGAGAAGCTCCCTCTCGGCTATTCTGACAAACAACACTTTTGAATGTTCTGATATGAAATTGTCTTCAGAGCAAAACGATCGTTAATGCTATCGTTGCATCGCTGCACCCAAAGCAGCACTCGAACTCGACATACTCGTGTATCATCAACAGTCGCTTTCTGCTCTAGGGATAATTCCATTTTGAAACGAATGTTTTACTATTTATTCATTATTTACACGATCCGTCATCATAATTTTCTTTTATTGGGCGCATCTCAGTACTTCTAGCATTCGATTCGTTTTTAGTCTTCTTTAAATGACGTAGAATACTGGTCGAGCATGTCTCCTTGCAATCTCGGAAATAGTCTGGCTGTGGCGTTCCATAGGGTGTTCTTGTTCACCTGTCGGAAAGTGTTAGAGAGTGCAGCTCGGCTTCACGCACGCCGCGACGAGCGTCACAACCACTCGGACACGGCGTACCGAAGCAAATGTTTGAGTATTATATGTCAAAATAGCCGTAATATGCTGCTCTAAACAAAGTTGAAACAAAGACTCAAATGCATGGAAAATAACCAACATAAACAAGAAAGTCGGGAAAAACTTCTTGCCAACCCAACACATATCAAACCAGTCTATACAAAGCGACAGGACTATGCCTACTGAAAAAGCACTCATAGCGAGATAGGGAGAGACTGACCGATTCTCGTCACTTCTTGATGCATGAAGAAACAGAATCCAGATTAGAAGTGTGCTTTGACTTGCCAAAGAGAATAATGACTTCGATTTCGCGCGAAATGCAGAGTAGATGACAAGAACATCGATTCGTTGCACGAACAACGTTTCCAGCAAAATCACCTCCAATGCCGATATGACTAAAATGCAGCTGTAAAGATATATCTGCTACACAATATATTGGGTTATTCCATAATTTCCTTCGCATTTCAACACTCTTGTTGATTCAACTGTTAACTACTCTAGGAAATCAGTTGGTGAGCAATATAATGACCATTACGACCAGTTACCCACGGACCTCCCTATTTGAGTGATCCCGCCCGGTTAGTCGCGAGGGCACGTGGCGCGTCCTCAGGTGGTGGAGTGGGGAATAAACGCGAACCGAAAGCGACCGTATGCTTCCCAGAGACGCAGGTGGATTCAAGCGTGAGCTTCCTACTTCTGCAGCAACTTGACACAACTCTATTTCTACGAGTCAGGTCGGCCAAAAGCCTGCAATCAAGCGGCTGGGAAGTACATGGGAGGCGGTTAGCAGTCGCCTCCAACAAATGAGCTCCTCCCGCTCCTCCGAGAGAGACTGACAAGCTACTCGTGAGTACCTAACCGCCACGTTTAGAGCCTGGCAAGCTATACGTTGGGTATGAAAATGCCAAAAACGGTATGAAATGCGGGCCTCATTCCCCTGACCCCAAAAGAGCCCCTAGTACGGTAGCGCCAGGTAGGACGGGTACGGAGAGGCTGCTAAGATCTCAGGGCCAAACTAGGCTGCCAAGATCGAAACGGACTAAAATGACGATCTGTACCTACAATGCAAGAAGCCTTGCTCACGAATCCGCTGTAAAAGATCTACTGATTCAAGCAAGAAGGATAAGGTACGACGTCATTGGTCTGGCTGAGACGAGAAGACGCCATCTTTTTTCACGCTGTTTATAACACCAGAGAAGAACTGTTCATCGGAACAAGCGATAGCAGAGTGTCGGCAGCGTTGACGTCCTCGCCAAATCGAATTTGACCGTGAGCACTGATTCGTTCTGAACAACTAACAACCCGTATCGGACGATTACGGTTGAAACGATGTGGTTCTATGCCGGCTTTGACCATCTTCGTTGCTTACGCACCAACAACATCAAGCTATGACGAAGACGAAGTCGAAGCGTTCTATATGGACCTCGAAAAATTCTTCAGAGAAGATCATACATTCTTCAAGGTCATTGTCGGAGATTTTAATGCAAAAATTGGACTTAGAAGAACACTGAAGAACCTCACATTGGTACCCACGGACTAGAATGAATTGAACAGGGTGAGAGGCTATCTGAGATTATCATGACGACCCAAACCATCTATGGTAACTGGCATTTCCAAAGGCCTCACTTCAGACGGTGGACGTAGGAGCATTCCAATGAAGAGCACCATGATGAAATAGACCACATTATAGCAAATCTAAGGTTGTGCTTATCCGATGTCGCTGATGTTCCTAATTCTACCCGGGATAAGACCATCGCCTTCTCCGCTCCGCGCTACATTTCTCGCGGAAGAAGAGAAAGTCGCTATATTTAAACAACGAAGTCCCAGAACTACCATTAACTGGGATCTATTCAAATCATTAGTCGGCTCTCGGGAAGATACCGTTGTCGACAACATCGACGAAGAATGCGATTGACTCGTTAAATACTTTCACGTTAGCGCTATGAAAACCGAGAGCCCTAAGGTCACGAAGAGACGCTTGTTTCCGCAGACACTCGAGCTGATACGTCAACGCAGAATCGCACGAGCTACAGGCAAACCGAAACCTTACGTCCGAAGTTGCGAAAGGCTGCAGAGAAGCGATCAAGGAAGACCTCAAAGAGAGACGAGCAGCAGTTATGGTAGAAGCTGCAGAAGCTGGGAAGAGCATTCGCAAAGCCCAGAGAGGCTTCGCCAACTATAAAATCAAGGTGACTGCACTCCGATACCCTGAAGGGATACTTACAGCTTCCAGAAGGGCTGTGGAAAATCGTCCACCAGCACTACTCGGATCTCTTCGCTAGCCATGTCCTCTTACCGTCATATAAAGTGAAAGAGGATGAACAGGTCTTTTTACCGGTTCTCTCTTCCGAAATCCGACATGCTATATCATCGGTGAAGAACAGAACAACACCCGATCCAGACAAGATCAGACCAGAACACCTGAAGAACCTGCTGCCAGTTCTCATCAACACCGTGGCTCGGCTCATCACTCGCTACCTGTCAGAATGTAAGGTCCCTATTCAATGGAAAACCAGCAAGACCGTAGTAATGTTCAAAAAGGGAGACCTTCACGACATAGGCAATTATCGCCCAATCTGCTTGCTGTTCGTTGTCTAAAAACTCTTTGCTCGAGTCATCATAAACAGGATTCACATGACACTGGATGAAGGACAGCTATGCGGACAAGCAGGGTTCCGAAAAGGATTTAGTACCATAGACCACATCCACACGATTACAAGACTCATTGAAGTTTCACGAGAGTACAAACAACCACTCTGTCTCACTTTCATCGATCTGAAGGAACTACGGCGTCCCTACTCGGTACATAATGATCCTTCGTGAGCTTTATAAAGATTTCTAGAGCAAAACTCCTCCATTCTACAACGATATCACCATTGACATAAGAAGAGGGGTTCGACAAGGCGACACAATATTGCCAAAAATTATTCACTAGTCACCCCAGAAAACGTCATGCGAACATGAGAATGGGACGATATGGGAGTGCAAATTGACGGTCTACAATTGAATCATCTTCGCTTTGCTGACGATATCGTTCTCATAACATCAAGCATCAGCCAAGCGGAACGATTGTTGAGCGATTTTGACAGCGTCTGTGGAAAGATTGGTCTGTATCTAAATGTAATAACAACGATGTTCATGAGCAACGGATGGTTTTTGAATGCCCCAATCACGCTCATTGGAACGAAAGTCTCCTAATGCTTTAGTTACGTCTATCTAGGTCGTGAAATCAACATGATGAACGACCTAGCTCCAGAGTTGAGCAGAAGGAAACGAGCGGTTTGGGGAACGTCTTAGAGCATCGAAGATGTAGTGAAGACAAAGAACATCCGACTCCGTGCCCACCTTTTCGACTCGACAATTATCCCTACTTAAGGTATGCAGCAGTATCCTGGTCGTTACGTAAGCAGGATGAAAGATCTCTTGGCGTTATTGATCGCGCAGTCGAAAGGTCGATGCTAGGAGTATCCCGTATCTCGCAAATGAGAGAAAGGATCCGAAGTTTTGACTTAAGTCAACGATTGGAAATCAGAGACGCCGTTCTACACGCCAGTATATCAAAATAAGGTGGGCTGGACACGTGATGCGCTTCAACGACAACCGATGGACGAGAGCCATTACCGACTGGATTCCTCGGGACATGAAGCGCTCTACAGAAAGACCACCGATCCGTTGGCCCGATTTCTTTACGAAATCTATAGAAGAAAGGTTTGATACTCAGCGAATCCCTAAAGCGAGAAGGACCCAGTGGGCTATTCTGGCATGCGATAGGGAAAAATGGAAGAGTTGCTGGTACCCGCTCGAGTCAGTAGACGATCAACGGGACGACAGGTGATACAGGTGATGACCAATGACATGCAACCACTTTCTGGGCAAAGATTGGATGCCTTTCTTCCAAAATGAATGAGGCTGGCGACAAAAGAAGTCGGGGGAGTCACTTTGAGCTGGTTGTACTACCAAAATTTTCCCTCTCGCAGATGCTTCTTCAAGGTATGGAAGAGATGGTAATATGATGCAGCAATATCAGGGCAATTTTCTTCCATTGGACGACAAGGGATGAAGAAACGATATCCTTTTGCTGAACAAAAACTTTTCATAAAAGTGTTAGTAATCACTCGAAAGCTTAAATCTCTGACTAGTGCGCTATGTGGTCTTTTTTTTGAGACCACTCTTTTATTACGCCATGAAAACTCAAGATAAAATTGTGTAATTATGTTTTGAATCGGTCGTGCGCTTTTATTATTACCTCGATGGAAACATGAAAAGCACATGAACATGTAGAGGAAATTTTATAGTCACAGAGTCATACCTTTTTCGTTTCAAGTGTATTCTTAAGACCACGCTCAAATTTCAATATGCCTTGTAATCATTTTTTGAGTCACGCACGTAGTCTGTCATAGGGCAGTTTATAGAGCCCGATACACGTGTTTCGACCTTGACAGCCTCATCAGTCGGGCAGTACCCCTCGTCTTTTGCCAATCCTCTCAGGGGAACCAAACCTCATATTAAGAGTAGGCGACGACGAACATTCCAAACATTCCACTGAGTGAAAATATCACGCGAAACACGTGTATCGGGCTCTATAAGTTGCTCTATAACAGCCACATGGGTGGCTCAAAAAATGATTACCATACGTTCTATCTGGAGTTTTTCTCGAGGAGACAAAAAACCCTAATTGGTAACTAGAACATTCTTAAGGTTTATACTGAATGCTTATTGCGACGTTGTTTACCAGTCGCTGATATGGATCATTTTCTATCTCGCAGCCGCGATCCATCTACTGAAAAGTGGCGACAATGCAGTGTCACTGTACGTTATGCTGTCTCCACATGCGCCTCTCTCCTCGCTACAATGCAGGGCTTAATATAGGGCATGGGCCACCAGAGGGCGAGACCTCCAAAACAAGAGTATGGCTCTGGCGTCACAACCTCGCTAAGTCTTTGAACATTCTTAAGAATTTGTTAAAATGGCAGCGCACACGTGAGCCACCTCAGCGCCAACGATGGATCGCCGTGTTGAAACCACGGACACCACCTAATCTCATGCCCCTTCCCCCTGTAAGAAGACTAGCCGGAAAACAATGCTCACGTATGTAAATCCATCTTATTTTCCCTGCTAAACTGTAGTTGAACGCCCTTTCCAGAAATTAAGCACGGAGTTGGAATTACCGAAACTTACACTATAGAATGGCTACTTACAATCTGAGTAAAGAATTCTGCCCTGTGGGAAATATGCGCGTGTGAAACACAGATGGTTTCCTTTTGCTGAAGCGTTATAAGAAGCATTCTTAAAAAAAGCCACGTAGCGCACTAGCCAGAGATTTAAGCCTTCGAATGATTGCTGAAAGTGCAATGGAAAGTCTGTCCAGCGAGAGTGGTCGAATGTCCATCCCGTGCCGTCTGACGGAAAAGTACCTCAGGGCTATAAGGTGGAAGTAGTACCGTGGTACAGCCCCGTTCCTCCAAAATGTGTCGGATCGACTTTGCAATGTGAAAGGTTGGCCATAGCTTAAGAAACCCATCGAAACATCACACTTTATTTAGATGAAAAGTGATGGCGCTACGTCCCTTTTGGCTAAAGCTGCTAGAATATTTTGCGATACAATACAGCATTTGGGTCTAGCCCAAGTTGAAATAGGAACGAATTGATTGGAACAACAGCGCGAAAGAAATTGTAGGAAAACCCAATAAGAAAAAGAGAGGAAATCTTACTCTCCACAGCATTACTCTGAACCGCCTTCTCAATGAGTTCCACAGCTACTCGCAATACTTGATCGTATTTTATGACGCCTGATCTCGCCAGCACAATGAGGTAGAGTGCGATCTATCAATCAACAATGTGGTGAAAATTCATGAAAATGTATTCCAAATGTACGATTAATGAACAAACTTCTACTAATAACTCCTTATTTCCAGTACTAGGATCATAGAGCTGCGTAGTCACAGCCTCAAGTAACACCTTTTTCGGATCCGCCATTGCGTATATGATACCATCTCTCGGCAGCTCGCACATAACTCCAAGAATCTGAACTTAATAGTAAACTATATAAATAAATAAAGACATAGCGCCACTATTCGAGATAAACTGGGTAAGACGATTTGACAAAAGATAACTAACTGCACGTTTACACGAGACCGACTGAAATGCACCATAAACTTGCAGCAAAAGAGTCACGAATCCTTCGAACAATTCAAGAGCAGGAGCTAATTCATGAAGTGGTGGATTATGTACTCGAGACAGCATATCCGTTTTAAGCCATCCTAAGCTCCTTAATACAATGAATGTAAGCAGTTGTAGATTTCAGGAATACGCAAGTAAGTCAAGCTGCACTGACGAATGCGTCATGACGAGATTTAGTCAGCATCTACCTACCGTAAAATTAAGATATCAATGTACTCCTTTCGATTGATGAATGCAGAAAACAGCGTGAAATCATTCGCATAACAAAGGTATAGCATTTCAGCATCGTCTTGAATGTTCAAAATAATTTTATAAAATAATTCTAACAACGTAAGCTCAGATTAGAGCGCATGCACGTACATCAGTACAAAACTCACTCAGTGGTGGAGGTGGATCTTTCATCCTCAAGGATTGCAGAGTATCAAGGTTGATATTCGCTGTATTCTTCCCAAACACAACTTTGAAGAGCTGATGCAATAGAGTTGTGCATCCATCTGGACAGACTTCGAAGAGGACCTAAGCTTCAAGATCAATGAAACTCCAGGACCGTTTCAGGAGAAAAGAAATGCAAAAACAGACTTTCACGTAAAGTAAGATCTCTTGTAGCTGCGGTCCTAACTGTCGGAACACGAGCATTTCACATATAGTGCCCAAGCAATCCAGAGCTGTCTGGAGTAAGACTAAGAAGCGGGATTCGCAATCACGATCAAGACGTTCCTGAACTATAAATATAAGGTCCAACGATTCCACGCCGACAGTGCCATGCTGAAACTGATAAAGTATGAGATAACTTGATTTATAACTCACAAGAAAATTTCTGTGGGCTCCATCAACGCTATGGAAAATGTGCTTTAGAGTAGGACTCTCAAGATAGCTAGTTGGTAATATGGGATGTATGCTCGTTCCAAGTAACCTAGAGATGTCCGCAATTCGTGAAGGTGAAACTTTTTTGCTTGGTAAAGGCGAAATTGTTGGACGTGACAGTAGGGATGTTGACGATTGTGACGTCATTGAACGATGTTCAGCGATCAAAGAATAGTACATATTCAACACTCTAAAGACGATAAAATCAATTTCAAGTAGCGTTTAGAAAATCAAGTATAAAGAGAGAATGATAATAAAAGGGAAAGCATTGGTTATAGAGATAATAGGTTGTTTCATATGTTTTGGCACTAAAGCAATAAACATAAAATCTGTTAACACGAAGTAATTAAGACTATATGATTTCTGTATAGTTCAATTGCACATTTCTTGCGAACATTTAGTTATACAATTTGCCACACTTGCTTTGAGACTGGCGAAAAATGCCAATGAAGCGGCACGCAAATTTATTGGAGCTTGGGATGATGATGCGGTTGCAGAAAGGGTGGCCAAAAAGTGGTTCACGAAGTTCAAAGCTGGAGAGAAGAGTCTGGGGGAACAGTAACAGTCGGTCTGTCCACGGGAAGCCCTATCGACCCTGTACACCGCTTAACTAGCATTTTCCCCTAAACGCCTCTTGCGTATGTGTAGCGAGAGCTCTTTCTTTCCCATGGCAGTTCCATCTCAAAGCAAGTACAATGGAGCTATGTACCAAAATGTCTACAAGAAAATGCGCAGTTAACTACATCAAAATCATACATTGTCAATGACATCTGGTTAATAAATTTTATGTTTATTGATGTGGCGCCAAAACTTATAGAACGACCTAATGGATAACTGATGCCACTAGTTCTTCGAATGGGCCAAAAAATTTTGGTTACCTGATCGGCAAAACCAATAATCGTTCTAATATTTGCTCCGGTAGGCGTGGAAGAGATAAACGATCAACAGATACTTGTTCTTGTACAACATACACCATATAGCTCTCACAATAACCTGAAATTCGTGCATATGTGACTCTCATGTGCGAAGAGAACTCTAAATGTGAAATGTAATCTTCTTTTCAATCTTACTGAGCTCTATGGAAACCTTTTCTGAAGCAAATCGAATTTCAAAATCGACCAAACTTTAACTATCGAATGACTATCAAAAATTTAACAAAAAACCATCCACACGCAAAAAATTCGAAGCAAATCAATGTGAAATACCATATGATTTTCGTTGCTACAACGCAATGAGAAAAGCTTTTTGAAAACCAAGCATATTATTTAGTTCGCCAAAATCTGAACTTTTATTCTCAAGTGAGAAAGGTCTTCAGAAAATTGTGTATCGTCTTGGATTGACGCGTTCAGTAGGGTCAAATCGCTTAGACTATATTTGCATGTATGTGTGCGATATCGACAACAAGGTGATCTACATTTTCACGTATGTGAATATTTTCTCAAAAGAAACCTTCTATTACAATTCTTCGATGGAATACACAATACGCCTACACATACCAGCAAATAAAGCGGCCAACACTCGCAGGCCGGTAGATAAATTATGGGGTGTATTCAGGTTCAGTTCACAAAGTTCAAGAATTATCGACAGGAAGCCAAACGATGACGACGGCTGCCTAGAAATAGAACTCATTAATCAGATAAATAATAAAATATATCCAATGATGCTGACTGATGTACAAAACTTTGATGTCAGGCGGGACTCGAGCCCATATTTTACCCTTGCCTGGGTTGCGTGCTTCGACCAATTGAACTACCGACGTCTAATTTCTCACCACTCCTTTTACTCTACAACGCATCAATCCCGCAGCAACCAATCGTCAACGGTTTGACTTGGTAGTCGATATCGACAGTGAACCAAGTCATGCCGACAGATACTGGATATGTGTGTGAGCAAACAAACTTTCTATTTTACCGCTTTAAGCCGTATTATGATGTAACGTATGTACCCAATAATGCTGGAAGATGTGCAATACTTCGACGTCAAGCGAATTTCGAACACGCATTTCACCCTTTCAGGGGGCAGCGTGCTTTAACCAATTGCGCTACCGACGCCTTTTTGTTAACACTCTTTCCACGCTATAACGCAATTATGCCGTGAGCAATAAAATTGCTTAAGGCGTACGTCTCGGGAGAGGGTGAAATGCGCGTTCAAGTCCCGCCTCACATCGAAGTTTTGCACATCACTCACATTATTGGATATATTTGTAACATCATAACATCGCTAGAAGCGGATAAAGAAAAAGATTCTTGTTTAATCATAGATACATAACAAAATACCACGCCTCGGCATAAGAAAAAGAACATACTTCCTCAAACATCCCCAACATTCTGGATAAACAGACGCAGGGAATCCTTTGAGCAAAACATCCATTGTGAAGCACAGCCCATTCTTGAATTATTTATTTGCTGCTCGTATAAGTGTAATGAAGTGACAAAGAATGAATGTGACAAAGCAAACTCACCGATCGTTGCTGAACATTCATAGAGAAGTAATCCATTAACACATTTAGAATCACTTCCAAGTTGGACTCTACTACAAAATCAGCACATTCGCCTCGAAAACGGAATTCCGGAGGCATATTTAATACCTTCAACGTACGACAAATATGTCATGGAAGAGACAAAAAAAATCAAAGATGACTAATAACACTTAAAAAATATATACAGATGGCAGTGGATTCATGTCAAGTGATAGCAGGTTGTCCGGAATTCGAGCGGCAAACACACCGGAGTACTCGGTGAAATCGGCATTACGCACCAATCTGAAAGCAACAAGTAGGACATAAACACATCATAAGATTTTCAATAAATTTTTGTTATCTATACACATCTTAGACAGTTTTTCTTTTCTTCTGAGTTTTGATGAACGTTCTGGGGCTAAAACCTCGACAATTTTGTTACTGAATTTTATTCCTATAAAGGCTTTATAAACGTGCTGCAGCAGCAAGAATAAAACCAGTTTTACACACAACACGTATTCGTGCGTATCCCTTTGGTTTATTTGAAATTTCTTCATCATTTCCTAAAGGTTCCTGGGTTTTTGCGTTGTAATTTTAGAAAAACAAACTTGTTTTATCATCCGTGGGCTTGGGCTTTCCATCTTCAGCCTAAAGTGCCCAATTAATTTGCTAATAAGCCTGAAGAAATAGCCTCACTCTATGCAGGGAAAAGCATATGAACGTGTAGAGGAAATTTTAGATTATCGAAAACAAATATTTCATCTAGAATTTTCCCATTTTGGGGGAAAAACTCTAAATTTCGTGCAAAAATCGTGAGCAACATGTGAGTCGCGTTGCACGATCAATCAACCACGCGATCGAAACACAACCACTCACACTACCTACCCAGCAAGAAATAGGCGCCGACTGGAAGCCCAAGCTACTTAAGGCTACTGCAACGCATTAAGAAGCCCTTTTCAAAAATCACATATACCATTTAAAACGCCCAAATCCGAGGTATCGAATGATTAACAAAAAGTCAAGGGGAAAGGCTCTGTCAGCGGAACATGTGCCAAAACGCACCGAGTTCAAGACTTGATTTTATTGTTACTGCTACAGCGCAAAGAAAAGAAAAAATGAATTGGTACAGCACTAAAATTGTTGAGATTTAGTTATCAAATGACCATCAAGACTTTGACAAAAGAAGCAGGTTTTCGCGTTTATCAGAAAGGTTGAAAGTGAGTACAGAAAACGACAACGTACCATCTTTCCATAACATTAGAATCAATTCTCATAACCCTAAAATTACAATCCACTGAAAAATGAATGTACAGTTCCACTCACTGCACCAAACCCGCTGATGCAGCATGAGCCACTTTCTGGTCATCAGAGAACAACAGGTCGAAGTAAGCAATCAAGCACTGCTCCTGCCATCTCTCTCTTATGCTTTCATTAATAAGGCTCCATTTAAGCGAGCTAAGAAACTCTCCACACGTCACCTAAGAAACTTATGATCAATGCAAGATTTCCTCTAGCACTCTTAGTAGATAGATTAAAACACAACTGACCTTTAGAAGGAAAAATGTAGACGACACTTCGGTGGTAGCGAGGCATATAGCATCTGGCAAAAGGCCGATGGCATCAAGAATTTGCTGCTTCCCAATGGAAGCCTGAAGTACTGAACGTTTCCTTATGGGCTGGAATGTCCTCATAACCCTCTGATAGTTATGCACATTGTCTGAAAAAAGATCAAATATAAAAAAAAACACTGCGTAGGTTGAGGATTACGTCACCCGGTTTACATGGAATACCGCTGAAAAATAGATTCAATGCGCTTTGAAAGGTCAACCACAAAAGCTAATTTTGTAACACGAAAAAGACGTACTTGTTAAATGAAAATAAACTATGCTGTCTCACCAGTATTTCCAAGTCTGTACCCATCTAAGCTGAAAAGAAGTGCCACGGTAGATGCACATAGCTGGTCGTCATCATGAAGGACAAATCGGGAAACTTCGAATAGATGTTGCTCAAAATTCCCTGTGAAAGTGGACGTGCACAAGCAATTACAGAAACCACAACATTCAGCTGGTGCAAAAGTAACTGCGGCTTCAAAAAGAATCTTAAATCGCCATAATTAGGCTCAGATACATCTCCATTAATCAAAATACGATGCGTTAAAATCAACATATATCATCCGACGAGAATGAGTTTGTTTAGTCTTGTAGGATGGAAGATGGAGTTAAGGGATTCCACGAACTACCGGAAAACATTTTTTACATCGCGTTGGTTGTGGAGGCTTAACCTGCTATAAACTATCAAAATGCATAAAGGAGTGGTAATCGGTGGACACGAGGTCGCATAATACGTAGGATGAGGCAGATCTTCGTAGCGGAATAGCTACCATTTCGAACATCTCGACAGTTTCTCGTTGGGTAGATGTTTCCTTAACCAACAGGATGCAAAAAAGGCTTTCCAAGAGTTCGCTAAACTCTGAGGCACCAAATTTTATAACACAGGAATAAACGAACATTTCTCATTGACAGATATTTGTTGGTTGCAATGGTTTATATTTTGAGACATCCTGACAGCATAGCTTAAGCATTTCATTAAATTTGCTATGGCACTTGTAATGCTGGACGTACGCTCCGGCCTTTTGATCTCATCAATAGCACGGTGTTCTCCATTTCAGCCAAACCAATGTAGAAGAGCATACCCACGACATATAAAGGAATCGACACTGAATCAGTTACGTTTCCTGCAAGGTGAAAAGCTCAACCTACAGTGAAGCGATAACCAATTACATGTAGGAGGTATCCACCCCAATAGCGATTGGCTGAACCGAGAGGCAGCGTGCTACTGATGAGACCAAAGGATCGAAACGTACGATTAGCTCTAACAACTACCATAAATGACCTCATGAAAGGCACAAAATAGCTCTCAAGGCATACTAATTTCAAGTGAGGTCCGAAAGAAATGTCGATTATAAAGGTTTCTACTCTGATTGATGAAGTGTGTTTGAGCCTATGTATGAAGATTCAAAATTGCTGGCCTAAAACCGTAATTACTTTTGGAGCAACCTCATGTGATGATTACAACATGACCCTTTCTTGGTTATCAATTCGGCAAAAAATGTAGAATCAGATGTGAAGTAAAATCTCCAAATACCTCACCGAAAAAAAGAATTGTTTTCGACAAATCCTCATATCTCGAAATCGTCGTAATGCAGTTGAGTGCAAGGATTTTGTGAGATATTCGGACCTCACGATCGTTCTTTAGTCCCTTCAACCCAGCTAATAAGAAACGTTTTCCAAGAACTGCTGCTGTATAGATAAAGCAATTAGCCGATGCGTCGCCTAAAATTTGTGAGGCATTTGAAGACCGAGAATAAAGAAAAAAAATTGAAAACATCACCAGTAAAACACTAAATCAACATACAAACATCCAACGGAAGATGTTTCACTATTCCAACAGAGTCGTCCGAAGGGCTGATCATATTAGGAGAAATTTGATCATTTCCATATCGATCGTACTTCGTAACTTCCTCATAAAGATCTGCATGCATTAGAGGATCGATAATTTCCTCTTCAACCAATGGACTCTGGAATATTTCTCCCGATAAAGAGTAACAAAATTATTAACCCTTCAGAACGGTGCTTATTCGAAAGACAGAAGATTTACTGGAGGCCTTACAAGCTAGAAAATACATTTCTTAGACTTCGAATAACTATTCGAAAGTCTGAATTACAGCAATTTCAAAAATAGGTCCGATTTTTGGAGAAGCTTTTAAGAGCGTCCCAGCAGCGAAGAAGAACTCATGTTCCATACTTGATTTGCTTTGTTTGCCGCTGGAGCTTGTGTATGACTTTCGCTATATTTTGGAAGATAATCAACAACTCAAGTCTCGACAACTTTCAAACTGAAATTATTTTTGAAAATGTCGTGATAGAGCTGTGCAAGAGTGAATGGAAGATTACATTTCATATTCAGTTTTCGTGAAACATGAGAGCCATATATATGCATGAACAGTGTGTATGCTTGTCGAGAAAATCATAGAGTGCCAGAAAGACACAGAAGTCTTAGGGTTTTTCTCAAACGAAGAAAAACAGTCAATTAGACAGTATCGCTTGCGAAGTGCACTGTGCAACTGATTTGATTGACCTGCCGTCCCCAACGGATTAATGAAGGATTGATAAGTGTAATCAAAGTTCATTTTCGAAAAATAAAACAGTTCGCACTTACTGAGCTTCCACTTGCGGCTGGCTCTGATGAACGATCAGGCAATTGCAACGGCACATTGTAATCGTTACTCTCATCCGCAGTTACGCTTACGTCACACAACGACCCTAAGGAAGAAGTTGGAAGCGTATTGATACCTGGAAAGTAAGCAATATCTCTACATCGAAAATGACATTGCCATCATGGTTACACAGAAAGTACCCGAAATAGGAGACATGGCTCTAGAAGGATGACCAGATGACGATGGTGATTTACACCGAAAAGGTGATGGTGATGTGGTCGCATCAAACATTAATGGAACGAAATCACGAAGCCATCTGAACACAATGTCATGTGAATCTGTGCAAGGTATAGTGACTGTGTAAGAGACTTACGGCAAAGGATTCGTCATTATCCGCTCGAGAAGTTCTATACAAGGGACAACCACTTCGCTGAATGCTGAATAAAGGCAACAAAGTACGCTGCACAGTACCTGAATCGATAACATAATAGATAAGACGCGTTGGAAACTACTGCAAAAACTAACGATTTTAATGTTGTCTTGTGTAACGGTACATCCAGGTTCTGAAAGCAACGGCCAAATAGCCTTCAATGTGTTCAGGGATCCGATCAACTTTGCCCTATTCAAGGCATCATCTGCATCTCGTACGTTTACCATACATCTGAGAAACGCCTAGAACACAATTAAATTAACTTTAAAACAGCTGTATCAGAGTTGGCCACTCTCCCTTTAAACGTACGCAAATCTAATCTTTTGATAAGGACGCGTTATCCGCTTCATTTTTCAAAAGATTCAAAATTATTTGACTGCTCGCCAAAAATCTCGATACTATAGTTTATTTCTTTAAAAAAAACCTTTTTAGTGATGATAAAACTAAGAATATGCATACAGCAGCTGCACGCTTTCATTTTTGACATGTGTAAAATTTGTTGAAAGTATGAAAAGCACATGAACGTGTAGAGTAAATCTTCCACAACCAAGTCACACGTTAAATTCAAAGCTTTTTCCAAGGCGCAGAAAAATCCTTTCAGACTCAAAACAAAATCATATTTCGTAAAACCACTTGTTTTTTTCTCTTATCTCGCTTATATTTCGCTGAACAGAACTCCATCCTCAGAGTGCTAGTACTCAAATTAAAGCACAATCTTCACAGAACTCAAAAATGTGTTGCTTTTAGAGAAGCTCTTTGATCTCCTCTGGTGTTTTGATTTGTGCTTCAAACCTCGCCGGACAGAGCTCTTTCATTCGACTATTAGTGATCACCTGACAGCTTTATGCTCTCTAGCGATGTCCTTTTTTATGTGAACACGGTTTAGTAGGGAAAATAAGATGAAGCTCTTAATTTATAGTAACGTGGTTTAGAGGCTATTCGACAAGGAGAAGCCCAGCCCCTTAGCAGGAGCGGACGACGTGGGAAAATTGACATTTGTTATCAAATCGGGGGTTATTCCTCCGCATTGAAAGAAACTCCAGGTAAAATGATTGATGAAGATAATAAGGAAATTCCCCTACACACTCATATGCTTTTCGGCTTTCAGCGAACTATACACGTGATAAAAATAGAGGCGAAAGACGAGTGTGAAACGTAATTTTTAATTCTGAATGTTACAGCTTTATAAAGGGGTGATTTGGAAAACCGGCAACGTGGGAGTGTAGCGAGAAATCTCAGTTTTCGAATGGTAACCAATACACCTATGAAAATTTCCTTTACAGCGAATGAGAACGATTTGTAATTTTTTTCCTCCTAATCTGAAAGAAGGAGCGCATGTGAGGTAGTGGTTAGAGGTGACCTGCGTCGCACACGAGGTCACTCGTTCGATCTCGCGCTCATGGCTCACCAAGCCATCCATCTCCGGGGTCAGGGCCAGATGTGCATTCAATCACCTCAAACGAAGTTAAAAATTGAAGTCAAATGCATGGCGCAATCCCCAGGGATTGATCAACGCCGAGAGCTTTATCCTTTATTTCAATCTGAAAGAACCCACAAATCTTTTCTTCGTGCTACAGCGCTGTAAAAAAAGACTTCCTAAAAATCAAACACAATTATAAATTTTCGAGTTTAACCTACCGAACGGTCACTACAGCAGTTCAAGGAAAGAGTATTGTAGAGCGAAATATAAGCGTGATAATGACAAAAGCGCGAGTCGTGCGAGGAACATAATTTTATTTGTTATTCCACAGCGCTACAAACAGGCTTTCAGAAAACAAGCACGTACAGCACCAGCCCAAGATTAGAGCTTTCCCATAATTACCAACACTTTTATGAAAATCTCCCGTTCAGCGAAACGGGTCATTTGTTCATTCCTTGCCGTCTCACGGAAAAGAACCTACGCACTTGAATATATGTACATGTACATATATGTATATACGTATATATGTACATACATATGCACATACGCATGCATATGTACATGTATACATATGTATATGTGCTTATGTACGTGCATCTATGTACGCACGCATGTGCGCAGGTATATATGTGCGTGTACATATGCATATGTGTCTACACATAAGTATACACATGTATACGCATATGTATACACATATGCATACGCATGCATATTCCTGTGAATAGACAAGTGTGCATATATTTGTATATATGAATGCATATACATATGTACACGCATGTGTGCATGCGTATATGCAAATTAAAATCAATAGTTAATTCTTACGAGACTATGGCCTCAACCATCTGCGTGTCCCCCCCCCCCCCCCTTCCCCCTAGGTAATGTGTCTAACAATGGTGCGTGTAGCGCATAACCATGGCGTCTGACTCCAGCGTACCAGTGTTAGACACAACACACTGGAGGGTCAGACAGGCAGGGCTGGGTGCGTGGTCCCGTAAGGGCGAAAATTTTTTCAAAAAATTCGACCTTGTTCATCACTGAAGGATAATATGTGGACACTTGAGCGATGATCATGACAGCAGCACGATTGGGTGTGCCACTCAAGTCGAGATTGTTCACAGCTACGCAATACAAATCCTACAAAAAGAATTACCTAATACGATAAGATAGAGCACGACAACATTCACATACATATGCCTTTTCTGAGTGCTGACTCTTCATCCTTGGTCCAAGCGTATCAAAGATTAGACCAGAATGCGATATAATAGCATTCTGGATGGAATCTTCTGGGCGCTTCAACATGGAAGTTAGCGCGGAAAAGATATGTGCTCCATAGCTTCTGAAGTAAAAACGAGATGAACACATTAGCGCCAAATTACACCAATAGTGTGCTGACTTACACGATCCGAATGCATTTACTGTAATGGATCAGATAGGAAAGACGACGAAGTGCACAGATCATTGAGCGAGCAGCTCCGTCTCTACCAATCTCAGTAATCAGTAAGACTAACACTCGAGAATGATTGAAACCCAACAAAAGACTCTGAAATTTGGAAAAATGTAGGACATTAGACAATTTGGGCAAGAATCAGTATAATCACGACACAAATTAGCGAATGGCAGAATAAAGGATAAAGGATAAAGCTCCCGGACTCGATCAGTAATTGAGAGATGGACCATGCTATTCAACTTTATCGAGCATCGTTTGGGGTGGCTGAATGCATATTTGACCTTCAAAATATCTCCCGATGTCCTATTGATGCATCAAATTAGTGTTGCTTGTCTTCCCAAACAAGTCTGGTACCAATTTTACCCACCCTATGCGATCAAAACCTTGGTGAGCCAAGGCCGCAGGGACCCTCTAACCATTGCGCCACATGCTCTCCTAGATGAGAGAATGCTATAAATGATGGGATCAGAGATGGCACAAATAGAAGAATTCCAAACTAAACTAACCCTCAAAACTGCATCCAGGGACTCTTCTGCATAGGTCCGAATGTCCTGATTTACATGATTGACCATTTTGAAAATTATCTCGACAGCCTTCGTTAATATGTCGCCATAACGGCGATCCGCCTATAAAGCAATGCTAGGATACAGTTCACGAAAAAACAATAATCTAATTAAGTTCTAAAGGACGATGTGTAGCAAGTGAAATACACGATTATTTGAAGAACCTCCTCGCCGAACAGAACTTTTGTCTTAGAGACTCGGTAATTGTTCGAAATCTCAAGTCTCTGCAATTTCAACAATACGCTTGGTTTCAATAAAGCGTTTTTGTTGCATTGTAGCAGCGAAATCGGCTGGGACTTGGACATGGCTGTTCGCCAAACTCTTACTAATGATTCGATAGCCCAAATATCAAGTACTTTGATGCTGCGATTAGTTCTTGAAAAGGTTATAATAAAAAGATGCATGAGTGAAAAGAAGATCACATTAACACGCGGAGTTTTCTTCAAAACAAAAGTTATATACGCACGAAAAGCATATAACCATGTAGAGAAAATCATGGAGCACTAAAACAACACAAAAAACCCAAGGTTTTACTTTCAAAATGGAGTAAAAACATTAATCGAATGGCGAAAATCGCGCACCTCTTGAGAGTTGCGCTATGCGAACGACCGACTGCCTTCTTCAAAAGGTTAATCCTCTAATCACGACAAATAGTCGATCGCAGAGCACAATTCGCAAGCGGCAAGCGATTTCCGCTCTTCGAGCAGGATTTTTTTACTCGAGATAAACTTAAGGTTTTTCGTATTACTCTGATACTCCATTATTTTCTCTACGTGGTCAGTATGCTTGTCGTGCATCTGTAACTCTTATGTATGAAGGAAACTCCGCACAAAGAAAACTCGAAGTGAAACGTAATCTTGTATTCGGTCTTACAGCGTTCTATAGAAACCATTCTCGAATCTAAACATGTGCAGAGTTAAAGATTGACATCAATGAATCAGGCCAACGAAAGCTCCAGACCCATGAGGAACAAAACAATGATTTCGCTTTGCTGCTACAGCGTAGCAGGAGGTCTGTACCAGCATATGAAATTGCAGATTTAGCGATTTCAATAGACGCATCAAGGAAATGTTTTCACCTAGAAAGACTCGAAATTCTACGATTGAAACACCGCCTAAGATGACAAAAACAAGAAATAGAAAGGAAAGAGAAAACAAGACGAAAGTGACAAGTTCAACAACTTACTTTATGTAGAGTACTGAAGTCGTTAGCGACAATGATTCCTCTGATTTCCGCACATGAACAGCGCTCTTTGTCATAGGAAGTCGGTCGTCTAAAGCAATGCAATAGGCGATTTAGACTTCAGAAACAATGAAGAAGCTTATTTAAGTTAATGAAAAAAGAAAAAACGAATGATTTTAAGCGACACTGTGCGAGAATAACATTCGGTCGATCCATAAGTTCTGGCAGTAGCTTAGTAGAACACCTCAGCAATAAACATCAAATTTTTTAACCAGAAGTAAACAAAATGGCATGATTTTGATATCGTTCAAGTGCGCATTTCCTTGCGAACATTTTGATAAACAACTTGCCTAAACTTGCTCTAAGATGGAGCTCCCTTGGAAAACAAATTCGCTTGCTACTCATGCCCGAATAATGCGCAGGAGAACGCTGCCAGTGAAGCAGCGCGCAAGATTAATGAAGCTTCCTGGGACGGCCCGAGCGCTACGGACTTTCCATTCAGTTCTCTCCAGCTTTAAACTTCACGAATCACTCCCTTATCGTCCTTTCTGCAACCGTATCATCGTCCAAAGCTCCTCTAATCTTGCGTCCCGCTTCATTAGCATTCTGCTCTACGCGTCAATCGTGTGTGCTAACAAGAGAATTTGCCAACACGACAGCTCCATCTTGGAGCGAGTATAGGCAAGTCGTATATCAAAATGTTCGCAAGAAAATGCGCATTTGAAAGATATCAAAATCATGTCCTTCCAGCTATGTCTGGCTAATAAACTTGGCGTTTGCTGCTCAAGTACCAAAACCTATAGAACGACCTGAAATTTCCGCACAAAACAAAAAACCTCATTCTCGTAAGGCAGTAACCTGCTAGCTGGAAGAAGATCATTTGCATTTAGAATGGCTTCCAAAGTATTCACTGCCCGTTCGAGGCGCTCAACTTTGGCGGCTGCCATGTGGCGAATAAATCCAGTGAACAGCTGCGAACTGATTTGAAAAAAAGCCTATAAATAGATTCTAACATCCTCTGGAAACACGCTAAAGGGAAGCAGAAAATGAAGAGTTATAAATCTGAAATTAAAGAAAAAGTTTCTCAAATAAGTTTGAAAATTTTGAGGAGTCAAAGGAGAGTCCACGGACAACACACCTCGTTTCACGACACACACCAATGTCTCATAGGTGAGGGGAACGGTAAGGGCTATGGCCGAATGGCTAATGATGCCCGGTGTGGGATTCGTTCTCCCGACTCTCACAGGCATTCAATCAACGAACACCTCAGGGAACGTCCTGGTTCGCCTAGTACACCTGCCCAACCACTATTCTACTTCGTTCATGCAGCAGGCGAAATCATTCTTTGAACATGCAATAAAGATCCGAGAAAATCCTAGTCTGAAAGTTTATTTGCAGGTTTTTTCTTTCTATACCTTCACAAATCTTCCAGTGGAGTAGTTCTCAAAAGATAGCCCTCGTCGTGAAAGAGAATTCTACGGGTCATATTTCAAACTGTTACTGAACATCTGTGGGAGTCGTGGCCGAGTGGGTTGTGATGCTCATTGCGGCTGCGCTGATCAATATCCCCCAACGCTCTCCGACAGTCAACAACAATGCCTCACGGGACGCCACATCCAGGCTATCCTTGAGATTGCAAGGAGACTCGCTCAACCAGTATTCTAGGACAGTTCAAGAAGAAGACGATTAAACGATTCGAATGCTGGAAGTACTGGGATTCACACATTGCAAAATAAAGCACTGTGAAGAAGGATCAATAAATACCAAATCATTGAACATCTTCATGCTACTCTATAGATTTTCATTCGCATTTCAATTATATTTATATCTTTTTTGAAGCAAAATTATTAGCGGATAATCAGCAACATTAACAGTCACCTTCTATAGAAGGAGCGCTACCGTTTCTTCGAGGAAGATCTCAACGAGCGAGAGAGAAAGCCAGAACAATGACGAACGACTGTGAAGCACCGGCTGAATTAACGGCTATGGAGAAGACAGAATGCGCCGAAGCGTGAACCCTTCAAGGACCATACGGTACGTTTCGTACCGTGTCGAGCGATGTCGAATCTCACTCAGCTAATGTAACGGCGGCGTGCCTTATCGTGAGAATAAAGACACTTGTGGGAGCGCAGACGTAGGCAGCACGACATTCACGCACAGAGACGCAGATGCCGTCCTCTAGAAGTGCCGCGCGGCGATGACGATACGCCGCCTGCCTATCAACACTAGTCCTCAGTGGGTCAAAAGGCTTAAATGAACGCGGTAGCTTCTTTCTAGTACGCAAGAACTGATGCACTTCGCCGATTCTGATGTAGGCAATGAGAGATAGATGTAGTTACTATTATTGTGACATTTGAATTTATTCAATTTCGAAATCGAATAAGCATATATGCATTAGAAGAATGGGTCTTGGTGACGCAGTGGCTAATTATGCTGTGTAGATCATGCAAGGTGATGCGCTAGTTCGATTTTCTTCACAAAACTCTTTTGCAATTAATCAACTGAACGGCTTAAAACGCCTTATCTCGATTATCTAACAGATCGCAAGCTTCAGTCACCAGGAACAAAAGACAAAAGTGCTGTGATCTCCACAGTGAAATGTGATGACGAATCATGCCTGTGAAAGCCATAATCATACATGTTTGGGTATCCTCTATGGACCACTAATAACGTGGCCATCCATGCAGGGAAAACCGATGAGGCGCTGTCATTCGACATGGATGACTGCGACTCCCTCATACCGATTCGTTCCATAATATTGTGATGACTGAAGCACATTCAAGTGATGATTTATCTACATATTCATTATTTACACGATCGCTCATCACAATCTTTATTATTCGGATCGCAGTACATCTAGCCTTCGATTCCTTTTTCGCCTTCATCCTTGAATGACGTGGATTACTGGTTGAGCGAGTCTCAGTGCAATGTCGAGGATAGCCGTGCTGCGACGTTCTATAAGGCGTAGTTACTGACTGCCAGAGAGGGAACGGGTTGGAGCCCGACTCCACGCGCGCCGCAACGAGCATCACAACACTCGGCCACGGCGCCCCGTAATTTACTATTATATATCACATATCAATTAAATATCGCAATGGATGTCAGCTTAATTGACTTTATAAGGGGATTTCGCATATCCGACCAGAGCTCTTTACGGTTGGTGGCTGATAGCTCTCATAGAGATATTGAGGAATGAGGCGTGGGTAAGCGGTGGCCATGGCGGTGTAGTGGCAGCACGCATTCCCGGTATGGATGAAACGCGTGTTCAACTGCCGCACCAGGTCGAATTTTTGCTCAGCACTCAGTTCACTTGGGTTTATATTTGAAACATCATTCGATAGCTTGAGAAACAGCGATTTTAATGCTGTGTTTGCTTCTTGAGGGAGTCTTCTTAGTGCATTGGCATTGAAGCAGCCAAGAGGAAGATATGATTCACTTTCGACGCGCACCATTCCCTCGTCGGCTCTGGCGTCCACCCTTGGCTTTCCTGTTGACTATTGATAGATGTATATTCTTTACTGATTGGGCCAATAGCACGCAGTTGATGAGAACAATTCTATTAGGTTGATGTTTCGATATCGTCGTCGATCTTGTGAGCCGATGATTCGCGTCGACTGTCCATAGTCGTTCGTTCTCGTTGTGGATCTCGTCAAATCACCCTGTTGTTCTACACTGCAAAATGGTAGAACGAAGGGCCAAAGTCCTGGAAAATGTCGCAACAATCCACATAACTGGTCATCTTATTGATCCCATGTAAATATGAAACATAACATGGCCAACTGATAATTCGCGCGCCATCGCGAACTGGCCATCCGCGCTGCGTCTGCGTCGCGGCGGGCGGCAAAAGTGCGTTTTTGAACGCCTTCATTCTCCTTTACTTTATTTTTTTGTGATGTATCCAGTGAGTGCTCGTTTCAGCTCTGTTCTTTTCATTATGAGCTTTGCCAGCATGTCTGTGGATGTTCGATCATCAAACTGTATTGACTCTGTATTGGCCTTGAACCCGCGCCTCGCACTATCCGGGTGCGCGTTTTTCAACCCGTTGCGCTACTGACGCCTTTTTTTTGTCCACCACTCTATCTACTTTCTGAATAAAAAGAATTCGATTTAATCAACCACGGCGCAATATCTGTCACTTTAATGGGTTCAGTGTCGACACCGACTACATGGACCAACCGTTGACGGTTGGTGTTGGTTGCTGACAGATTGATGCGTTGTAGCGTCGAAAGAGTGATGGCAAAATGGGCGTCTGTAGCGCAGTGGGTTGGAGCACGCTCTTCCGGATAGAGTGAGGTGCGAGATCGAGTCGCCGCTCGATACAAAAGTCTTGCGCATCACTCTACGTCGCTTGGTATATTTCAATACTGTTAAATTGTGAGGCGTAAACCGCCATTCGAAGTCGAGACGACGACTATAAATATGTGGTAATCGTAATTGAATCTGTTTCGCTCTAGATGGAACGCAAGACCAACCGTCGTTTCGTTGCGTCAGGCGAGAAGACGAGCCCTGCTCGTCGAATCCGACGACGTCCTAGGCAGACTAGGGAACCAGCAAGTGGCGCTCGAGATGTCACTGATCAATCGTCGTATTCGCTGATGGACGAAAAGGACATTCTGGAAATGAGCATGATTGCTCAAGAAATAGAAAGTGCGGAGAAGTTCAACCTAACAATCGAGGCGAGTGTCTTCTTTCGTGTTTTTTGCCCTGTTCGATTCTCAAAGATTTCCATTTTCTTGCTCTTGCTTTGCGGCACGTCATGAGATCCTCGAGATTTTAGCTCGGTCTGCTGAGGAATTTCTGAAGTTTCATCCTTAGTTTATGAAAGAAAACGTCATCAAAGTGTAAACATGTGTTGGTCGAGAATTTTTTTCCATAACTTTTTGCAGACGATGTGGGTCCATTTGATTTTCAAATTTCCGGGGGTCTTTTCTCGATAGACAAAGCTTTTCATTTAGAATTTAAGTAATTATTCGAAAGCTCAAATCTTGGATATTCCTAAACTTTGTCTGGTTTTCAAGAAGGCCTTTGTAGTACGCTGTAGCAGCAAGAATATCATGTTTCACGCTTGATTTGCACTATTCGCTTAGCTAGTCTCTGTGTCGCTTTTCATTGAGCTACACCAGGCTTATTCGATAATCCAATCTTGACAAATTTGAAGTTGCAGTTGATTTTTGTAAAGGATTTTCATAGCGCGCTCTAAGAGCCAGAATGAAATCACGTTTTGCATTCGAATTTTTCTTTGCACATTAGCATTATATATGCGCGAAAACATGCAGGCTAGTAGAGAAATCATGTTCTATCAGAGTGGTATAAAGAACCTAAAGCTTTTCCTAAGACAAACAAGGAAAACGTTGTTGAAGAGCTAAAATCTCGTGTCACTGACGATATCGATTAGGCTTCCATCCACAAAGGGTGGTACGACGTTACAATTATACTCAGTGATGTTGACTGATGTGCAAAACTTTGGCGTCAGTAGGCACTCGAACTCGCACTGCATTCCTACGAAGAGGCGCGTTTTTACCAGTTGCGCTATCGACGCCTGTTTTGCTGCCACTCTTTCTGCGCTAGAACAAGTTATATCTGTCAGCGTCACGGGAATCAGTGCCGACATTGCTTGCCTGACCAAACCGTTGACGGTTGGTTGCTGGTAAATTGATGCGATGTAGCGTAGAAAGAGTGGTAGCAAAGCGGGCGTCGGTAGTGCAGTTGGTTAAAGACCGCTCCTCTGGGGAGGCTAAAATTCGGGCTTGAATCCCGCTTGACGTCAAGGTCTTACACATAGCGATGTCAATATCATTCACATAGCGATGTCACTATCATTCGCTATATCCGAAGCGTAAACAATCTGTCGTTAAGACCGTGGATGCATCAGAACCAGATGAAGAAGCAGAAACTCAGGAGTTAGAAGGAAATGTTAGCTCACTTTGTACTAGCATTGATGCCGAAACTGAAGAGTTTCTCCGACAGTTGAGCGAGCCTGTGGTGAGTTCAGTTCTCGACATACTTGATCAGACTGTTATTTTGGCTTTGATGATTCATGAGGGACTTTTGAACTCTTGTAGTTTTTGCTTAAATAGAAGTTGGGTGTCTGTAAAAAGACAACAACAGTATGAAATTTGATGCATTGTGTGTCCCTTATTCGTTAAATGCGATATTCCTCACATCTTAAGAGAATAGACCTGAACATTCATCTCCTGCTTAGAAATAGTTAAGACGGTTAGAAAAGATAAGTCCTGAGGGTTTGATTATGCATACAATGGAAGACAAGTCAACGTTGTTTCCTTTTCCGCACTTTTTCTCTAGAATCAACGCTGACTCACATCAGTAATTCGTCATAGACATAGTTAACGTGCACATTCATGAAGGAATTTTGCCTGTGTGCTGATTACTTTAATAGCACTCTTGAGATTCATACTAATGATAACAGCGTCAAATAGCTGATGTTTTTAGGCTGTAAGGTCCAATACTTCACTAGCCGACGTTCTGCGAAGTGAATGGGGTAGTCCGATGGTGGAGGGCGAGCACGTGTTGCCAATGGTTGGGAAGTCAAAAGTTCATCTGAAGAACAGGCTATTTGTCGCCGGTACACCAACTGGTCGCGAGCCCTTCAAAGATTTAAAGAATCGCGCTTATTCAGTTAAAGAAGGGGTAATTTCCGGTTGGCAACGAGCTTCAAACTCCTCGTCCAACGAAGGTGACTGGGCGTCGCCGCAAGAAAGGGATTCTAGTGTTTTTAAGAGGGCAGCCACACCATATATACCCAAACCAAAAATCATCCCTTTATCTCATGGGAAGAGAGCCTGCGGGAAAGCCACTGGAAAAGCCGCTAAGAACTCTTGAAACATCAATAATTTTCTTCATCAAAAGCTAATGCCCTTCATCAAAATTATGTGTAGGTATCTACCATAGGCATACCTTCAATATGATCTACAGTAGCCTTATGGATATTTTCTCGTAATTACGGATAGCATGAAGTTTATGAAAAAAAATAGGTTTTTTGTTGATGTTCTGCGCATATATTAGGTGAAACCTCTAGACAGTCCTGTATTCTCATTCTTGGTGCCACGTGGTGCTGGACCAGAAAAAAAAATCCTCAAGGAAAAGTATTTTACTGAGCTTTTTTTTTGCTAGTTTGGTAATTTCTCGCATTTTGTTGCATCTCCTCCTCATTATCACAGCGTTACACCGTGTATGAAAAATATTGTGGCTTTGATGGTGTCAGTTTTTTCGAGTGGTTCTTGCCCTGATTAAAACTCAATTCATTTATTCATCGTTGGCTTCAACGCTTTACATAGTGTAGTTATGTATGTTAGAATGTTAACCGGTTTTCAACACCAGTGAATCAAAGTCATATTATAGTCCTTGTAAGTTAATTTGTCTACTTGGACATCTCTCACCCATTCATTATCTCTTGATCGAAGCAAGAATGTTATATATTATCACTTATCACTTCAGTTGTATGTATATTATCACTTCAGTTGTATGTACATTTTTTGCCAATAAATCTGAAGCTGTTTTGCATCAATGCACAATATAGATTTACTGACGTTACGTGAGAAATGTATGAATTCAGACAAAAATGAAGGAGATGTGAAAGCTATGGACGTTGGAAAAAAACGGAAATTCATAAGAGATGTTCACTATAGAAATCAAAGGTGGGAAGATCACCTTGACTATCTATTTCATCTGTAGCTCTTGCGTTGGAAATACCTTTTCTTGATGTTGTTCTAAATAAAGTACTGAAAATATGACAGTCGCTATGTCTTTCGAGCATCCAAAAGCCCTGAGATGAGAACCATAGTAATCATACAGTCACAGTCATATTGCAGCAGAACGTGAACAAAGAGGTGACTTGTTTAAGAAGCGCAGAAAATTTTGAAGTCGAGTGCATGCAATTCTGTCAAGGTGAATGTTTTAGAGAGAGATTTGTGACTTCTAATCTGTCTTATTGTGTTTATAACTACTGGAAAAGCAATGGAAAATCTTCAACTTCCTTTTTTTTATACTTGGAAAACAAACTGTCAAGATAAAATGAGTTTTAGCGTTGTTTCAATTGTTATTACGTATGAACTGTTGGTCCACCTATTCTGTCTCATATCCTGAACGCGCATTTATTCTAGCCTGAAAGATTCCCTGTTGATAGTGATTAATTCTACACATGAGCTCCGAACCGGACGTCTGTCAATCGTTGGTTTGTATGGATCCGCAGAGGTGAAAATCCTTAGTGGTATTGAGTTTCAACTAAGTTTCCGAACTTGATCCACAAAGTAAAATTTTCCCACAAAATCAAATTTTTCTTCCACCTGTCTTGTGCAGAGTTTTCTTGCACATCGTTCGGTATATTTATGCACATATATGTCCGACAATGGAGCCATCACGAGAAGTCATTCGCAACATACTGCTTTACGAGTTTGAACTGGAGCACATCTTTCAAACACCAATGCCGAGACCTAATCGATTTACGCCAAAGGCACTGTTGATCAAATTTTGGGACCGAAGCGGGCCGATTCATTGGGACTTTTGCAAGCCGGTAAGAACATCAAAGCTGAGCGATATTGTTAGCAACTGTACCGCTGCAATCAAGCAATTTCACGTCATCGCCGTCGTTAAGTCATTTTGTTCCAAGACAATGCAAAGCCACACGTTTCCAGCAAAATAAGTAAGAAGTTGAAAATTTTTGGCTGGGAGCGCTTCGATCATCCGCCGCGTTTGCCAGATGTGTCTCCGTCCGATTTCCATCTCATTAGATAATTGGAGCACAGGTTGGACAAGAAGAAGTTTCGACAAATCTTACACTATAATCTTCATAGTGCAAACTAAAATGATCAATTTCATCTTATCTTCATTTTCAAGTCCGGGGTCAAAAATTAAGTAGAATGACTCTTAGAGAATTTGAGATTGGTGCCATTAGAATGGAAATGAATGAACAGGGTAAGAGTTATTCGATTTTGTGCGATTGAAAAGCCTAACGAGGGCGCATTCACATACTTTGTAGCTTGCGGATTTCTCAGGTTTCTCACTATATATTACTTTCTTTTCTTTTAATAAGTCTATGCTCTCTAGACACGCGCGAATTATTTGCAACTATGCGCGTATTTTTAATTTCTTTACTGCCTTAAACAGATACCAAATGAAGGTTTAATGTTGTGTTCTCCATCTGATTCAATAATGATAGTGTACTTCCCACATCGATCGCGTTGAAGGGCTATTGCCGGGCATCGCTTATACGCTTAATACATTACTGAGAAGAGAAAAGTAGACCGAGAGACTTGCATAAGCGAGTGAGTAACCAGTAAGTTCCTGGAAAACATATTCGCGGGTTTGAAATTATATTAGATCTCACGATTTCCTTGTATCTCAGCATTCTTATGAATTTTAAAACAATACTTCTTCAATGTAAAGTGTTTTTACTAATAACGACATGTATATCACATTAATATTTGGTGATACAAAGCAAAGAAGTCTGCGAAGTTTTTTTTTTATTCCCTCTCACTCACTATAACCGCTATGACTCATTGTAGTAATTCTTAATGGAAGTACAATTTACTACCCTCAAAATTCTACGCACTGAACTCATTCGAGTCACTTCCTTTATACATTATCAAGCGTGAAATAAAAGTTTCCGCAGCCAATCTTTAGCACAATACAGAGTCCTACAAGCTACAAACTAACTAAAATTTCAAACTAAAAGCTCTGTCCTTTCAATTTTATTTGAGCCAACATGTCATGTGGTCTGGTAAGGGCTCTTGTACAGCCCGAGACACGTGTTTCGTCCTTACAGACTCATCAGCCGGGCAGAACCCGTCGTCTGTCGATCTTTTTATAGTCAGTTCTCTCGGGAGCCTTACACTCCTTATATATAGTTATCGACGACGTACGCTTTTACACTCTATGTCAGGTGAAACATTCACCTAACACAGAGTGTTTTCGCACTCGATTGCTAGCTGGCTGGTATTTTTATCATATTATACCTTTTCTTCGAGTGCTTTACTAAGACCACGCTCAAATTTCAATAGACGAGTCTGTAAGGACGAAACACGTGTCTCGGGCTGTACAAGAGCCCTTACCAGACCACATGACATGTTGGCTCAAATAAAAATGAAAGGAACTATTGAAATTTGAGCGTGGTCTTAATAAAGCACTCGAAGAAAAGGTATAAAAGCTCTGTGTTACGAAGCAAGCCATTGAACGCGTATCAAAAGCCATTATGCATTTCGCAAGACATTTAAGAGCTAATGTTACCAAGGTTATGTGAATAACAAAGACTTATGATAGTTCTGATAAAATGATAACATGTTTTGAGTTTTGTCATAAAATGGCACTTACAAAGTACTAGGCAGGCGCCTGTTCTGCTTTTCCAGCTCCTCAGTAGTACGATGACCTTCGTTTTTCAGCCGTAACCCTGCATTGGGATATACCCATACTTATAGAGGAATCAACCCCGAGTAACAAATCACAGTAAGTTAGGTGAGTTAAGTCAATCTACTGAGGAGGGTGGAAAAGCGAAACAAGCCCTGTCCACTACTTTGTAAGTGCCATAGCAAACCTCATAATAGACTCAAAACATATATCCATTGATGCAGAGCGATGTGCAAAACTTACGCGTCAGGTGAAAGCAGAACCTGCAAATCACTCCTTTTGGTAATGCGGCTCTATCCGTTACACTACTGACGCCCATTTTGCATATCGCTCTTTCTAAGCTTCAGCGCAACTATCTGTCAGCCGCCAGCCGTCAACGGGCTGGCCCGCTAGTCGGTCTCGACATTGAACCCAGTCACGCTGACAGACATTGGGTATTTTAGATCAAATGATATTCTTTTTATTTAACCGCTTATAACGGTGGTATGATGTTATAAATATGCACCCACTGATGTAGAGCGATGTGCAAAACTTTCGCGTAAGGCGAAACTAGAACCTGCATCTCACTCTTTCAGGGAATGCGTGCTCTATCCGTTACACTACTGTAGCCAGAAAGAGCGATGTGCAAAATGGGCGTAAGAGCCATAAAAAAACCCCATAAAAGCTTAATATATGCTATCAGATTATATATTTTCAATGATGTCTCAAAAAGACTTGGAAAGAGAAGTATGGAATAACTGTTAGGCAAAAAATCAATCGATCTTCTTACTATTTGAAAAATCAATAAAGCTTTTGGCTCAAGAACCACCAGCTATCTAGCGGTACAGTCGTAGTTCAAGAAGATTCGTAAAGGAAACGAAAGTTTAGGAGACGTGAAACGTAATGACTGACCATAGGAAGATCAGAAGGAATGGGAAAAGCAATTCATGGACTCAACCTTTACTACTCCACCATTTTCTCCATTTAAAACAAATCGCAAAAGTAACTGCCTTTTCAACACGAGCCGAAACCGCTTACGTTTACAGTAACGTGATAATTGTCGATCTTTTCGTTTTTTTCGTCTAGATGCTCTATTTTGCCGGCACAAGGTGTTGTGTTCGTTCCGTCTGTGTATCAATCAACAAAGGAAATCAGGTGTATTGTACCTGAACTCATACAGTCTCCCCCTCTATCATCAGGAAATATCACGCAATTATACCACATAGACAGTCATACAAGCTGTTCCCACTAAATAGTGTAGTGATGTAATCGCTGAAAAGTCCACAATTTTTCGAAGAGTTTTTCAGAATACTGTTTCTCGGCACCTTTTTATAGCGGTATTTACGTTGTATATACTGAACGGTAGCCTCGGATTATCATCCCATGCCAGATAGGTGCGCTGTAGCGTAGAAAGAGCGATATGCAAAATGGGCGTCAGTAGTGTATCGGATAGAGTCACATTCCCGAAAAGAGTGATTTGCAGGTTCTGGTTTCGCCTGACGCGCAAGTTTTGCACATCTCTCTACATCAGTGGATATATGTTTTGAGTCTTGTAGAGGTTTGCTATGGCACTTACAAAGTACTGGATAGGCGCTTGTTTCGCTTTCCACCCGCCCCAGTAGAGTGACATAGCATACCTGACTTACGGGGACTTGTTACTCGGGGTCGTTACTTTATAAGTATGGGTATATCCCAATGCAAGGTAACGGCTGAACCAAAACGAAGGTCACTGTACTACTGAGGAGCTGGAAAGGCAGAATAGGCGCCTACCTAGTACTTTGTAAATGCCATTCTATGACAAGACTCAAAACATGTTGTCATTTTATCAGAATTATCATGTCTTTGTCATCCACATATCCTTGATAGCAGTAGCTCTTAAATGTTTTGCGAATATGCACAATGATTTTTGTTACGCGTTCATTGGCTTGCTTCGCAAAACAGAGCTTTTAGTTCAAAATTTTAGTTAGTCTGTAGCTTGTAGAACTCTGTATTGTGCTGAAGATTGGCTGCGGAAACTTTTATTTTACGCTTGATAATGTATAAAGGAAGTGACTCGAATGAGTTCAGTGCGTAGAATTTGAGGGTAGTAAATTGTACTTCCATTAAGAATTACTACAATGAGTCATAGCGGTCATAGTGAGTGAGAGGGAATAAAAAAAAACTTCGCAGACTTCTTTGCATTAGTATCACCAAATATTAATTTAATATACATGTTATTATTAGTAAAAACACTTTACATTGAGAAGTATTGTTTTGAGACTCATAAGAATGCGGAGATACGAGGAAATCGTGAGATCTAATATGATTTCAAACCCGCGGTATGCTTCCCAGGAACTTACTGGTTACTCACTCGCTTATGCGAGTCTCTCGGTATACTTTTCTCTTCTCAGTAATGTATTAAGCGCATAGGCGATGCTCAGCATCAGCCCTTTAACGCGATCAATGTGGGAAGTACATATCATTATTGAATCAAATGGAGAACACAACATTAGACCTTCATTTGGTATCTGTTTAAAGCAGTAAAAAAATCAAAAATATACGCATAGTTGCAAATAATTCGCGTGTGTCTGGAGCGCATAGGCTTATTAAAAGAAAAGAAAGTAATATATAGCGAGAAACCTGAAAAATCCGCAAGTTACAAAGTATGTGAATGCGCCCTCATTAGGCTTTTCAATCGCAGAAAATCGAATAACTCTTACCCTGTTCATTCATTTCCATTCTAATGGCACCAATCTCAAATTCTCTAGGAGTCATTCTACTTAATTTTTGACCGCGGACTTGAAAATGAAGATAAGGTGAAATTGATCTTTTTAGTTGGCACTATGAAGAATATAGTGTAAGATTAATGTCGCCAGATGTGTTGTGGGTGCTTTAAGCCATCACAGTCGTTCAGAATTTCGCAGGTCAAGAGTGCTTTCTGTTCCCGAAACTTTTCTGCACTCGTTTATTTAGAACTCAGATAACATATTTTGGACCTTTCATGAGGTCTGTTATGGACACTTATACAGTTCAAAGCACGTGTCTCGGCATTACAGCTTCTCCAGTTGCACGGTTCTTTCGGTTCACGGTTCCGCGGGAGATTTCCCCTTTATACAGAGACCGACGCTGAACCATTTACCCGTACCATTTCATAAAATGATCACCCAGCGGCCAGTGTTGTACTACCGATTGCTCGTGGCTGTTAAAATGTTGTTTTGAGTATGGTCTCAAAAACATTCGAAACGAAAGGTATGACAATCTAGAACTGTCATAACACCTTACTCTCTTGGGTTACATGAATGAAACCTTCCCTTTTCACACCTTTTCACTTTCTTGGACTAAATTATATCCGCAATTTTGCAAATCGGTATGCTAACCAAAAATCAATAAGGGAGAAGAAAACCGCGCTCCAGTAAGAAGGCCGCGCCCCACCCACGCATATCCGCGAAAGAACCGTGCGCCAGTGAGAATGCCGCGCCCGCCTCAAGGGCTTCCTCGAGACGCCATCGTTCTCCATCGAACGTCGGCGGACGCTCGACTTCACCCTCCCCTTATAAATCCCCTTATAAAAGGGGTGCTCTCGAGTGAACGTCTCATTCGAGAGTGCCCCTATATCGAAGGAGTCCCTCGTTACGACCCCATTCGAGCTACTGGACTCGCGCCATCCAGCGGTTGCGACAGAAGGTCGCAGAGGTTAGTGCTCGTTTTCCTTTAGAAAATTGGAACTTTTGTTTGTAAAAGATTATTCTTTGAGATTTTAATTTTCCGTTCTCTGTGGCATTTAATTATTCACCTTTGACAACACAGTTTTATTGTAGAGGAGCTTTTCAAAGCTCGTTTCTCTTTCTAGATCTAAATATTTTCACTGTATTCGCTCTTGGTTAATTGTTTCTTTCTGAATAAGAGGTGGAAGGGGGGGGGGGGGGGGGGCAAGTCAAATGCGATCTCATTGCCGGATAGGAACTTCTCATAGGCGTGTTAGTAATCATTCGAAAGCTGAAACCTGAGACTACAGCCCAACGTCGCTGATTTTTAAAAAGACTTTTTTGACGTTACAATAGGAGGAGATTTCTTGACTTCAGACAAGCATATTTCTTGCCGAACAGAGCTCTTTTTTGGAATATTAGTTATCATTCGATAGCATAATCAAATTTGAACCCAACGCTGTGCTTATGTCCTGAAAAGAACGTTTCTCTCAAGCGCAGCAGGTAGAATAAGTTGAATTCCCATCTGCGCTAATGCGTTTTTTCGCCAAGTTATGAGTGGGTGCATGAGGTTGCCACGTGAACTGCTGACGCGATGTTTCTCTACTCTTTCATATGGCCAGAAATAGATGGTCTTCGCGTCGTCGAACGTGGCAGCCTCCATCAGCCACGCACAACCGCATGAATTGGCGAATAAGGCCTTTGATTGCAGATGTGAGGTTAACTTATTTTACCTGTTGCTTTTCAGAAAAAATGTCTTTTGAGGACATAAGCACAACGTTCAAATCTAGCTCGATTACGCTATCGAGCGATTGCAGATAGTCCAAAGAAAGAGCACTATCCGGCAGAAATACGCGCGTCTGAAACGCAGCTTTGTGTGGATTTATAGAGCTTTATAAAAATGGTATTTTGACAAATCGGAGATATGAGGCTGCCTGGAGTTTCAGCTTTCGAATGTTTACCGATACTCCGTGAAGAGTTCCTCTCCAGTGAATGAGGTCGGTTTTTCAATTTTCCCCTCCTAATCAGAAAGAGCTGGTTATTCATTGAAATCGACTTTTAAGGTCCATCGTTCTCAATACACGAGGCATAACACTATTTGCCTTTTTTTCCAATAACTTGTGATCAAAGATCTCAACACGTGATGTTTGTCGCTTCGGTGACGGCGCCTTTTTTGCTTTTCTCCTAAGCTACTAGCAATTTTCGATATCTTAAGTCTCGTTAACTTTATTACCATACCTGCTTTTTTGAAAAAATTTGTTAGTGCGCTTAGTAGCCAAGAAAATATTACGTTTCATTTGGCATCTGCTACTTGGCGACTGGCGTCTATGCTTGATTTTTTCACAAGATCATCAGTACTCATTTGATAGCCTGTATCTTCTTGATTTCTAAGCCAATTTGTTTTCTAGGAGGCCTAACGTTTTGCACTGTATGATTTATGCACCAAAACCATGCAAGCATGTTGACTCATTCGGAACGATAACAGAAATTGCTGCGCGCAGCGCTAATCGTATTGTGAAGCAGAATTTTTACTATTTAATTGGCTTTTTCTCCTTTTAGGAAGGGTCTTTGATTTCTCGTTTTACTACGATATATTACCGTTTATTCTACACGCTTATGTGCTTTTCTGCCATCAATAGCTCTTATTATCGAATCGAATTCTTTTTATTTGAACGACGTTAGCGGTGGTATGATGTAACAGATAAATCCAATGATGCAGAAGTTGTGCAAAACTTTGCATCTGGCAGGACTCATGCCCGCATCTCATTCTATCCGGGAGTGCGTGCTCTAACCCATTACACTACTGACGCCCGTCTTGACATCACTCTTTCTACGCTACAACGCATCTATCTGTCAGCAACCAACTGTCAACAGCGGTGATATGATGTTACAGATAGAGACAGACAGACGTGTTGTAGCGTAGAAAGAGTGATGACAAAATGGGCGTCAGCAGTGCAACGGGTTAGAGCACGCAATCCAGGACAGAGAGAAATGCGCGTTCGAGTCCCGATTGACGCGAAAAGTTTCCACATCTTTCTACACCACTTGGTATAGTTCTTATGTGTAGAAAGAAAGTCAACGCGCTTGAAAATCATACCTTTTTCGGGATTCAATCAGTTGTAGTAAATTGTTCAATTTTTATCACGATGTACACCTTCAGGTTTTTGGTATATGTCCTTATATACAGTATCTAAAAGTCATCACAGCAGTTGAAAATTTGAAAGACAGCGAATTTTTGGTCAAAAGTAATGGTTCATACTGCATGCGATTCCAGCTATCGAAAACTCTCGATAATTTATGGAGTCAAAATTTTTTATTGGGTCGCTTTTAGCGATGGTATAATGTTGTAATATACCAGTGATGAAAAGGGATGTGCAAAAACTTTTGCGCCAGTTGAGATTTTAAACCCACATTTCATCCTATAAGGGGGCATGTGCTGAACGGTTGCACCAGCGACGCCCGTTTTGACAGCACTCTTTTCTATGCTACAACGCGTCTATCTGTTAGCGATAAACCGTCAACGGTCTGGCGTGAGTTATCGCTATCGACATTGGGCCCACTGATGCTGACAGGTTTTGGGTATCGTCAGTCAATCAGAATTCTATTTCACCGCCTTTAGCAGTGATATGATCTCGGTAGTGCAAAGGTTCAGCACGCGCCCCAGATAGGGTGAAACGTAGGTTGAAACCCCAGCTGACGCAAAATCTTACACATCACTCTTCACGCACTGAGCATATTATAATTTTCGGACTATTAGTGTACTTTAGAAGTAGAAAGCTATATAGGTGGTGGAACTTTTCTCGTTATTTGAACCAACATGTCATGTGCTCTTCTAAAAGGGCTGACTTATAGGGCCTGATACACGCGTTTTCGACCCTGACGGTCTCATCAGTTGAGCGGTACCCTTCTCATCTCTAACCAATCCTCTCGGGGGCCTCAGTTCCCTATACTAAGAGTAGGCGACGACGAACATTTTACACTGTATGTCAGGTGAAATTATCGCCAAGCAGGCAGTGTTGTACACTCGACTGATGGAACCGTCAAGGTGAAACGCGTGTATCGGATGCATAAGTTAGCCCTTTTAACAGACTAACAGACATGTTGGCTCAAATAATAATTGCAAGATATTTCGAAATTTGAGCGTGGTCCTCAAGAAAACCACTCGAAACAAAAGGTATGATATATTAACACTACCAACCAAGAGACGAGTGTACAACACTGTCTGTTCTTTGATAATTCCACCTGACATAGAGTGTACAATGTTCGTCGTCGTTTACTCTCAGTATAGGGGACTGAGCGCCACGAGAGAATTGGTTAAGCCTACTGATGAGACTGTCAAGATCGAAACACGTGTATCAGTCTCTATAAGTCAGCCCTTTTGACAGACCACTTGACATGTTGGCTCAAATAATAATTGCGAGATATGTTAAAATTTGAGCGAGATCTTGAGAAAACACTCCAAACAAAAGGTATGGAATTTCGAATTTTTCTATCTTTTTATATGTATTTTCTTTTCTATGTAACCTCATATATCTCATAATTATTATTTGAGCCAACGTGTCATGTGGTCTGTTATGAGCTCTTCTACATCCCGATACAAGATTTTTAACGGCGATTGTGTAGATCGTTCTTCGTCGTCTACCTTTTTATAGGAGGATGTAGGGCCCGCCGAGAGATTGGCAACAGACGAAGGGCCTACTCGACTGACGAGACTGCAACCGTAGCAGACCACCTGGCATGTTGGCTTAAGTGTTAATTATGAGATATATTGGAATTTAAGAGTGGTCTCAATAGGATACTCGAAAGAAACGGTATTGCCGCATAAACTTTATATGAACATTAACCGATACAGTTCGCCTAGACGGCGACAAATATTTAAGCCGATCTCATTCGTTGAACAAGAATTTTTTATAGGAGTGCTAATAATTGCTTGAGAGCTTAAATCTCTAGCTGCAACTACATGTCATGAGTTTGCATGAGTTTGCCAAAACACTCCTTTATAACGCTGTAGCATTCAGAATAATACTTTATCTCACATCCCCTTTCACCCTCATTTTTGAGGACATTATGATTCGCTGGAAGCCGAAAAGCATATCAGTGTGTGGAAAACTTTCGCAGTATCTTAGTCAGTCGTCTTACTAGTAGTTTCTTTGGAGCGGAGGAAGAATTCTTAATTGAAAAGCAATATGTCGATCGTCCTGCTTGCCCCCCCCCCCCCCCCATACCACGGCCGTCGCCTTCTCGTACAGCCAGCACAACCTGCCGAAAATGTAAAACTTGATCTTGTCTACCCTGCTAAATCGGGAAACATTATGCTATGGGATGATTCAAATGGTCGAGAGAAAGAGCTCGTGTGGCGATAGTCGAAGTACAAATCATAAGGCCAATGGAGATCAAAGATCAAAAAGCTTTCGAAAAGCAAACACATTTTTGAATTTTTCGAATCTTGTGTTAATACATGAGTACTGGCACTCTAAGGAAGCAGTTTTGTTCAGCGAAGTATAAGCGTGATAAGAAAAATAGCATGTGGTCGTGTGAAACATGCTATTATTTTAATTGTTATGTACCAATTATCTATTGTTGCAACCTCTGCCACTGCAAATGCTCCACTTATCTTGCGTATTCTACGTACTTTTCAGTTAATTGCCCTCAATACAGTTTCTCTGTAGCTACCATAAGTTCCAACCTCTCAAAGTAACTTCTGTATGACCTCGTGGCAGATTACTGTGACCGTCCACGAGTAAACAACAATAATTTCTCACATAAACATGAATGGCTCAAAAAAACATGAATGGCTCAAAAAAAAAACCATCAGGCGTATTGAAATTTGAGCGTAGTCTTTATGAAACACTCGAAACTAAGGGTATGATATTTCGTAAATACTAACCAAGAAAAGTGTGCAAAACTGCCCATTTGTTGATTTATTTCATTTGATGGTCCGTGTGATTAGTGCGTCAGCGTCACCTCTATGCAAAGGAGTTGGATTCCTTTTAAGAGGAATGGCTAAGTCGAAAGGCTTCATGCAAATGACGAGGCTGAAAAGGGCGAAACACATGTATTCCACCGTTTAAACGCCCATAACAGACCTCCTGCATTGCTCATACCTAACCATCAAGTACACAGACTATTGATTTATACGGATATTTGTGATTCATATATGCAAAGAGGAATCGAATACCTTTGCGTTAAGAAAAACTTTGTGTGAAATGCCACGCGCTTATTTAGGGCAAATCAGTAAGTAATATATTTTTCTCGTTTTTTTTCATTGTTCACTCGATGTTCGTTGTCTTCGTATTTGCCCCTTTTAAGTGGTCGATTAAGGAAATTGCGTGTTAATCCTAAGCCTCGAATAAAGGGAACGCTCGAAATTTTAGTCACTATTGTACTGTATTGCACTCGATCATCTCAAGAGGACACTGGCGAAGAGATAATCGGTGAGTTCAGAAAAGGTTTTGTTGCCCAGAATCCTGCCCTATCTGATGGAGTTGGGAGATGATCAAGGAAGCATATAGCTCAGCTGCAAGAAATCAGTCGGCTTCTACGAACTTCACACTCCCAATATCTGACAATCGATTATAGAACTAACATATCTATGGCCACCGGACAAATGATGAGTACGAGAATACGGTCTCATGTTTAGAAGATACGCTACAAGAATGCGCAAAAAGGGTTCATAAAATACCTTTCGTTTCGAGTGTTTTCTTAAGACCCACGCTCTAATTTCAGCATATCTCGTAACTATTATTTGAGCCAACATGTCATGTGGTCTGTTGTGATATTGACCTATAGAGGTCGATTCACGAGTTTCGACCTTGACAGTCTTGTCAGTGGGACGGTACCCTTCGTCTTTTGCCAATCCTCTCGGCGTGCTCAGTTCCCTATACTAAGAGTTGGCGACGACGAGCATTTTACAACCGTCCATTAAGTGAAAACATCACCGAATGGACACTGTTGTACACCTCAATTGCCCTTGACTGGTATTGTTAACTTATCATACATTTTGTTTCAAGTGTTTTCCTTAAGACCATGTCTAAAATTCAGAAGGGTACCGCCCGATTGATGAGGCTGTCAAGGTCGAAACACGTGTATCGTGCTCTATAAGTTAGCCCTTTAGTAGACCACATGACGTTTTGGCTCAAATAATAGTTGGTTGTTGATAATATGTCCATTTGGAAAGGATTTCCTTTACTAATTTGTAGGATAAGGCTTTTAGGACGCATGAGTCGTTAGTCTTAGCAGAAATACCTCTAAATCTCTTCTTCAAAATCCTATGTTTCATAACGTTGAAGTACTGTGATTATCTGCCATAGAATATCAACAAAAGCCGCTATGAAGTTGAAGTAACGGGCTAATTACTCCGAAAGTTAGGCGTATTTCACTACTCGATATGGTGCACTAAGGAAACCTGTCGGTGCGCATAAAATTCGCAGCATCAGTAAAAAATTTCGTAGACTTGGATGGAGAGAATACTGTCATGGATAAGAAATGCTCCACAAAATGATGAATGCAAACTCGATCAAGGCCTGCCCCGCTTAGATACTAGAAAGGCCTCTGTATGACTTCATAGTAAAAGTCACACATAATAGAAAATGTGTATTCGATTAACACTCTTACAGTAAAATCTAAAGAATTATTAAGGAAAAAGAGTTGAGTACGCATTGTTAGCTCAAGAATCGTAAATTTCATTTTTAGAAGTAACGGTGTTCAGCATTACTGGGTATTCTTTAAGTAGAAATGCGATTGCAGAATATCTGCCTTTTTGCAGCGATGAAGTTTTCTCACAATTGAAATACTCCATATTTCTCTTTTCTTTCCTTTTTTTCTTTTTTTTCTCGTATTCTTTTCTACTATAAATGCCTATACAAAAGTTTTCTCTGTGACGCTTAACCTTTGTGTAGAGAAAAGGTGCCTCTAACACATAAACTTTACATAAGTACCATTAATCATAATGAGAAGCTCGAACGACAGCTGGACTTTTCTGGGTGTGAAACGTAATCTTCTTTTTTCTCTTACAGCGTTCCATAAAAGCCTTTTCGAGTAGCGATCTAAGATAAAAACCGTCAAGATTTGAGCTAGCAAAGGACTTTTTAAGGTTTGGCAATAAACCATCCGCGCACAGCGCAAGCCGAGCACGCAAACGAAATCGAGCATTAAAAGCAAAACTGTTTCTGTTGTTACAGCACAAAAGAATGGCTTCCTAGAAACATATCACATTATTAAAATGGGCGAAACTTTGGCTTTTGTTTGATTGCTAGAACTTTAGGAAAAAGTTTCTTTTTTCTGCGAAAGGCCTTCAAACAACTGTGAACTGTGAACTGCGAACGGGTTAAATAATTCGTGATATTGAAAATGATAAATGTGTACTTCTTGGTCAAATGGCAACAAATGAATATTCGACCCCATTCACTGTATAAGAAGTTTTCATAGGAGTGGTAGTAATCATTGAAAAGCTTGAATCTCTGACTAGAATCATATGTGCCTGGTTTTTCAAATTATCCTTTTGATAACGCTGTGAAATCCAAAATAAAATTATGTTTCACACAACCACGCGTTTTTTTCTATTATGTCGCTTATATTTCATTAGATAAAATTCATTCTATGAAGCGCTTCTACTCCAACTATAGCACAAGCTTCAGAGGACTCAAAAATGTGTTTGCTTTCCAAAAAACTCGTTTGGTCCCTAATCTTCTTTGGTCTCTTGGTATGCTCTAACCTCGTCGGACAGACCTCTTTCTTCAAGCTATTAGTAATCGTTGATAGCGCAATGTTTTCTGACTCTAGCGACGTGCTTATTTCCTGGAACTACGGCTTATTGGATAAAACAAGATCAAGTTGTACATTTTCCGCAGGTTGTTTGCTGGCTATTCGACAAGGCGGCGACCCCTGGCAGGGGCGAAGCGTGGGGACTATTGATACATTGTTAATTAATTGGAAATTTTCTCTCCCACTCCGAAAGAAACTTCCTATAAAACGATTGACTAAGATACCACGAAAATTCCCCTACACAATGATATGCTTTTTGGCTTCTAGTGAATTACAAGCGTGAGAAAAATGAAGGCGAAAAGCGAATATGAAACATGTTTTTTGATATGGATCCTACAGTGGTATACAGGAGTTTTCGAAAAACCGGCGGCGTGGGTCTATAGCCTTTGGTCTCAGCTTTCCAAAATTACTAACACTCCTATGAAAAGTTCCTCGCCAGCGAATGAGATTGGTTTTTCATTGTTTCGTCTAATTTAGAAAGGACCAGAAAAGCTTACAACAAATTCTCAAATTGCCTCGTTGAACCTCTATACATTCGCACCGTACATTCGAAGTCGACTGCGGAAATTCTAAGGATATTCGCACAAGTTTTCACCGTAATTGCAACTTAAGTGCTTGTCAAAGCTATTTCAGCCCCCCCCCCCCCCCCCCCCTCCCCCGTTCTAATGTAGTGAGTAGCCGAGACTTTTCCTCCACTGTCGACCACACGGAATAATCCATTGGAGTTGAGACCCAGCGAGTTCGACGACCAAATGTCCCCGACGTAGAATCCTGGAAGCAGCTCTTAACAGGTGGCAATCGTTCAGCGGACCGCGTGCACTACCCCAGTTTTCGCTGAAGCGTAAATCCGTCGGCGGCCAAAGTGTTGAGTATTACAGAACTCCAGTTTGCCCCGTAAAACTTGTTGCTTATAGATGGTAACGTTGATCTTGACCTTTGTGCTGATGTAGAAAAACGACGCTTTTTCGGTTGCACAAATGCCGACCCAGGCCGTCACAGAGGGAGGGAAATAACTGCTGCCTATGGTTTTCGCTACCACAAACTTCTGCTGGTCCTTCTTGAAAAGCTAACTTTAATTCTGACTGTTGTAGGATGGTTTGACCGTCAGTTTTATCCTTATCCGTGAAAAGCGACCTCGACGAACGAGCGCTAGCAGTCAAGTGGAGTAGTGGGCGAGCCATTGAAAGCCATTCTTCTTTTATCTTTTCGTCCATATAGTGAATACGAGACTTTGCAGCTGCGCAGCTTTAGCGTAATTTCGACAATATCTTGGGCGCCGCAGTCGCTTTTTTTCAGCTTTCCGAACCATTTTGCACATCCTACGCTACGGATTTGTTGAACTCCACATCGGATCTATTGAATGTTTTTCGGGATATATTAGATGGTTTAGGCGACCTTTTGCAAGACGGCCCTTAATCACTCTAGTTTCTCTCAAGCGTTTTACGGCTAGTCGATTTTGACGTCTGTTTTCATTCGCATATTGTGCAACTCATCCACTGTAAGCGTAGATTTCAAAAACCCATGGCGTGAACACACTTGAAAGTAGACGAATAAATATGAGCAGATTCTAACACACCACTGATCAGATAATTCATAAAATTGATCAGCATTAATGGAAAAATATGCTTAATAAATATTTTTGAGCCATGAATGTATTCTGTTATGGGCAACCCAGTACACGTGTTTCGGCCTTGGCAGCTGCTCGTTGGGCAGTACCAGTACCATTCGCCTAAGCCAGTCCTCTCAGGAAAACCCAATTCCTTACATAGAGTAGGCGTAGACTTACTAGTTACATGTGCTGTCAAGTGAAAGAATCATTAGGTCGGTAGTGTTGTATACTCGATTCCTTTTAGGCTGGTGTTTTGGATATACATATATATATATATATATATATATATGCATTTATATGCATATACATGTATATGCATATATATACGTATATATATAAATATAAATACATATATACATATATATATATGTATAATGAATGAAAAATATATGAATGGTGAAACCAGCAATAAACGAAATTATCAATTTTCCGCACAGATATGTATATACACTTATCTCTAAATGCATACATGTGTATGTATATATGCATATATATGCGTATTCACATATGTATATTTACATATGTACATATATGTGCATATATAAATAAACATATATAGACAGATAGATAGATAGATATGATTTGGAGAGTTAGAGTTGCTAGAGTGGCATCGCATGCAATGTGTAACAATATTTGTGACAGACATCTGTTGTCCACTAATTTCTAGTTATGTCGGTGGCTTTGAGGTATTGCTTGTAATGGCAAAACATCAAAGCTGAAAGATCTATAGCCTTGTAGCATATTTAAGGCATCTTCTGTCTCAAGCACGCCAAACCAGACCTTTGATAGGTTTGGATTCTGCATGTTGTAAAATTGATTTCAGAAATGGAAAGTGATAATGGAATTGATTATTTGGTGAATATTTGTAGCGATGAATAATGATAAATTGCTCGTGACGTAGGATATGATTGATGAGTATAGTCAATTTTTCAATGAATATATGTAAAAAGGCATAAATTTGTTCATGAACAGTTCAAAATCTACTTTCCTATAAGGTAATTATCAATTTAAGTATGAAAACTTTGCTGTTTAGCAGGCGCGAGGTTGCCAGACAGCGTTGTTGTTGTCGTTGTTGATTGTAGGCTGTAGATCGCGTGCGAATAGCTGGTTGATGTTTCGGAGACACCGCCTTCTTCAAAGAAATCGTGTTGAATCAGCCCTTTGTAACGGAGCCTTCTTCTCTATTTTATTGGACTTTTAGCTGGCATTCGATAGCTTAATTTCTTATTTCGATTCCGTTATTGATTTTTGAGAAGTCTTGCTCATGCGCAATAGGAGAGAGCACAAAATTATATTCCACCTGCAGCGCACACTTCTTCTTTGCTAGAGCTTGATAACGACGTTCTGATAATAAGTGGGTGAAAAAGGTCTGAGAGAATGCTTGTAACTTTTTTTGGGTGTCGACCATTTTTTGTGTTTCTGGGTTCATTTGAAAGTTCATCTTTTCCCGCGATGACTGGTATACAATTTATCGACTCATTTCAGAATGGAGTTAACAAGCGAGCAAATTAGGTTGTTGATGATGCGCGAATGGCTGTTGGATTCAGATGCAACGGTGGCAAGTGAGCGCATCAATCTGGCTTGGGGCGAAGACACAGTTGGCAAAAGTAAGGTGTACAGGTGGTTCAAAAAGTTTAACGAAGGTGAAGAAAGTTTGGGAGATCAGCCGCGTCCAGCTCGTCTAAAAGAAGTTGATCGTCAAGCTGTGCTTGAAGCGACTGAAGGAAATCCATCTCCGACAACTCGGATGCTGACTGATGACTTCGATTGTGACCACAAAACAATTGTGAACATCTTGCATGAGCTTGGCAAATATTAGAGAAGTCAAAGTGGGTCTCGCACGAGCCTATAGATGCCCAAAACTTCAAACATGTTGAAGTTTTCAGTTGTCTGCTTGCGTGTAAACGAAAGAAATCCGGAACCTTTGGACGACACTGTGACTATGGACGAAAAGTGGTAGGCTTCGACAATCCATACAGGCGTACGTTGAAAAAAGAGTACTTTGAAAGGAGTACTTTGACTATTAGTTTTGTTTTTTTTTCGGGTGCAATAGGTGCATAGATAAATGTTTTACAAACGGTGAAGGTGAAGAGGGTGAAGATGTTCATCTTCATTTGAACCCAACAACCATTCGTGCATCATCAACAACTAATTTGCTCGCTTGTTAACTCCATTCTGAATTATGCACATAAATCATAGCTAATCAACGGTGGAGAAGACGAGCTTTCAAATGAGCCCAAACATACAAAAACGGACGACACCCAAAAAAGTTACAAACATTTTCTCAAAACTTTTTCCCCAACCTATTACTTATTCGATAGCTTGAAAAGTGATGACTTTGAAAATGGATTGAGTTTCAGATTAGTTTTCATATATGCCTAATCGAATTGAATGGTGAGCATAGATACGACTTCAGAAGGGAATAGAACCCGCATTTCATCCATATTGCGAACACGTGCTATCACTATACCACAAGGCTATTTACACCAATAGTTATTCTTGAACATCTTTATGTTAGCTGTTAGCCACTAGCCCTTAATAGGTTTGATCGGGTATGTGATTTCGCTTTGTAAACACAGTTTCAGCTGACATCCTCTGTGGTATAGTGGTAGCACGCGTCCCCACTATGGATTAAATGCGAGTTGGACTCCCGTCTGAAGTCGTATTCCTTGCTCACCACTCAGTTTGCTAAGGTATATATGAAACACCATAACATTGCGGAAAAAGCGGTAAAAATACTAAAATTTTCGAATAGTCTTGATAAAGCTAGAAAGGATAAAGCTCTCGGCGTTGATCAATCTCTGAGGGATGCGCCATGCATTCGACTTTAATTTTTAACTTCGTTTGAGGTGATTGAATGCATATCTGGCCTTTACATTGACTCGCGGAGGCCTCCCGCTGAACCGAGTCAGTGCTGCCTCAGACAAGTCTGAGACCTGTCTGGTACCAATTTACCGACCCCGTAGGAATGGATGGCTTGGTGAGCCATGAGCGCGAGATCGAACCATTGACCTCGTGTGCGACGCAGGGCACCTCTAACCACTGTGCCACATGCGCTCCTCAGTCTCGATATTGCGAAAGAATTATAACGTTTTGCATTCAGGTATATTCGTACCAAAAACATGTGAAGGAGAAAAGTTGATCATAATCAAGTTTCCGTGAGAAGGAGGAAAATTTTAGAGCCAATTAACGAAGAACGCCAGATTCTCAATTGCGCTTCGTTTAACCTTCAATGTCATCTCGAAAGATGCAATTTTGTTAGTTAATTGGGAATTTTTCCTCAATTTCGCGAGACTTTGTAAGTTTTTGATGTTAGGATTGATGGAAGAAACTTTGTTTTATTGTTCTACAAGTAAGAGCTTTTATTTTTCTCTTGCATCGTCGCTAGGAAGTTATGAGAACGCTGTTATCAAATCCTAGTGAGGGGTTCTCTATCTCGCATGTGACATTCTTTTTGCTCCTGCAGCGCTCCATATGAATCTTTACAAAAATCAATTCTGTTGCCAAAACTGACAGATATGAGCTATCGGATGATTATTATAAGTGCACTAAAAACCATCCATAAACCCCAGCCGAGCGAACAAAGCAAGTCGAGTGTGAAACTTAATAATTCTTCGCTGTTATTACGCAATACGAAAGGCTTTTTTGAAACCAAACCAGCATTGTAATCGCCGAGAGATTGAATAAACAATAGCGCGAAAGAAAGCATTCGACAGTCTATTACATATGACTCTCTTAGGCAAAATGGTACGGCACTGCCACGATTCATATATAAATCACCTAGTCTCTAACGCTGGTGTGAATAATTCCTCAATTCCTTTATTCTCCAAGTCATTTCGAGCGTGGATTTGATAATACTCCCTACTAGTGCACGTTTTCACAAAAATCTCGAAGTCCCAGTAGCGTTATTCTCATTTTATTGATAACTTTCTTGATCCTTTTGCTCAGCATTTAGAAGGGCAGCCTTTGCGGGATAAAATTCTTGCCTGACAAGATTTTCTTCTGTAAAGTCCCGTGATGGCCAATATGAGTAACCTTCCATGAGCCTACTCTTAGCTTTCTTTTGGATAGAATGCGTCTGGTACCGGGTTTGATTACTCTGTTTGAAGTGCCATTTCATTGCAATGTGCCACAGTTGTGTGAGCTTGAATACATGATCTCAGCTTGCTCACATTCTCTGTGGCAGTATTTCACGCATTAGTTTTGTTGAATACTAAGTCTGAGTTTCTGCGCTAGAACTCCATAGAATTAGTAGTCATGTAGCAGATAGATTTACAGTACCCAACTTTTAACAGGTCGAACAAGCCTCTTAACCACCACTGTGCGGGACGCCATGAGCCTTTCTACGTGATGGGCGTGACGAAAACATGCCAATGCAGGAAACATAGAGGATAGAGCGTATGTTTGTGACTTTCACTAAATCTCATGTTTCTTAATAGGTCATTTTTAGGAGCATGCCACACTCAGGCAGCCTCGTTCGCAAGCAGCTGCTCAGCGTGCTGCTCAGTGTGCTGCTCAGCGTGCTGCTCAGTGTGCTGCTCAGCTTCGTTGAGCAGCACGCTGTTCCTGTACTCGTAGCCGCTCAGCGTGCTGCTTAGCTTCGTGGAGCAGCACGCTGTTCCTGTGCTCGTAGCCGCTCAGGCGTGCTGCTTAGCTTCGTGGAGCAGCACGCTGTTCCTGTACTCGCAGCCGCTCAGCGTGCTGCTTGGCTTCGTTGAGTAGCACGCTGTTCCTGTGCTCGTAGCCGCTCAGCGTGCTGCTTAGCTTCGTGGAGCAGCACGCTGTTCCTGTGCTCGTAGCCGCTTAGCGTGCTGCTTAGCTTCGTGGAGCAGCACGCTGTTCCTGTACTCGCAGCCGCTCAGCGTGCTGCTTGGCTTCGTTGAGTAGCACGCTGTTCCTGTGCTCGTAGCCAGCTCAGCGTGCTGCTTAGCTTCGTGGAGCAGCACGCTGTTCCTGTACTCGCAGCCGCTCAGCGTGCTGCTTGGCTTCGTTGAGTAGCCACGCTGTTCCTGTGCTCGTAGCCGCTCAGCGTGCTGCTTAGCTTCGTGGAGCAGCACGCTGTTCCTGTACTCGCAGCCGCTCAGCGTGCTGCTTGGCTTCGTGGAGCAGCACGCTGTTCCTGTACTCGCAGCCGCTCAGCGTGCTGCTGAGGCTCGTAAAGCAGCACGCTGTTCCAGTACTCGCAGCTGTTCAGCGTGATGCTCAACTTCGTGGAGCAGCACGCTATTCCTGTCATCGCAGCTGGGAAAGCCACTGGGAGTGCTCTTTCTCCGACACCAGCAAGAGAAGTGGTAGGTGAGTGAGCGAGTGGGAACAAGAGTAGACATGTGAGGACATTTTAGGTCCGCTATGGCGCTTGTGTTGCCTGAGTTGCTTAGGCGTTCTAACCATTATTATTGACTAAATAAATGTAGCAAATTGTAATAGTTCTCCTTTCACGCTTTTTTTTTTTCGTGAAAAGTTCTGTATAAACTGCTCATCACGTAAAATGAAGCGTAGAGCGTTTGAGCTGATTGGTTCCTGGAGAATAGGTCTTGCATTCAACTTAATAAATATTGTCAGAGGTTTGTGAATGGATATCTAACCTATACTATAATTTGTGGTGGCCTGACGATGTATATAATCAATGCAACTATACCTCCAGATATATTTAGTAGCATTTTTCCCACCTTGGCGCGATGAAAGGCTTTGTGAGCCAGGGGCGTGATATCGAACCAACGGTATCTCGTGTGTTTCGAAGAACCGCAAACCACAGCGCTAGACTCTACTCCCTTATGTTCAGTTGCAGAAATCACAGGGTCCAAATGTTTTTTGGTGTTCGTATTGCAGAGATATCTGGTGTCTGAACGTACAATGACGGCACGCCACGGACTGCAGTTCCAGATAATTAGAAGCAAGGGACTCAGTAAGTTTGAAGTAATTGTGTAATCATCTTTGAGGAGACGGCTTCAGAAAAAGTAGTTCGATATTACCAAAAATCAAAGTTGCGCTAATTCGTAGTCTTTTTTTTTTTCAAAATCACCACCTTTTAGGCTATCGATTAAGTATCAAAATTCTATTAATAAGCTGTTTGATAACTCTAGTAGAGAACAAATTACGTGCTGCAGATGAAATATAATTTTATGCTTACTGCTAAAGCGCATTAGCAAGACTTCTCAAATTAATGACGGTATCGCGATTCCCGAAATCAAAACTATCGAATGATAACTGGAATTCCAAAGAAAGCGAAAAAGGCTCTGTTCCGAAAGGATGATTCAGCACAGTTTTCAGCTGATAATTAACAGCATTCTTCAAATTTTAGACATTTTTTCCTGGAATACTCAAAGGATCGTTTCTAATTGATACTAAAATACACATGTTTGTGCCAAAAATGGGAATTTTGATCGTTTTGCGCCAAACTTTCGGTTTTCTGGAGATCATTAGATGCCATTTTGCATTCTTCCGTCTCCGTTGTAGTTGGTACACTGAGAATCAAAACAGTGAAAGCAAAGAAGCTGCATGTTGATTTAGATCATTTCTTGATTACTTCCGTCATCAAGAATGTCAGATTGAGAGGCTGCTTTTCTGTTGCGGAGTTGAAATACTAGCTATATGCGGCTGTCACGAAGAAGATCATGAAAATGTCTTGACATAAGCTCAAAGGTTCCAAACTTCATGCTTATGGGCAAAAGTTGTCTTTTCATTCTTATTAGCACGAGTTGCATCATATTAGCTACTACAAATAAAAGATTTCTAGTAGTTGCATTATGATTTCAGGGTGGTCGGCTACACCTCGCCGACGCACGCTTGGGCGTCTCGGTTTGCGAAGCGTGACCAAACTAGGTGGGCATGTTGAATGAGGCTAATAATCTTTACAAGTTTTCATTTTCTAGCATTTGGTTTGTCATTTCATTCTTCTTAGCATCAGTTGCATCGTCTTAGGTACAACAAATTAAAGATCTCTAGTAGTTGTTTTGTCGTTTCAGAATATGGTCGCGTACCTCTTGCCGACGCATGCTTCGACGTCTCGCTGAGCAAAGCGTGGCGAAACTAGGTGGGTATGTCATAAAGTAGGGATGATCTTCATAAATTTTCATTTTTTAGCATTGAAGTTTTTTTTAACAGTCTGACTATAAACCACAGGAGGAATGCCTCGTTACCACTCGTGAAATGAGTCTGTATGTAAGACTGTTGTTTCGATGAGTAGTTTGCATTACGAGCCTATGTGATCTCCTTCCTTTGATCTCCACTTGAATCATTCAGTGGAATACATGTAAAAAGCGTTGTGTATGTTGAGAATTGATTTTGTGTTGATGCGATTGAAATCTAGGTCTGATGATTTTTTCTAAAAGAGTAATGGAGGTGTTGACTGACTGGATTGCGGACAATTTGACCTTTCCAGGTTCTGAGGAAGGCGCACTGCCAAAACGTCAGCTGTCAAATAAAGATTAATGTAACACCTTGTGTTTGGCTTAAAGAAGGAAATCAGGAACTATGTTGAAGTTTGTCTTTTCATTCTTCTTAGTATCAGTTGCATCGCATTAGCTACTATAAATTTGAGATCTCCAGTAGTTGTTTTGTCATTTTAGATGGATGTCTTCGTACTGGACTAGTGCGCTACTACAGCATCTCGCTCTACAACACAATCTGCTTGAACAATCTACATACCTTCTGCAAAGGCCGACGTGTACTTTCACTCGAAATTTTAGTGCAATCTAATGTGTTGTTTCCTAAGCACTTTATTATAAATCAGTTACTTTTCGCGTAACGTTTAAGTATCTCGTTGTAATACGACGCCCTTCTCCATGAGTTTTCGATCGCTGTTTAACTTTTTTCCTTGACATTCTCTTGAACTCTTTGCTCTTACACGTGCTTTGCCAAATGTTAGAGTTGTTGCATTCCTTTGTTAGGATAAATTGTTTATTAAAACCGAAGACTTTGTTCTGTAGCAAAATCAGTAAAGTCTCACATGGCAAATTAATATGAAGTCCAGCATTCCTTTCCGAATCGGAAAGTTTCTAGTCTCGAAATCAGACTGTTAATGGAACCTCTGTATTTCGAACTGTCGATCAACTTCAGTGCTACAATATTTATACTCGGGCTGCAGCCAAGTTCTGGTGTGTCGGCCGCTCGAGTCGAACTTATCATAAAATACATGTGAATACATACATTTTTTTTTATTCCTGTGTTCCTAAGTGTTTCCAGCAAAAAAAAACTACCGACTTCTGTCCAAGACTCACTGTTTATAGTGTGAGCTTTCTTCAGATTAGCACGTCTTGACTATCTGACATTTATCGGAGAAGAAAGTTGGTAAGATCATGGATTAGGTTCTCAATACTGACGGCTAGTATCACAAAAGACTCATATCACTCTTTACTATTGATTTCGATCAGCATTTTGGTATGTTATAAACACCGTCACTACTTATATCAATATCTTTTATTTTAGCAGAAAGGAAATAAAAGTAAACAAGCAATGTTTTGTCCAGTAGTCGCTTCTATGTTATTTAGCGAACTCCAAAATTTGTCAAGCAGCATTGCCATTATTTCATCGATTTGGTATTTGGTACTTGATAGTTGGACGGCCATTTTCACTGCTACTGCGAGCTCCAGCATAGTTTTCATAAGTTTCTCTCTCGCCTAATTGTCGTCCATGCTGGTATGCTGTTTCCACCATGGTGGCTTACACGAAACTAATTCCGTGATTCTGAACTCGTTACTATCTACGGGTGCAGTTGCTTGGCGTGAGCCACAACACATCCGCTCTTCGTCTAGAGGGTCTTTGGAAATGCTTGAATACTTTTGAAGTCCACTCCACTGCTCTTTTCGTCTATCTGTCCTCTATTCTTCACATTATGTGATCGGCCCATCCGTGTTCGCCATCGATGTATATAATCATGTATCATAAAGATAAAATTGCTTTCGATGGTCGGAGCTGCGTAAAGCGGTTAGACGTTGTGGCACAGATCAACTTTCAGGAGGCAAGCGCCCTGTGAGTGGTACGCAGGCTCCTTGATGTGGTTGTAATATTAGCCCATGTCTCTGCTGCACATTACAGCGCTGAGAAGACTGTCGAGTCGAAAAGGTGAGCACGGAGTACGGGTCCGCTGCCTGATTGGTGGTATGTATGAAAGGCTCTAATGCAGCTGTACTTCTTTTCTTCTGTCTAATTTTTTCTTCATGTTGATCTCCGTGTTCGCTGAACGTTCAAAGCACACATGCGGGTGATCTGCTCAATCACAGAACCATCCGATCTAAGTTGTTCACTTTTCCATCATGGATTCCTTATGGACTAGATGGACTAGGTATTCATTGTGTTTATGCGCAGTTCAGTCATATTTCCCTTTCCACTTTTCATTGAGCATGTCCTCCCACTTAACTGGTACACTTTGAAATAATGACGAAGTCATCAGCGAAGCGAAGGTATGATAGAAATTTTCTACCAATACATGAGCCTTTCTCGTCCATATCGCGCGACCTATTATCCAGTGTTGTGTAGGAGTCGATGAACAAGTCGTATTTCTTGCTAGATTCGTAATAGGATTATATTTGCTCTGACACTGTCAAACGCCTTCTCATCGTTGACAAATGTTAGAACAAAAGGCATACTTTATTTCCGAAGGACTTCAGTGACCACGAAGCACGGTTTGGATATGGGTCCGAACAACATAAACCATAATCCTGCCTTCTCAATTGGTTGTGCCTCTTACAGGATCCTCGATACACGCAAGAGATTGGTCGTCGTGGAAAGCGTGCAAAGCACACTCAGCAAGCTAATGAGCAGTGAAGATGATTTCTCATCCTTCAGGTATGATGGTCGTGCGTAAAATTCTCCACTGGCCTGGTATTCTTTCCATCCGAAGATATGATGCTATAATGTTTTGTGAGGATTACATACAGAGTCTGGCCATTAGCTCTGAAGATGCCGACAGTGATATCACTGAGCTATATAGATATGCCCCTCTTCAAATTTCCAATCGTAACTTAAACTTTGGGGCAGACAATCTGTGTAGCTTTTTCACCCAGGAGGCATTTCGCGGTCCAAAATGAGGCTTATGGAACAAAAAAGATTGGTATGAAATTTTTCCCATTATCAATTCCATGTAATGATGACAAAGAATAATTATTCTTCTCTTCTTTCATTAGGGCTTATAGCGATAATAGTTGCAAAGATCTTGGTGGTATTTCTTCAAGCTGGATCGTTTTTTGTGTTGCTTCGAACAAGTTTTTTCGTCTATATCGATATAAATCGTCCTGTGAAAATCTTCTGAATCTGGCATTTGTGCTGCAGTAGTTTTTTCGAGCAACTTCTTAGCGTTAGTGAAGATGCGATCCGCATTTATTGGGGGAACTGTTGCTAGTTCGCCACATATTTTAAGTCATCCAACAAGCAGCTCGCAGCCTTTGGTTGAGTCTTTACTTGTATACCAGTCAAATGAGAGGTATTTTATCAAGAACGTCGTAGTCGTACATGATTTGTTCTGCTTCTCTTGTATGATAACAGCACTTCTATTCTAGCTCATGACTTGATCATCCTCGCACACAAAAAAGCCGTTCCGTGACTCCCATGTCCATTGGCGGTTTTCTTCTCTTCTCGGAAAAAGAACTTCGTAGAAGAGATTGTCGCGGTTGGAGTCGTGTAACACCATGTCGGTTCTCGTTCTGTTTTTCCATTCCCAGATTTTCCTATCCTTCAGATAATAATTATGAGATATACTGAATTTGAGCGTGCTCTTAAAAACACTCAAAACGAAATGTATTAATTTCGTATCCTGTATTCATTTTTTGCTACACAATCGTGATCGCAATAAAGTTTCTAAGAACGATTTACGATGGATTTTTCTTCATTTCACCATCTCTTCCTTTTGATGCGAAATTTGGAGATGAATGACAGCCAAGCGCCGTGATGAGATTTAGTACGGAGTGATTAGGTAAAAAAGTATGGGTCAGCGATAATGCCAGCTCCTCTAACATTTCGTAAGGGAAACTTCGCTCCACGAATAAGAGGGTCCTGTCATCTGATTGTTTTATGTCGGTTTTGCTGTATTTCGCTTCTTATAGAACGACCACATGGAATTTGATGTGACTAGCAATCTTAAGAAGTGCGTATATTCTGGAGTGTGAGAAAACCATTCTAGTGTCATGGATACAAATCAAGAAGCAACCACCATGGTTTATTGCAGGCGTGTTCGTCTTGTCTCTTCCAATGACGTCCTTTTGAATGCGAAAATTGATCTTCTCTCAATGGTCGTTTCACATCCCGAAGTCGTGGGATGGAAGCCTCTAGTATGAGGGGGTACTGAGGCAGAAGTCTTTTCTATGGTTGAGTCGTTTTTTTTCCTGAAGTCCCGAAATCAGTCTAGCCAGTATTTTCGTTAGGTCGTCACCACACTACAAGCAGCCTCATGCCAGTGCGGATTAAAGTGCACCATCTTGCGGCTAACAGCTACCAAGACGATGGTAACTCCCGGTACGGTTTATTCTTAGCTGTGCTTTCCGGATGAAAAGGTCGGAGTTCTTCGTAGCTTGAGAAGCCCTGCTGAGGGAAATTCCCTGTTATACTTTGCATTTCCGTACCTACGAACACTTCCCTGCCACGATGAGGCGGTGAACTATCTGGGAGGACCCCGTCAACAGGAATCAGTTAATATGGTACATTTAGAGCACACATAGTACAGAAATACTCAGTCAATATTACTGATGTATACTTGAATGAGACCTGTGTTCGAAGTAGTTGAAAAACTTCTAGCGATCAAGTTTCTACATTCCAGAATCTTGCAAATCTTAACCAATAGTTGTCAGGCCACCACTATAAACACTGGCGTAACAATATTCTCCATTATAACCACCATGGACTCCCTTGTACTGATGCCGACAACCCTGACCGCAATTGATGTAGCTGAAATGTTTGCTTCTTTCGAACGTGAGTTGTTCTCACAAAAATATTGAACTAATAAGAAAAAGGATAGATAAAACTCGGGCAGGCTGCAAAAACAAGGATCGTGAGAACACGTGGCCAAATGAATTTTGCCGAAATAACAGCAAATTTTTGCTTGATCGAGATACCGAGTGGATCCTCGATCAAAAATCCATAAAGTGACTTATTAGTATGGTCTCTAGAACATAACAAAGCGGCGCAACTATCTATTTATGTCGAAACTATGTCCCGATTGGTTTGGTTGAGGATCACTTCTGCTTGGTATGGGCAGACCGTTAGAATTTCAGAGAATTTTCCTGCAAATCAGCGTACAAATTGTCCTTTTCTGTTTTTGAGTGGTGCTAGGTTGCTATTTCTCCCTTGTAACTCAGTGACTTACGTTTCGTCGTCTCCCTTCTCCAGGACCTTCTATACAAAATCAACTCCAGTGATTCGATTCAGTCTTCTTTATACTTTTCGTTATGAGTTTTTCTTGAGCCTCGGTCAAATTTCAATATGTCTTATGGTTAGTTTTGAGAAATGCAAGAGATCTGTTATGAGCACTTATACAGTGCAATACAAGTGTTACGGATTTCCAGCCTCGTCAAGTGCCCGGTGCCTTTTCGTTCACTCAGCTCTTCGGGCATCTCTTATACACTTTATGAAAATCTTCACGGTGCAGGTAAAGTAGGAAGACATAGCGGTGACAACCTAAGGTCTAATACGAAGCCTTGCCATCCCCTATGCGTATGACGTAGAAGCTCCACTTCTCGTTCACCGGTCCTAACTCCAATGTCGATGTACAGGCGACTGTTTTGTTGCCTATTGTACACAAAAGAAGATGGAGAGATGTTGCGAAGCGTTGAATCGACAATTTGCAATTTCGAGAGGAACTACAAAGGAGAATTGGCTCCTTATCTTAAGCATCCGAAATAAGCTTCCAGAAAGCGGTTTTAACATAGTGGTATCGAAAGCTGAATAGAAAAAATATAGTAGTACACTGCCTTTCCTCTCATCCATCACACACGAAATAAGCACTTGTCAAAAACAGGTGCCGAAGAGCTAAATCTATGTGCACAGGAGAAGAGGAAAGGGAAGAATCGCTAAATTGTGAGCGAAAAGGAACCATGAATTACATAGCAACGCTTTAAACTGACTATTTTGAAAACTTGCTCAAAATTAATACGTCCTGGAAGCTTATTTAAAGCCTTTACAACCGACTAGACCGAAAGATACCGTGCTGCTGATGAGGCCGAAAGGCCAAAATGCGTGACTAGTGCTTCACAACTACATAACAGACCCCATGGAAGCCACGGGTTTTATTCAGCTGGTAGAGTTAGATTCCAGAACTATACTTCACATCTAAATAAATTGGCTTTTAGCTGCCCTTTTGTTCGAGCAAAATCTGTTGCGTTATTAAGACGTGCGTAAAAAAAGTGGAATGGAAAGCTTGGTGATGGTCATCTAATTTGCAGCTGACTGCATCGTCAGCTAGTCCGCCGTCTCTGCGATTGTTTGTGTATAGTTGAAATACCCCCAAAAAGACTAAAGTGCCAATTAGTCCGCAACCGACTGTGTGACCGCCTCTGCGAAATCAATCATTGTAAAGTTTGCCCAAACTGCAGAGACGGCGACTGCATGAGATCGGGTATAATTTACCTAATCTCTTGCGAGGCATGCGTCGATGAGTACATTGGCGAAACGGGTAGGCCACTATTCCTCCGTGTAAAAGAGCACCTAGTTGGGTTGCGCAACTCTGATCTAAAAAACTCCACTAGGCACGCTTAGGAACCAAAAACATGCAGGAGTTATGTTCGGCTTCAGATTCACGATACTCGCACAGGAATCAAAAACTCTGCGCGTAAAACTTAAGAAGCCTTTTGCATGCATGGCAAAAGCCCAAAAATGAACTTAAAAGAGGAGTGCTTTGTAATCATGCGTGACTTGAACCATACCTCAGGCTGGTCTATCCGACTTGAGACAGGCACAGCCCACTGATGCACTGACCATAAGTGGGGGGTCGTCAATGGATAATTAATCTACCCAAAACACTAGAACGGTGAGTTTATACAATGAAGCTTTTACCATGCGATCCATAATTCATTTCTAACGTCTTCTGCTGGCGTTATGAAGGTTTTGGCTTGGTGGATTGTGCATAAATTCAATTCTTCCAGGCTCTTAAGAGGGCGAACCCGCCGAAAAGTTAGCCACCACAATTATTGTAGTAATCATGCTGCATTACTAAGTGCATTGTTGTCTGCTTCGATAATATTCACTGAATAATATCAATAACATATCGGATCGGCTGAACAGAAGAAAATACTTATTTATTCAGAAAATCTATAACCAGCCCTAAAGGAACAAAGGGAGCTTGTATGAGTTCGTGTACTCCATATCTAATATCATGCATGGTCTGCAGGATGAATACATTGGCAAAACGGGCATACCACTTTTTGTCCACTTAGAAGGAAATTTCGATAGGAGATAAAATTTGACAAAGTACGCTTTTAGGTACACATAGAGCACAAACACATACGATGGCTATTTTACTATTGCCATCACCTTGAGTAAGTTCAGAAGGATGCTGTGTATTCTGGCAGCGACGGAGAAAATGCAGTGCTGGGCCTAAGAAATTTTTTTACCCACTCTCTTCTTTTGTAAGTCGAACTATCTTGCTGGTACATCTCCGTTTCATCTTCTATTTACTGCCTATCTTTTTATGAGAGGGTATATCCTGGTATAAAACCACGAGATTGCTGAGATGCAAATGATTTCGACTACATCTACAGCTTTACTGGATTCAATATCGACTTGTGTTTTCTAATTTATGCTCGTGAACGGGTTTATTGTTGATTGCTTATCAAAACGATTAAGAGTAAAGCAAAAAAAGGGGCCTTAGTGGTATAGTGGATAGCATATGAAGCCCCGAAAACCAAAGTCCTCTGATTGCAGCCCAGTCAGGTTCCCGAGTTCTGCTCGTAATTCATCATTTTTGCGGTTATATCGCATATCGTACTCTGCCATGAAAACAGAATAGGTGGTAAATGAAATGATTAGAGCATTGTTAATTGCCGACCGTTCAAGGAACTCTCGCTAGAAACTGACGGCTTGTGAGATTATCGGTATGTGATTAAGACTGCTCCAAGGTAATGGTCTGTCAACTAATTAATAACCTCTGTAATTTCCGCTTGGGAGGGTCGTCAGACTACGCTGACTGGAGTGCTGCCGATATGCCTATCGAAATCAAGAAGTAGGGTCTGTGAGCCCCTGCAAAAGATTAGATGTACCAGTTTTTGAGTCTTCAGTTCTACTATTCTGTTCCTCCAAATGTTTTCCTTGTTTCTCTATCTTCTGCGTAGTCGAAATGTTTTTGCCTACGTTGTCATGTCCTTCGATACCTTTTGTTTGTGATCTGACAATGAAGAAAAAATTCTTCATTATAAAACAAAAGTTTTATTATTTTCCACATGGCTCTGTATGATCGAAGTGTAATTCTACGTGTCTTTTACGTTTACATTTACCGACTCCATGCCACCGTCCAAAAAAGGCTTTTTGAAAGTATAGCGCTGCAAGAACACATATCCATGGATCAGCCGCATTATAAAATCTGTGCTGGAAAACCATCGCATAAGTACAAAAGCTCTGGCAAGAAAGCTCTTGTGGCAGACGATTCTAGGGAAAGAAGCGTTCGCTTCGAAATCAAGATGTTTATCTGAAGTGCACGATCATGAGAGGGTCAACAAGCTCACATATGGGTATCAGAAATAATTGTTTTGACCGTCACTTTGGCGGAGTTTCCTTGGAATGTAGGTAGCCCTCATATCAGGTCGACCTAAACAGGAAAGAGCACCGCTCAAATGAACGAGCACCGCGCAGCAGTCTTTTTGTACAGCACCTAAAGTAACCTGACCTCACCCGTCAGCTCCTCAAGTGGTATAGATAGCTCTTTGGCCAACTGGCAACCAAGATCATTGAATTGTCCCATTAATTCGTCTGCCCATTGTTCTATTTAGTGTTTTTCTATTTCAAATCGGGTTACTGCCAAAAGAATGTTGCCGGATGTTCTAGTACCTTTAGCCATGAGTCACCAGCTTTAGCGATATTAAAATGATGCAAAATTTGCATGTCCTATTTGCTAGAAAACCACATCCTTAAGTAAATTCGTTCCATAGAATTATGAAATGTGATCGTTAAATGTGTCAAAACAGAACCCAAAGATAGAACAATGTTTCTGCGACATGAATGCGAAACTCTATTAGACAATGTAGGTCCTGGGGCTATTTGAAACAGTTCATTCATTATGAGTTACGAATTTGGCATTAGAATGCAGCACTAGTTGTCGTCCAAGCCCACAAGAACTGTAAAATGACAAATGTTTGAGAAGCCAGCACTACTTCATAGTACTGGTTCCAGAACGCACAGAGAAATGATTACAGATCAAGGTAGCTACTTTTCCAGACTTAAAGTATTCGCAAAACCACTTCACCGTATTTGAGCCTTCAAACATCTTCCACTATCACAACTCACTCGCATCCTGGCAACACTCGATCGACCTCAGAGACTTTTTTCTGAACCATTCGATGGAATTTTCTGTAGACTTTCGCTAAATAAGCGCACGGACAGATAGTAGACTTCTCGATTTGAATGGCTCACTGTGTCAAATGCTGTGTTAGAATGCACATATTTTAGGATGTGATAGCCACAATATTTATTGAAATACTCAAGATCTACTTAGCCCTACAACAGCAATAAAGCGGCACACAAGGCACAGGCCTCTCATATAACAATAAAAAAATCTCATGTGTTTAGATAACTGCAAATAAATATTGCACATTGAGAATAGATATGGACAAAATCTTTAAGACAGGGAATAGCCAAAAGTGCGCGAAATTCCCGCGAATGTACGCAAGCCTCAAGATTCGTTTCTATTTCCTCTTTCGAAATTACAGTTCTTTCTGAACGGTATATAATTTAGTTATGTAGCTCAGCTTTCAAGGCATACCTGTACAAAAATTTAAAAAGAAAAACAAAACAAGATTATAACTAGTATAAGAAATTCTTAAACAAAAAGCCAGAGCTGAAGATCATAAGAGCAAAGCCTCACCTTGCAATAATTGTATAATCAGCTAAACATCATCAAACGCAAATAGCGATAAACACAAACAATGAAGATAAAAAAGAAAACCATATTTGACGTTTTGATCTGTCGTTCTTCGTCATTTTTTCGAAAAAACAGTCTGATTGTCTCATTCTCCACTTAACTTCCTGCCATTGAACGAGACAACTTTCTTGCTCCCCTTATCCGTATGCTGTCGAAGGTTGATATTTAATTTGCAGTGATTGACATCCAGATAGTCTTTCTTGAATACGCGTTTTTTTCTCGAACTTAAAAGACGTCTTTCGTCATCTTCAATAGCGAATGAGATTTCTGATGATGAACTATCTGAGAGCGAGAGAATTGACGAACATAAATTAAAAAAGGTGAGGAATTCTGTTGTTTTTTGTACCTCATTTGCCATGTTAGTGTTGAATATACTCGATCTACCATGTTTGTAGCAAATTTGCCGGGTCACTGGTAGACCCGAGTTCGAATTAAGGCGGCCAATGCACCAAAATGTAGCGAATGTTTGCAGCTGATGCACTAAATTATAAGTGGAGGTTCAGTGGATTCGTATTGTATTGTGAAGGTTCAGTGGTTTATATGGGTTACATCAAACAATAGGATGGAGCGAAATAATGGCTTGGTGCCAAACAATGTGGTAGAACCATACAACCTATAATATACATACATTATATAATAAAAATATAATAATGATGTATACATCACTGCGCCATATCGTTATGTGAACATATGCCTTTGTTAGTGTGAGTGACCGATTGATGAGCAGTATCGTCATCTGACGATACTATGAATGTTTATGATGACTGGCTGTGTTATTGTAATTGACGGAGCATGACTAGGCAGCGGAGCTGTTTGGGTTTTATGCTCGCCCCGGAATAACAAGCACCGACGGTGGGATCCAGTGAGTGAATATATAGTGTGATAGCAGTGGGGTCACTACTGATTATATATGGGCAGAATCCCTTGACCGCGGTGGAATAAGAAACGAAAAGGAGAGTATTAGATGTCAAGAAATCAGTTTTATAAAAAATTTGTAACACTGAAATTTTACACGTTGAAAGTATTTGACTCCCTATTTATCTGCGCCAAGAGCATTTCTAAAGAAATGGCAAAGCTTTGTATAGTAATTTGTGTAATTTACACTAAAGATATCACTGATTATCCAAAGTATCACTAAGCTTTACTTTGTCACAGACCACTGATGTCAAGCATAGTTCACCAATTCGAAGGATATAAAGGACATGGTTCTCATATGAGTACGTTTTCACTGTCTTGTAACTTATGTAGTATGATAGGTTTTGTGAAAAGTTCGTGCTGTTTTGCTTTTTCAGTATGATTTTTGCAATTAAATTGCACGAATTAGGTATTTCTCAATTGTGCACTTTTTTGCGAACATTTTGGTATACGATCTAATTAGAGAAGTAAGTGTCTTGAGAAAAAACTCGCTTGCTACTTTGTATGCAGCAGTCGCGCGTATGTTTGAATGCTAGTAAATAGGCGCGCAAGACTGATGGAGCTTGAGGCGATGATACGGTTCAGAAAGGACAGCCCCCATCTTAGAGCAACTATAGGTAAGTTTGTATACTAAAATGCTCGTAAGAAAATGAGCAATTAAATAACACCAAAATCATGCAATTTCATTCTTAGTCTGCTATTGGTATAACATGTTGCGACCGTTATTTAGGTCTACGTGCTAGACAAGCGTTTGTTTTGTCCCCCAGGACTCTTCAGTAGCGCAGTCCCTTTGTTTAGCCAATCCCTTAAGGCGACAATCTTCTACGAAGGATCGACGCATCGATAATTTAATTGCAAAAATCATATTAAAAAACCAAAACGGCGCAAACTTTTTACACAGCATATTATATTCAGGACTACTTCATTACGCCATGCAACCAAATAGGGTTAGTCGGTAATGAGCTTCGTCCAGCCTCATAAACAATCCGAACTTCTGCTCTTGTCAGGTGAATCTAACACTGAGATGAACTGCCTACTGTAGATTGTCGTTCAGCATTCTGGAGCGCCTCATGCCACGATAAGGTAGTATTTCACAAAATTAAGCACTAAGTATTCACCGCAAACTAGTGAGTCCGCTTGTAGTTATGCACAACTAACCATCGTCTTAGTATTTATTTAATTGCCAATTAGAACACTATTTTAGTCAAAAGATGCAGAATTTATGATTTGAGATGTTGCAGAGGTAGAGCTCTTTTGGGAACACACACAAAATAGCATTTCGCTCCTATAGAACCACTTAGTCACCTTAATTCCATCTCTCCACTCTCTGAACATTTTCACATTACTAATAGTGCATGGGATAAGGTCTTAATTGGAGCAGTACTGTCCTGATAATTGACAAACCTGTAAACACTCGAGATGAGGACAGAAAAATGGAGCGTGCTTCCTGTCATTTGTTTCAAACATGCATCCTTCACAAATCTGAGCATCAAACACGTACGGCTTCATTTCCACCTATAAAAGGCATTCGATAACGTTAGCAGAAAGGTCTTCCTCGAACATCAACTATGAAAGTATCCAGTGACAGACTGCATACCCTTTTTTCGATTTCACCATGACTGAGCTGAGCGTATCGTTGTGTAATTGCTTTCATATAGGAGTTGTAGTTGATGAACGCCACTCGTCCGGCACCTGTCATATTCTAAGAATCGATAATTTAACAATAAGATTCTATTCCACATAACAAGAAAATGATTCCACTTTATTACCCAAAATTAAGAGCTCGCAGAAATAACATGCTTCAAAAAACTTTTCGAAAACAATATATCACAGTTTGACAAATGAAAATCAAGGGAACTGAATTTTCTTAGAAAAAGAAGGATCCCTCAGATATATTTAACAGGTATGAGTGTCATTCGCTGTGTGTCAACATCATTAAGAGCTATTTAGGTCGATTATGTTCCGTCATAGTTTAGCGAAACTGACAGACTTTATCTGGAGCAAATTAGTAACGCTGAGAGGTAAAAAAGAAAAATGATTGTTTAGTGGAATATTTCACTTATAACACTTGAATTCTGGGCTTCTCATAGAAGTTGTAAATAATAACCGAATAAAATGGTTGTAAAATCAAGGCATTACTACTTTGATAACTTTGACGACACTAAATTTCAAGCATTAACCTTTAGTATATTTATATTCGACATCGGTATCAATGCCAGCACACGCCACACTTCCACAAAGGCGATCCATTATATGTGCCAGCTCTACTAAATGAATTAACGAAATGACAAAGCAGCATAAATTTTTGAAGAATTGTGAAAGAGTTATGGTGCCGTACCTGCACGGATTGGCCTGGGTACCCCACCGACAAAAACCACACGACGAAGATCTATCGGTGCATTCACATCGACCAAATAATCGGCATCTGCTAAGCGCCAATGACGAGTTTGAACTTTCTAGACCAAAAATATAGATTAGTTACTCAGAAGTGTTCTCAAAATATAGCAGTTGTCTAAAAATCCACTCCTAACTCCTTACTCGAGTATTTTGAATTAGCAAAAGCAGAGGCTTGAATGTGTTCAATGTCAAAATTCTTAGATTTCACTTCGATTGAAACATTGGCTCTGAAAGAAAGAGGACATTTGAATGTTTGAGCTCAATAAAAGCAATATAAAAACTGCATCTTGTAAGACTTGTTTAACCAAAAAACGAAATAACAATATTGCTACAAATTCCTACCTCCGTTCGTCTGTTACAGTACCCTCAGTGTTGTTTAACACTCCTTCCTACTAGTTATCGTAGATCATTAAGGATAAAGTATTCAGATCCTTAATAAATACCACTGGCGAATATCCGAAATTATTGAAATTTTTATCGATTTCTTTTTGCACATTTCCTCTTTCAGTATAATTGTGTTACCTTTGGCTAATATCCATTAAAAAAATAAAGCTCACCAATTTCTCCTTGTTAAATGGTGAGTTGATGAAAAGAAACAGTTTTCTCTTCTTCTGTTGTGTAATGCTGAACTAATGATCCAACTGAAGACACGTGGTCAAAGATAAGGAATACGTAACCTAAAATAATGCAACGTAATCGGATATTGCTGCGATAGAAAACTTCTTTATTTTGCAATTGAAACTGAGATGTGTATTAGTAGATCTATGTCCCTTACATAGTGACACCTAGTATGTATCTAGGTATCTTAATCGGCATGATGAGCTTGAAGTGAACTATTCAAGAACTGTGGTTACTCTGGTGAAAGTCTAATAAAATGCTGATAAAGCTTTTCATTTTGCAAATTGTGCAAAAAATTGGCGATCAAGATTAAGGAGTGCCCCGGCAACATCATGAATATTTCAAATAGAAGAAAAGAAAACATCTAGTAAGCATAGTTTACCACTTCTCCAATCCATTACCACTACTACTTTGATTACCTGTGATTTAAGCTGGTATGAAAAATGAAGAGTGTAACAATTTTTTTTTTGGCTGAGTGTTGCTCATCAGCTTGCGTAACAACTCCATCTTATCCAAGATCAGAAATATACACAGATTTTTTCTTGCGACGTTTTCGTTTCATCACTTTATTTGACCCGTATCGCCTTTTTCTTACTGCTATGCTCCCAGTGCTTCTAGTATCTGATTCGCCTCCTCGCGTTCATCTCTTGATTGTGGAACTGTTTTCTTCACTAATGCCGGAGAATACTGGTTGAACATCTCTCAGAATCCTCAAGGATAGCCAGGCCTGAGGTTTTCGTGAAGCGAACCGTTATCGATTGCAGGAGAATATTGCGGGAAAGGGGGAATCAGCCCTCCGTCACGTCGCGGCGAACATCGCTGACCACTCGGCCGCTGGCTCCCTCCTCCCAACGAAACCTTTCCGTCACATTAAAACACAATTTTTCTGTGAAACGGAATTCATTACAAACATTGGTCTAATTCCAAGACTAATTAGCGCGAGACAGTTAATCTAGGAGTTGCAAAAAATTTTATAGAAGTCGATATCTGTCTTCCTCATTGATAAGCTGTAGCGGGGTTTCCTTTATACGTTTAACCGTTCGACACCTTTTGTAGAGCCGACTGATTGAAGAAAAATTTGCCATAAGTTAAAGTGAACATAGTAGCTTCTTCACCATGCTCAAAAACAATAAGCTTTGTCTGTACGAAAATTATCGTTTGTACTAAACCCAATTTTTCCCTAAAAGAAAATGCAAGAAGGCCTTTGGTATGAAACCTTATCAAGCAATTATTACAGGGGACTTATGATGTGAGACTGATAGAACTCACCTTTAGGTGGGTAGCATCTTTTTGCTTCGCTCTTGTTTGGCCAATCCACTACCGATGACCCAAAGCGAGCGAAAATTTCAGTAAGTTCATCTGAATAGAGATAGGTGAAAGGCGTTTGATGAATGTCGGTGAAGAAGTGAAAATGTACCCTCTTTAATATCAATCGGCAGGCCACCAACGAATACTTTGCGGCTGTAAATTTCTGGTCCCAAATTATGTTTGTAGTAGTATTTCGAGTTTAATGCGCGGCTGAACAAAGCTTTCAGTCTAAATCCATATAAATTTGAAGCGCGAAATATAATACCACACAGCAGATTGCAGAATTGCCGGCGAGATTGGACGCAAATCACTCTCCGCTCCGAGTGTAATTCCGCTTTCGTAAAGTTTATGAATACCTTAACGAAGATATTTATAATACTCGCATACCCCTCATCGATCATATGAATCAGCTCGCTGAAATTAATATATAACTATAAGAATTACTAAAAAGGCTTTGAAAATCTATTTGAAAATCTTCAAAGATTTCTCTAAAATGTCACTCTAATAGGCAATTCGAACAATGATTAGTGAACGATCTAGTCTCTACTCGTTACCTCGCGAACAGTCGTCCATCCACCTCGAGGGCCGTCTCCTGATTGTTCCGTACCACTACTCTCACTGCCAGAGGGCGAATTCACTGGATATAATGGATTCAAGTTTGCTCAGAGAATATTCTATCTCTATCTCATTTCCTGAGTGGTTCAACGCTTGCGATTTCACGAGATAGTAACAAATCACAATTCGGCAGATAATACTACATGACCTGTCGGGATGACAATTCACGTTCACCTAGGCATTATGCTATAGCTGACTATCAATCTTCCGTTTTCAGAAGATGTTTTTATAAGCTCCACTTCATTCCACATGGAGCCAAATCTGTTAGCTCACCTGTGCAGCGCTGTAGTTTTAGTGCATAAATCAAAAAATTGTCGATTGCGAACTAAGTTTTCTTTAGTAATCAAATTGGTTGAATTACCTAAGTTTGAGTGCACTGTCACTGCTTTACTGTTCAGTTGACTGTGTATCGCTTGTCAAGGCATGTTACGCACGTTGAGTAACACTAGACATCTACTGAGTTCGATATGGAAACGTTCATTAGCGAGTATGGGACCAAAAGGTAGTGAAGGTCCCCCTGATGAAAGTGGCTCAAGTATCTCAGTAGATATTGCAGCGGTGGATACGGCGAAAAGGATTGCACAGAAGTACTCTAAGGATGCCATTGCTCAACTGAAGCTTGACACATATCCATTCTATGTTGAGCGCGAATGGTGGAAACGAGGGAAGCGAATGACTTTCTGGGCAACATGGCGACAACTGTAAGTTTTCTTTTTTTTAATTACAATCTCAAAATTCAAAAAGCAAAAGTCCACTACTAAAAGTGCGCGATATTATTTTTATAGAGTTGTTTCATAGGAGAGATCTCGAGTAGGTCAGTGGTGAAGTTACATGTCAATTTGTATGAGATGACTTGAATGCAGACCCTAAGCTGTCAAATTACTCGCATGAGATGTTTTCAGGATAGCGATTTCTTCCCCTTTCCCAATAAACTGACTTCTTCGCCCATATACACTCAGACACTTCTGTTTGGAAGTTTATTGGTATATGTAAAGAATATATTCTGTACGTCGATTATGACTAGAACTGAAAATCATGTGAGTGATGAAGACACGTCTGGGATCTTCTTGAAGAAATAACCTCAACGTTTATTAACCATGAGAATGAAGAAAAGAGATTACCGTAGTGGGACCATTGGCTACAATTATCTTCTTCGGATCTCTCCTTTTCTTCTTCATTACCATTCCGTTCGTATGGCGTACATCGTCCAAGTTGTGCATACGGTGATTGAAAGACAACAGGACAGATAACAAATGATGGCTAAATATAAGAGCAGGAATAACTCGTGGAAATTTTGTTAGGGACCATTATGAAAATAACATATAGACATTTCATAGACATGGAACGAAAGCGACCATATGTTTTCACGACCACGCATCAAATACCGTAGATCTTAGCAATTTCTGCATTGTGGCATGTTCTATACGTGGAGCACGACTTAATGGGTCCTCCCGGGAAAGTTTAGAACAAATTTGCCAATCACGGAAAAATGAGAGCCTTGGTGAATTCTGTCAAGGGCTGAACCAGGCCACAAGTGAGGGCTTTGTCAAAATGAAAGGCATTATTTTCATTGAGCTATCCACATCCAGTTTGCAAATAGCGGAAAAATAGGTGCGATTATAAGCTGATAAAACTGAAGTAGTTAAAACTTGTAGACGAGTTTGAGAGAAAATTTTTTTTCCTTCAAAGACTGAAACAACTTGCGGAAAATTTGTGCCCAAAATAATATAATTCAACTCAGTTAAGTAAATGTATATTGTGATGATGCTTATGAGTGTGACGCGAGAATGTCACTGCAGTTTTCCCAAAATATTAGTAAACTTATTTCAAACACTTATACCATTCAAAAATAACAAAAAGCAGGAACATCACAATACACCTACATTGAGAGTGCTGTACTCTTGGCGAGAGAACAATTCTACGTGTGTTACTACTTGTCCAGTTTTCATCATGGTACCAGCGTTATGACGCAGTAACTAAAATCATCGCTCTAGTATGACGTAACTATAGAGAGTTTCTTCAGGAGCTCCTTCAGGAAAAAATGTGACTGAAGCTATATCGTTCCAACGGAATTCTAATTCCAAGGTGAAAAATATCCTGCGATTCAAACGTCGATTTCGTGACAACCGGGAACGTTTAAGCACAACGTCCTTAAAAATCTACGGGAAGCTTTGAAAATTTACTGAAGTACCATTTAAACGAAAACTATGCTGGGACTCAACAAACTCTTCATAAACAGTGACCGTTAAAATATCACTCATAACGGTTTCTCCAAAGAGATTACAATAATGTCTGAATATATTTTCTTCCAAATGTTGGAGCGTGCCACATCAACGTATTTGATGGGACGGTCAACAAGTAAGAACATTCTGAAAAGGCCTCACTGGTAGTAAATCCAATAAAGCATCTTTCAACCTAGTTTCGCGGCGGGGACAAAACAGAAATTATTTGGCTGTATGATCCTTACAAACGACAGAATCATTAAGAAAGATAATTTCAGAAAATTGATCCATAACATCGACTGTTTATAAAAACTCGCAATAAACATTCAAAACAATTCGAAAAAAAGGAATGTTTAATGCCTAAGCGAGGTTGGTACGCTAGGGCCTACACCGGTGTTTCGGAGGTTTCGGCCTTCTCGTCAGTGACCCCCGCCCCACATTAAGCCCTGCATTATAGCAAGGAGGAAAGCGTATGTGGTGATGGCATAGTGTACAAAACTCTGCTCCCTCACCACTTCTCAGTCAATGGATCTCGGCTGGTAGAAGAAGATTAATCTATAACATCGACTGTTTTCAGAACCTCGCTATAAATATTCAAAATGGTTTAAAAAAAAAGAATGCTCAAAGGTCACGGGGTCACTGACGAGGAGGCCGAAACCTCCGAAACACCGGTGTATGGCCCTGGCGTACCAACCTTGTTTAAGCTTTGAGCATTCTTTTCTTTTGGAATTCCAAAAGAGCTTATTAACTGTATGCTTTGTTTCCTTGTGCATTATGCATTAGTCAAGAAACTCTAATATTTATTTATGCCGAGGTTTGTAGAAAGTCGAATTATTGACTTTCTTATCTGTCTAATTCATTTTCAATGGCGGGTTGCGATGCAAAACACAACCACAAGAGTGCTGAGATACGAGTACTATTCGGAACCTAGTTTGGTGCCGAACCGGCGATTTCCAGGAGCTTAGTTGGTCTTCCAGCGAACTAGTAAGCCCCCTGCTCCGCCTTCCCTCAGGCGTATTGTTACGTATTCAGTGGATTTCAACAATTATTCATCAATGGGACTGATCTAGGGATCACAACTCAGTAGAAATCCCGGTTGAGCTAAAATCGTTGTTGAAATCAAGATCTTTAGCATTATTTTCTGCTCAATTGAAATTAAATTCATTAGAGTAACATTGAATCAAGAAGGAAACAGATTCGGAAACTGTGATCTTTATCGCGGCTTCAGCTTAGTTGGGGTTTATATGGATTTGTGCTCATTTGTTCAATCCCGTTGACAGGTTATTGCTAACTATCAAATAGGTTTGACAGAAAGGCAAAGTAAGGATTTCGACGCTAGTGAAGATTTCAGTAAGCTTCTGGATAGTATGACTGTGGGTTGGAATCCAGTCAGATCTAAAATTTTGCACGTCGCTCAGCACTCTTGTGGTTAAACTTCACACCTAACGTATTTATCCATACACTTCGTTCGGCAGATGAGTAAACCAGATAGTATTGTTCAGTCTTTTATTAATTTTGTTTTCAACACTACATTGGTAAACATTATGTCCGCACCTGGAATGATTATTTCGATCGTCTCGCCGTGTATAGCCCAGTTCTTTTGTGCAATTCATATTGATTATACAGCGCTACGTTCGTTCCGGAGAATCCTTCTAGTGGAGTATTGCGGCGAAATGGATTTGCTTAAACATCAAAATATTGCCTTATCCTTCACTAATTTTTACATTACACCCAGATCACCGCTTCTATTCAACAACGTAGCAGAAACTACCTTACGAACCAAAGCGCATTTTATGGATCAGGAATGTAGGCGAAGATGGAGTATGCAGAACTTTATTAGAATTGACGGCAGTTTGCAGCTTTACTACAGCGATCTCTTCTTCACTAATGAGTATTTATTTATGTGATAACTTGGAAATGATTTTCCACCTATTCACGTATGTCGACAAAAAAACGAAGAGCACTATTGTATCATGCCGTTCTGCTCTTCATTTCATATCGAATGTAATTGAATGGATGATGGGTCGTTCAAAAATCTCACCTGACTCAATTTTTCCATCGTTATTCCTCACAATCTTACTCCCTTTAGCGACCCAACTATCCATTTCTATCTTTTCCTTGCCTTTGCACAATTTGTCTTGCACGCCTTCTATAGGAATTTTAATATTTCCGTCATTCTTAGAACAACCTTCTTCCTTATTCTCGACGCCTTCTTCCTTTTCGTTGATATTTTCGGTCTAAAAGATCAGTCAAGACTTATTATACCAGAGCACTGTATTTAAGAGGATAGCTATGAAAATGGTTGTTTAAATACTTATGGTTTAGAGTAGAGATTCCAATTTGTGAACGTCTTTATATGGATGTCAGGTAATTTCTTACTATTCATCTTGAATTCGTTTCCCCAAAAAATATCATCATTTAAGTTCAAAAATTTTCGTTTGCTCATCTAAAAACCACATCTTTCCAGCTCCCAGAACTAAACATTCTATAATACAAAAAACATCGCTCACTTTTTGAGAAGCAACCAGACATGAAAAAGCTAAGAAATGAAAATGAACATCACAACATCTTAAATACTGTGGATTATGTTGATTCTATGATGTTATATCATGCATTGTTGTCGACTGCGATATATTATCACTTCAAAACGGACTCTGCTATTTATGTCCTAATTCTAAAGCCCTTTCATAGAGACTTTTTTTAGAAAAAACACTTCCTCACATATCGTTGCAAATCGTAACCTGTATGAGCGAAATGGTCATAGATGTTCAGTAACAAGCATGGTCTTTGGTTTGATTTCGCATTCAGGAGCAGACAAGCACCATCTCTTCTTGGGCTGCAGTTTCTATCTATGATTGATCGTTTCACGCATAGTAGCGTTAGCTAGAACCATTTATTGGCCCACAGCTTATACTCAAATTTGAGTTAAAACGTATGCTAGCAGTATGAGGGCAGCAGCTCAGTGGTAGCGATGCAAATCGTCGCGTGCACAGTATCTCTTCGGGATCGTGAAATTGGAAAGACCGGAGGGAACTTGGCAAATTTGTGCGGAGAAATTCATTTTCTGTAATCTAAATGGAAACACTTCAGCTCATTCTTTTACAACTCCAAAAAACTATTTGGCTAACATTAACCGGCGAAAAAACGATCAAACGGCAACTTAATTAAGATGCTACAAATTTTAATAAAGCACTCGAAGGAAAGGTATAATATGATAAAAATACCAGCCAGCTAGCAATCGAGTGCGAAAACACTCTGTGTTAGGTGAATGTTTCACCTGACATAGAGTGTAAAGCGTAGGTCGTCGATAACTATATATATAAGGAGTGTGACGCTCCCGAGAGAACTGACTATGAAAAGATCGACAGACGACGGGTTGTGCCCGGCTGATGAGTCTGTAAGGACGAAACACGTGTCTCGGGCTGTACAAGAGCTCTTACCAGACCACATGACATGTTGGCTCAAATAATAATGAAAGGATGCTACAAGTTTGGAAACATCATTGGCTGATGGATGAGAGGAAGAAAATCGAATGCAAGAATTGATGAGATCCGTACCGCAGATGCGAAGGGCGATTCACAAAAATAATAAATAAATTAACTGCTCAAAGAATCAAGAATAAAGAAGCACTTAACAGCTCTCCTATTTGGTAATACGGTCAGTCATACTCCACAAAGTCAGGTGATACCATCATCCTACTTTGGGTGCTTAGTTTTTACTCGGCGTCGATTCTAAAGGAATAATTTCTTCGATTCTTTAGAGGATTATTTCACCTCAAGGGATCGACGGAACCGACGGAGGGTGCTACTGATGAGTCCCAATAGGACGAAATAGGCGCCTATATAGCACTAGACCTATGGCTCAAAATATGTCATCTCCTATTTGAATTATTTTATATCCTCATCGTCACGTCTACCGTGCGGATCTCAGCACTTCTTCCATTCGACTCATTTCCTCACATCATCATCCTCCACAAAGGCCTTCAAACACTTTAAGCGTTGATTCGGCTGCTGCCTGAAAGCTCGGTTCCTTCATGATTATTGTAGAATGTCGGTGAAGACGACTGTCCTTGCAGTCTTGGAGATAGCCGAGCTAAGGCGTTCCAATGTGGATTTGCGGGGAAGCGTCGAAAGAAGCGACCGAACTTTGCTTACTACTAGCATGTATCACTAACCACTGCGAAATCGCCCCTGCCCTTTCCAAATCAATAAAGAGGAAGTAGTAGAACTGGGAGATCTGACCTAATGATGAGATAACACCTTTTACTAAAATGAAATCGTTTCATCTCTTCTACAGTATTCTGAACCATCGATGTTGCGGTTTTCTGCCTTCTTTCCTTTCTGTCAGATCCTTTAAGCTCTGTTGACTATAGTTCACTGAATACCACCTGTATACAATCAGTCAATTTTTTTTTTAATGACAAACCCATTGATCCCAATTAGTCCTACACTGTGCTATAGTCATGTAAGGCTGGGTTTTTTTTTTCGAGTGGTTTTTTTTTAACTCGATATTGGTCCGTTCACTGTGCAGTTTATTTTTTCGCTTCGTTGAAGTCCTAGAAAGTTGCCCTTTTTTCATTCAAATTCCCTAAAAAAGATTTCCGCGGGAACGCTTGGCAAGGTTCTTCAATCACTGTATGATCTTTAACAGTGGAAGAGTGGAATTGCACCAAGCTAATGTTACAAAGAACAGGAATTTTACTGTCATTGTGATCTTGTAGCCTCATCGGATTTATTTTTTCATCAACGCATCCACTCTTAGTTCAACGAGCGTTGGAAACACTGTGTGGTCAATAATGGGCGAGGACAAGAACCATGTTTGCTTCTTGCTAAACGTGCATTCTCTTTATTATGTGTCGGCCACAAAGGTGAACCTCATCCTAAGATCAGATTCGATGCAGTTGTTACATTTATCTCACACTGGATAACATTTGAGTATTTCATCTTCACATACCTTGGAAATAGGAAACTGACATGTCTATTGAACAGCAGTGTACTAATTAACAGCAAAGGTCACTGAATCGCGTCTAGAGATTACTTCCTGAGCGCTCTTCAGCGATAGCAATAGAAGTATCTGTGAAATATGAAGATCCTTAAGAAAAACAGCGTGAGAGAATGAAGGAGGAAAAGTTGCATTTGGCAAGAGTAAACAAAGATTGTTCCAACAGTAGTAAATGACTAATGTACCTAAGGAGGTAGCTAATACATATAAGGATAAAGGATAAAGCTCACGGCGTTAATCAATCCCTGAGGGATGCGCCATGCATTCAACTTCAATTTTTAACTTCGTTTGAGGTGATTGAATGCACATCTGGCCTTTTCAAAGACTCTAGGTGGCCTCCCGCTGGACCGAGTCAGTGCTGCTTATCCTCGTAGACAAGTCTGAGGCGAGTCATTGTAAAGGCCAGATGTGCATTCAATATATATAATATATATATATATATATATATATATATATATATATACATAATGCCTGTGGAAAAAAAACGCAAGAATTCCAAAATGAACAACAAAATTTAGACACCATGTGACACGAAGAGAGGCTCGAATATTGTATGTGACATTACCTTAACCCCTTGACAACAGCGTGGCCTGTTTTCAGACCAGGCCGCACGCCGCGCCAGCGGCAGTAGTTTGTATCGTCACGTGCTTCTATGAAGATAAAGGAATTTACTTGGTAAGCTGAGGTTCCGAAGGGGTAGTATTATCGTGATGAAATGATGCAGCTCTGAAGCAAAGACTCATAGAAAGGCTTCTCAGACTATAAAGAACGCCAATGTTCCCGAATCTTCCTAAATGTTAACCAGAATACCACATCGTTATGTAAACCAACATATTTTCAGCTGTTGAATAACATTTTCTCCTATTCTATCAATGTTTTTGTAACCATTCGATGATAAAGACGACGTATGTGAAAATAGGAGTGGTTTTAGAAAGGAACTTATACAGTAGTTCCTACTATTGGAAAGATGATAACGTTCTGTGTTGGAAGTAATTAGTCCGATGTTTCAACTTCACAACTGATTTGTTAGTAATGTCAAAATCATCACAATAAAATGTGCACATAGTAGAGATTAAATAAAACGTTTTCTACGGCCGCCTCTCGGTGGGTTAAAAGAGATCCACGGCAGCGGCTGATAAAGGAAGAGGACCCGACATACTCTTTCTGGCACTTGACGCCGCAGAGGTATTTCAACACTCCCACGTAGACTTCTCTATTTTGCTATAATTTCTGCCAATTTACATATATTTGGATGTCCCGTAGTCATATCCTTCACACTAAAAGCATGGAAACGGCTCCACTCTCTCTCCCCTCTGCGACTCTCCAACTCCAACCTCAGCTTGGCAATCACTGTCTGTCTCACTTTGCCACTCGGCAGACCCGTCCATCGCGCAGAAGATTGCTGGTTTTAGCAGTACATATCACTGTAGCTATTCTAATGTTATCTCTTCGGTGTCCATTACTACCGAAGCTCCTTCTATGACGTAGTTATCATAGCAAAAAATGCACAGTTGTATAACAATCCACTACTTTTAGACACAAAACATAGATCGTAATCGTAGAACGTAGACGTAAATGTATTAAAGTTGGGGAGAAAGTTCTAAGAAAACACTTGTGAAATTTTTGAGTGTCGGCCATTTTTTGTGTTTTTCGGCTCATTTGAAAGCCCGTCTTCTCCCGCCATGAATGGTACATAATTTATCTACTTATTTCAGAATGGAGTTAACAAGCGAGCAAATTAGGCTGTTGATGATACACAAATGGCTGTTGGGTTCAAATGCACCGATGCAAGCGAACGCAACAATCTGGCTTGAGGCGACAGTTGGCAAAAGTCTTTTGCCGGAGAAGTGGCAGAAATGGCTTGTGTAATAGGTGCATAAGAAATGTTTTACAAACATTTTCTGGGAACTTCTTTCCCAACCTATTATGTTATTATAACTTGCAGACTGCTGAAACTTACCCCCATGGATTACGTTTTGTATTGAAAATCAAGATGGGTAACATTAAGAAAACTACACTAAAGTGTTGTGGTAGAGGATCGAACCAGAAATCATCTTACCGATAGACGGGTACCGAGTGGCAAAGTGAGACAGACAGTGATTGCCACGCCGAGCTTATCGCAGAGTCGCAGGGTGTGGGGAGGGGGCGTTTCCATGCTGGCGATTGGAGCACTTGCCAGTTAAACACGTCCATTTTGATTCCGTGGAAGCGAATCGCTCATGCTCATTTCTTTGTTTACCATGTGCTCGGAGTTTGGAACATTCTGCCGGTTTTGTTCCAGAGTTCTTTATGCTAGCACCTAATTTAGTTGAAAACAATTAATCGCTGCATACTCTGTCATGTGAAGCATAGCGAAAGTGAGACCAGTTAATGACGTAGTTGAACATAGGTGTTCATCGATTTACATATGTACATGGACAAAATATAAGCGCCTACATTGTAATTTCTCACCATTTGGCTTCACGTGTTAGTGGTCCACAAAGTAATTCCAATACCCAACTTTCCTTCATACTTCTTACGTTATTGTGGCGGTGTTTCTCATATAATGATGTACTACATTGACCGGCTGACTTCCGAGGGCCCAAATGGGCGTGTCCGCCAGCTTGGGAACAACTCCACCTCCTCTGCCTCGACTAGTCGCCGACTACAACACTACTTTCCGTTAGAAAGCCCGCAGCTAAGTCTTGAACTAATTCGCGCGCAGTCTTGCAACGAAAAGTAGTACTGCAGTCGGTGAGTAGTCGCGGCATAGGAGGTGGAGTCCTTCCTACGCCGGTAGACACATCCAATTTAGGTCCGCAGAAGGCAACCGCTTAACACATTCTGTGCGGCGCGTTTTCTTTTTCGATGGGAGCTCGATGTCTATGTGCCTCGGTTTCACTGCATATTTCACATGGGATCGGGAAAAGGAGCGTTAAAGTGACTTGCTGTTTCTTTGGACAGTCGTCTTGATGTTTGGCTGCTTGAAAGGAAAGGACGGAAGAAGAAAAATGTTGAAAAACAGGTAGAAATACGGTCTTTTCATAAGTATCTGGTTTTCTTCCTAAAAAGACGTAGTTTCAGATGCACTGACGTGTTTATACTACGCATAGCCTCATTGGGGTCTCTTTATACCATATTTTGTCAGTATTGTCTGACCAAGATGCCCTACTTCGTGACGAAGAACAATGAAAAACAACCACAGTGTGATCTGAGCACGCCTAATCCGCCGGGTGCGATTTCAAAGTCGTTGTCAAGGGGTTAACAACGTAGCCCATATTTCAAATGATCGCATTCTTGAAGCATCACATCCGCTTCAGATAGCAAGAGATTTTGCTGCTCCCGAACTGTACCTTCGGACTTTTCCACTTCGTCGAATGGGTCTCGTGAAGTTGGAACCTGAAAGTTCTAATAATTTGGTAAAACTATGTATCCAATAATGCTGAGTGATGAAGGAAACTTTGAACCACAGGCAGGAATTGAACTCGCGCCTCACCTATTTCGAGGGCGCATCGCATGAACAGTTGTGCCAGAACAAAGCTCCGCCAGCTATGCGGTGTGTTAGCACACGCCACCGGAAAGGTTTAGACTCGGGTTGAACTTCTCTGCGAGGATTCAAAGTTCTTTATATAATTCAAAATTATTGCATATTAGCTACGCCATCATGACACTGCTGCAAAAAGCGGAAGATAGAAGGAATCCTTCTCGTACTACGTTAAAACTGATAAATATCATAGTCTTCCAAAGTTCCTACCATTGTTTATCCAGTACAAACCATATTGGTTCAGTTATGTTATCCGCGGACAAAGGAAGAAACAACCCCTTTTGCTGGACAGGAACTTTTCACAAGAGGGTTACTATTCATTCAAAAGGTGCTCCGTTTTCGTAAAGACCCTCTTATGACGCTGTAGCATTCGAAATAAAATTGTGTTTTATACCGGTCAAGCGCTTGAATTATTCCTTCGCTGAAAGCATGAAAATTATGTCAACGATTGGAGGAAATTCCGTAGCATCAGAGCCATAAGTTCTATGTATGGTTTCTTTCGAAGAGGATAAAAAGATGAAATTAAACAATAAAAATTGCACTCCACATGTGAGCTGCGTCAACGGGACTGGAACAGCGGATTGAATCCACGGATGGAAGACACCCAGATCACACTAGCCCAAGAAACAGATGCCTGCATATGTGAAGCTCAACCTCTATTTTCCTTGCTATACTGTAGTGAAACGTTTTTTCCAGAAAATAAGCGCAGCGCTGAAGTTGTAGAGACTTACTCTATCTCGTACTTACTCATAGTTCCAGGGAAGAGTTCTGTCCTACGAGAAATATGCGTGCGGGAAACGCAAATGTCTTCTTTCAGCTACAGCGTTATATAAAGGCTTTTTCTTAAAATGGCCACATAGAGCAATAGCCAAAGATTTAAGCCTTCGAATGATTACTGACTTTTATGAAACGTTCTTGTCAGCAAAACAGGTCGTTTCTTCATTCACCCCGGATAACATAAATACCCACCACATGTGATGCACAGGAACTAAAAAAACGCGCTCACCTCACTTTTACCAAGAAGTAATTGCATGTCCGATGTATCGAACGCCGCCAGTGGGACATTAGTTGTGGAGAATTCGGCCTCCCGTTGCTTCAGCAGCTGATTCAAGCGATCCCCGATTTCTTTCAATTTATTTATCACTTCAGATATCACCTCGCTACCTGGCATGCTAAAAACTACAATCTGTGGAGGTTCGTGAACATAACAAAAGAGGAAAACATCCGAAAAAATGTAAGCGTCCAGAAAACAGCCACCTTTGAAGAGAATACACAGCTTTCTGTAACTTTCTTGAAGTATTGATTATTCGTTTTTTATCCTCGTTGCCTGATGAAGGACTGCAACAAGATCTGTGGCTCTCGTCATGGTCTTCACAATTCGATATCTCCTTCCGTTCACGATATTCATGAGTAAATATTTCGAACTGAAATTCACTAATGCATCAGACTTAATAGCTAAAAGGAAATGAAAACATTGAAACTAGGCAAAATTCCCGAAAAAGGTCAAGCGGGCTATATTATTTCAATTCCTCTGCGAAACGAAGAGCAAAGCTAGGTTTCATCATTATTATATGAGCTCCTGGCACAAAACGTCTCACAGTTCAACTAGTGTCTAATAATTTCCGCTGTTTTGTACACTCTGAGATGCTCAAACTCATGACGACGGATCAAAGATGACCGATCAGCTGGACTGATGCATGAGGACGGAGTTACTAGAAAGTTTAAGCTCATGACACACCTCCAGTTTCTCTGCGCGCTTTGCAAATTCATCTGGAAATTCCCCCAGATGCCCAAATTTTACTTGGACCACTATGACAATAGGACAACGTTGTTGAAACACTAAATGATCTGAATATAGATTATCGAGTACAGCGCAGTGACTAGAGGTGCTCTACGGTACTCATGGTTAATGGTCAACCCTGCCCCATTGTTCATCAAGCCTTCCATTATTCCGGAGTTGGCAAATCGCGCTTACTTCCCTGTTTGGAAGGATAAGACGTGATAAATCGGCACGGCGAGTCATTGGAAATACCATAATCATACAGCAATCTCAAGGAAGCTAAAAATTGAAAACGAATGCATGGCGCATCTTTCAGCGACTGATTAGCGCCAAGAGCTTGATACTTCATCCTCTCTGACATAACCCCGACAGTCTTCAGCTAGGGTACCTCCACGGCTTCATGACAAGTTACTTGATCAAATCAGCTTAGAATTAACAACTGATATACTCGATAATGTAAAATTATGTACAGAACTTTCGCGCCAGGCGGGACTCGAACCCGCATCTTACTCTTTCCAGGACTGCGTGCTCTAACCCGTTACGCAACTTACGCCCGTTCTAGCTATCATTTTTTCTACGCTACAACGCATCTACCTGTCAGCAAACGACCGTCAATGGTTCTGGCCCACGTAATCGGTATCGACACTGAACCCGGTCACGCAACGGATATTGGGTATTCGAAGATCAAATAAGATCTTTTTAGGATACCCAATATGTCAGCGTGGCTGAGTTCAATATCGATACCGACTACCTAGACCAGAACTGTTGACGGTCGGTTGCTGATAGATACATGCGTTGCAGCTTAGAAAAAGAGGTGGCTAAAACGGGCGTCAGTAGTGTAACGGACTAGAGCACGCGCTTCCGGATAGAGTCAGATGCGGATTCAAGTCGTGCCTGACGCAAAAGTTTTGCACATCATTCCACATGATTGAGTATATCTAGAACATGATATCACCGCTATAAGGGGGTAAATAAAAATTCTTCTATCAAGTGATCGTTGAAATACGACTTGAACGTACTTGTGAGCAATTGAAGTTTTGCCTGTCAATTTGTCGGTCTGTATCCATATGGATGTATCCTCTAGCACATCTGCCATCCTTTTCAACAGACTAAACTGAAATTATATTGAAATCACCTTGAGACTGAGAAAATGACATTTTGGTCACTTTCCGATAGTGCCAATTAGCGAAGTATACGCATAACATTCTTAAATGTTACACCATTGTAGATCAATTTTTGTTTCATAGCTATCTAAGCAGAATTACGATGTAAAACTAGATATCCATGTATGCCAAATGATACGGAAAACTCCCGCTCCCAGACTGGAACCCAGCTAGCGTTTCACTCATACCGGGGAGTGCATTCTACCACTACACCACTGAGGAGTGGTGGCAGAGTACTGACTTCGGTGATGTGATGGTAGCACGCGCTCTCAGTATGGATGAAACGAGAGCCGAACTCCCGCCTGGGATCGGAAGCTGTGCCATAATAGTCTTGGAAAGAACATAAAATCTTTAGAACGTCCAAGAGAGACATATCGATAAGATTTATGATAGGCAATATATTATCGGTGCACTGGCACACAAAACGTTTGTTGAATGACCTACAAGGAAGAGGAAAAACAAAACCAATAAGGATAGTGGCACTAACAGAACAAAAACTCGAGGAAGTGAACGAACTGAAGTACGGTTTCGATAGAGTTGACAATTCAAATCTGTTGATATGTAGATGAGGAAACTAAAGAGTCAAGAGCTGACTGGCCAATTGACTGACTAAAGAGACAAACAACAACAAAACCAATTGACAAAACTGACTGAAGAGCCACCAACTGACTAGCTGTAAATCAAAAACATCAAGAAATCCCGGGAAAGCTTTCGAAAAAATAACAGCTTCGAGGAAAACGAAGTGGCTGAAACGTCAGTGTCGATTTTGAAGGAAATGCAAACCTCGAGAAAGTTTTTAGAGAAAGACAGCTTTTGAGATACTGGAATTAATGAATCGAAAGTCCATGTTTCACCAAACCTCGGTATTCGTAATCAGAGCTGTCTGACGACCAATTATTTTCTGATGCTTGAAAGAGGATAGCATAACTTCCTCGAAAGTTGTGGCTATCGTTCCAACATTTTTGCCTTGCTCAGAGCTAGGCATACCACCACACATATTATCTACGCATCAGAACTTCATGTGTCGCAGTGATTAAAGGCCTCTGCGTCGCATTCAAGGTCGATGATTCAATATCACGCTCATAGCTCACCGAGCCATTTAGTGGGGTTGGTAAAACTTGTTTGGGAAGATAAGCAGCAGTGATTCGATGCAGTGGTAGGCCACCACTAGACATTGTAAGGGCCAGATATGCATAATCACCTCAAACGATGCTCAAAATTAAATGGGAATGCATGGCTCCTCCCTCAGGGATTGAGCAACGCCGAGAGCTTTTTTTTTAAATTAATTATTATTTACTATGACCAGTTAACCTTACTCAAGCGGAAAAATAAATCTGAGATAAGGTGCAATGTCATTTTGAACCTAGACACTCTCTCCTTTTGAATGGACAAAGTTCAAAAGCCCATTTTCCGAATAAATTCAAAAATACAAAAATAGAGAGAAGGGTGTTACTCTATGGTTCGGCGTACATAGTGGACATTGGGGACCCATTATCGGATAGTAGTGTGCTTCACTAACCTTCTCAGAAGAGAGACTCCTCTCCAGAAAGGGACTCGCCGTAGCCATGGCAGATAAATCTGGGCGGAAACAAAAAAGAAGGGAAGGGTGTCCAGAGGGTTTGGTATTACATAGACATCGCACCTTGCCACAGATTTATGCTTTAGCTTGAGTAAAGTTCACTATTCGTGACAAATGACAACCTACTGATAACCCCATATCAGAGTTTAGTCAGGAAGAGGGTTTGTCAAAAAGTTAAAGATTCGATATAGTCTGCAACGATGTTTTGAGGCATTTCGAGTTTGATACATTAGTGTCTTACGTATATTTCGGAGGCATCGCGCGCCTCATCAGGGCCATATGCCCCATTCGTTATCCTCACTTCATAGCAAGGATGGGGAGACTTGCTCTTGATGATAGATCATGACTTTGCTTATCACCATTTTTTTTCAATCGATGCCTTACGGCTGGTAGTAAATACGTAGACATCACCTTCCGATCGACTGAGAAAGCTGTGATAACCACAGTCATGCACTATCATCAAGAACAAGTCTCCCCATCCCCGTTATAGAGTAGGGTTGATTGGCGGAGCGTGTGGCTCTGATGAGGCGAGCGATACCTCCGAAACATTCGTAAGACAGTATGGTATCAACGTTGAAAAGGCTCAAAATATTATCACACACTATACTGAATGTTCATGGCGAGGTTTAAGAAAAAAAAAATCGTGGAAGATGATCAAACATTTGTACTGGTGTTCCGGATAGATACCTTTAAGACATAAAAGGATAAAGGATAAAGCTTTCGGCATTGATCAATCCCTGAGAGATGAATCATGCATTCATCTCTAATTTTCTAATCCTTTTGAGGTGATTGAATACATATCTGGCCTTTACGATGACTCGCAATGGCCTTTCGCTGTACCGAGTCGGTTCTGCTTATCCTCCCAGATAAGACTGACACTATTCTGAAACCAATTAAGACATGAGCGCGAGATCGAACCATCGACATTGTGTGCGACGTACAGCATTGCTGACCACTGCTCCACATCCATTCTACCTACAAGACATAGGAGGTATCAAATGAATGATCAGATACGATATGGCGGAGTACGTCCCGGCTCTGACAAAGGCTAAACTGTCAAAACTTCAACCAAAACCTTTGAAGAAGACACCAATCTCGTCCAAAATTTAAAAAGAATACTGGCAGTGGAAAAGAGGGAAGGCCAAAACCAGCAAACCGAACTAAAATAGATAGACTGTATGACATCGATTATATGGACATTTGCGAAAGACTTCTCATTAATACAACTCCTTCCTAATTTAGTTAGAACAAAAGAAAACCATTTTCTTCGATTTTTCTCACCAACATACAGTACTTAACGACAGTTTTTAGAGTACTATCTACAAACTCAGAAACGAAATTCGTTTTCGAATAGCGACGAAATCGATGAATCGCAAAAACTCCATGACGAAATCGAAATAGTTCCACTCCGATTCGTTATAGAACTGAAAAACACAGTTATCATTGAATATAAGAAAACCTTTAATGATTCAAAAGATTCCTAAGGACTATGGGGTTGAAGTAGCGCAATAATTAGTGATGCAGTACTTCAGATACAAGGCGATAGGCGATGAACTGGTTCGAATCACTCCACCAACAATCTCTTGCAATCAATCAATTGAACACCTGAGAATGCCTTACTCGGCTATCTCCAAGGGATTAGACGCTTCCAGCTTTCCAGAGCATTATACGAAGTGTTCAACGACCTTTGTGAAGGACGAGTGCGAAATGCAAGAAGTTAGAAAGGCATAAAAGTTCACTTACACCCACCTCAGCCAGAAATCGATTTGAGTTTCGATTGACAAAGGATACGAGCGCTTGTTCAAACCTGAAATTCAAACAAAATGCGACATTCCCAAGACTGACTACCGATTAAATTCGGCTTTGATGGATTTCGCATTTTTCATATAGCAGACACAAAGTTGTTAATAGAATATCTATTGAGTCGTCCGATAGGTTTTGTCACGAAAGCAAAAAGCGCGAAATTTATCAACCTGATTTGATTAAAACTGCATAATTTCGGTATCATCAACTACGCATTCGCTTGCAAACATTTTGGTATACAATTTGCCCATACTTGCCTAAAGATGGAACTCTCTCAGAAACAAATTCGCTTGCCATTCAAGCACGGAGGAAAGTACTAGTAAAGGGGCGCGCAAGATTAATGGAGATTGGGCAATGATACGGTTGCAAAAAGAACGGCTAGGAAGTGGTTCGCGAAGTGGAAAGCTAGAGAAAGCACTTTGGACGATCAGTCGCGTTCGGGCCGTCCACAGAAAGTTCCACTAATCTTGCGTGCCGCTTTACCAGCATTTTCCTCTACGCGCCATTCGTACGTGAATAGCAAGCGAGTTCGTTCTCACGACAGCTCCATCTTGAAGCAAGTATAGGCAAGTTGTAGAATAAAATGTTCGCAATAAAATGCGTAATCAAAAGATACCAAAATCATGCAATATTAATGACTTCTGGTTAATGAATTTGGTGCTTCTAGCCATGATGCGAGAACTTATGGAACAACTTACAGATATCCTGCTAACAACCTCGTGTCGGCTAAATAAAAAGATTACAGAGTGTACATAGATTTATTTATTAATAGAAAGAATTGAACAAACCGTCGCTTTTCGGTGGTGAATCGACAAACGATAGCCGAGTTGGTCCATCCAGTCTTCTCTGAACGGATTCCACTCAACCAGTAGGAGTGAACTATCGAAGATCCGTCCGAAATTCCAATATGTAAGTCGTCTCCAATCCTATACCTAAAGTTAACAGCTCTGGAACGTCTTCAAACACCAAGGAAAAGCTATTTTCATCCCACTAAGTGTTTGTAATCTCTTCTGATCCTAAGGTGTGACAATATACTTTTATTTCGAGTGCTTTAATGAGTCAATAAATCTGATAATTATTATCTGAAAGGCTGTGTGTATCGAGCTGTACAAGAGCCATTACCAGATCACATGACATATTGGCTCAAATAATGAGAATATCTAAGGTGTAGAATGAAGAACTTGTAGAACTTCTTCATTCTATCTCAAAGCTTAAGAGAAGCTGGATTCCCTATGGAAATTATCGTAAAATAAAATGTAAGATGTAAATAAATATATAATTTTATAAATCAAAGATGATGAATAAAAGTAAAGATGATTGAATGGAACGGATAAAATAAATGAAGAAAGAATATCATACTGAAGAAACGTTCCTCGAGAGGGCTTGACGATGATGACACATGCAAAATCGCCTATGGCAACGAACGGACACGGCAGAGGTTCGGCTACCCAACTGGAAAACTGAAATAATACGGTTGGTTGCTGATAGCTTCGATGGTTCATGTCGAAGAGTGGTCGCAAAGCGCTGGATTTGATGGTATAGTGGGTGGTACGCGACCTCGGTAAAGGAGAAAACCGGGCTCTACTCCCGCCTGAGTCAAGTTTCCGCGTACCACTCTATCTTCCAGGGTGTATAAGACAATAATTCTTAGATCTACTTCGACATAACGGGAAACGGAAGAACCATTCGATGCGGATTTAACATTTAGCCTTTTGGTGACAGGCTTTGAAATTATAAAGCACAACGCAATTTTTGTAATTCAACTAGGTTTTTCTTAGCGTTTTGGAGAGAACCTTCGAAATTTTTTTAATTGATTTCGTTCTTCATGCGCTTCTGTAGACTCTCCTGTGTTTTTGGTGTATATAAAGCACTTCTATGTAAGGGAAACTACTTGTTCACCACCACAATACTGCTGAAAGCACTTAAAGAAGTGTAATGAGTTGTGCAAAGTATAATACGACAAGATTTCTTGGGTTTGATATCCTGACATACCGTACGAAACCCAGAGTCATCATGCCTGAAAATCACAAGACAACGAATAGTTCAGTGGAGTCTGATAAACATTTTAGGCCATGGTACTTCTAGTGTTAGACGTACGTTTCGGGTTTGTAGCAAGTCCCATTCGTAGCAGAAGCCACTCGACTACTCGTCCCTTACTACTATAAGGTACAGGGTATAGACGTCGAAGAAGTTACATTCTGCATTGACAATCAATCACTGCGAGCGAACACCACGCTGAGTAATTTCTTCGCTTGACGCAAAGTATGTATTATTCGGCGTCAATTTCCTAGTATTAATAGGGGACGAGTAGTCGAATGGCGTGTGCTACTTACTGATGAGGCTTCCAGAAAGCCGAAAGGATCGTCTGAAGCCCGAGAAGCTATATCAGACTCCATAAAAGGCTTAAAACTTTCTATCAAACTATACCGCAAGTAAGGTTTCAAAAAGTCGATTGCTAGACGACGAATAGTTTATCGAAGAAAACCCCCATGCAAACTACGTGCGTTGCCAGTTCGTCGATGTTTCTCAATAATACCTCAATTATTAGTATGTTTCAATAGCTGAGACCTCCGCAGACTATGAAAGATTTTCCCGATCGTTCTATAGGTAATGACTTTTCAGGTGTCCACATATAGTGGGAAATGCGTTCTTGCCACAGGGATATGGATTTCCGAGGAAAAAAGCGGATTTTCAAAAGACGTGGGTTTTTTTTTGCTGAAAAAAGCTTTCATAAAAGTCTTGACAGTGATGTGTGATCTTTTCGTGATGATATAGCACACCTTTTATGTTAGAATTACTCCAGAGATAGCAACAAACCCGCACTGAAGTTGGAACAATGGGCTTACCACTCCTAAGACGAAACATTGATGCTCTCCATGGCCTCAGTGGATCAAGAGCCCTTTTCGTAGAGCAATCGCAATGTCGAACAAGCTACCGAATAACTACTAAGAACCTCTGTCTGGCGAGGAAATTACGGAAATTCAGCGCTTTATAGAAAAGGATACGCTGGTACCAAGGTTGACTACCAAAACCGCTAAGGGATAGTGCTACAACGTCTAAAAAATGAGCGGGACGATGACCTTCTTTGATGAAAGCAATGTTAGTAAATCCGTTTACATTGAATATAGTTTTTTTTTTTCTCGAAGAAAATCAACAATAACACTGTCTCTCGCTAAGAAAATGGGCAATTACTAGGTATCGACCAGAGTTGCGGATATAAATGAAGCCTGTTTTTGCACAACGAAAACCTGAATGGATCCGTACCTTGAAGGCCCGAAGACATCGAGGACACCGGATGTGACGGAGATCAGAAGACAGAGATGTGAGCATTCGTGTCTCACAGCCATTATGCCGAAGGCAGGTCATACTCATATGGACTGAAACGAGACCATAGTCAACATGTGGAAGCGTAAAAGATGAAGAAAATGAGAGGACCATTCTGAAAATAGAAAAGAGTGAGGCGTGAGTTCAACACCCGCCTGAAGTGCGGAGCTCTATATATCACTACTCAACATTGTCAAATGTACATATACAGCATCATAAAATTGCTGTAATAGCGGTGAAATATTAAGAATTCTCGTAGATCATGTCAAGCCAACAGCTATCAGCTTGAGTTCAATGCCGATAATTCTCAGCAGATCGAACCCGTTAGTGGCAGGTTGCTCACAGCTCCGATACGTTGTATCGCAGAAATTGTGATAGCAACACAGGAACTGCAGCGACGCAGTGGCTAGCATAAGAACCTGGAAAGGATGTGACGCAGGTTCAACTCTAGCGCCCAGGGTTCAAGGGTTTGTATATCACTCAGACGTTTATAGGTTTGTAATCTATGGATTGTATGAAAAAGATGCTGCAACAGACTTCACGGCAACGTCGAAAGAAAGATCAAGACGCCTCCCGGTAGGTCGAAAATTGATCTGATCACAGCAAGAGCCGTTACTTGTCAAATTCAAAGCGACACTTCAACCTTTCGGGACCGAAGTTGGAGTCTTCCGCACGCGGTGCGACTGCCAATATAATTGGTCCGTCTTCAGAATTTTTCTTTTTTGATGCGCAGACCCCATCACTTCTAGCGCTCAGCTCGTTTTTTCGTCTTCTTCTTCAACATCGTAAATTACTGGTTCAATTACTGTTCTTCAATTTCTAACCTCGTTTGAGGTGATTGAATGCACATATGGCCTTTACAATAACTCTCAGCGGCCTGCCGCTCAACCGAGTCGGTGCTGCTTATCCTCCTAGACAAGTCTGAAACCAGTCTGGTACCAATTTACCGACCCCAAAGGGATGGATGGTTTGGTGAGCCATGAGCGCGAGATCGAACCATTGACCTCGTGTGCGACGTAGAACATCTCTAACCACTACACCACATACTATGAAATTATGGAAGAGAATTTCTTTTACGTTCTAAATGATGAGCTTCTTACTTTTATGATATATAACTACTATGATAGCTGTGGTTGAGTGGCTAGCGATGCTCGGCGCGGTTCCACGAGTTCATCCCACAACTCGCAACACTCTCCGACAGTCAGTGGACTGCGAAACGGACGAGAGGAAGCGACAAAGCGATAAAGTGAATAGATCCGCTATGGACTGCAATCCACGGGATAAGTAGTCCGAGTGTGAAACACGATCTTCTTCTCGGAATCCCAGCTCTCTTCGGAAAGGTTTTCCGAAGAAATCTGTACTGATATTCAAGCCACCAAATGATCACTGAAGCTGGCGAAAAAAATAAAAAGAAAAAAAATAAAAAGAAAACCAAGCACGGCGCGCAAGGGTGAGACGGAATTTCTTCTTGTGTGCTTCATAGGAAAACTTTTTGGGAAGCTTAGCGAAGCACTGAGATTGCCGTTTCTCAAGCTATCAAAGGACAACTGAAACTCTTTTGAAAAGCTCTACACTCCAAAGGCAAAATCCAGTTTTCTCCTCGTTGGTATAGCACTGGGGCGCCGTGGCCGAGTGGTTGTGATGTTGGTCACGGCGCGCGTGGAGGCGAGTCCCACCCCCTCGATTCTCCGGCAGTCAACAACAATGCCCTATAGAACACCACGGCCAGGCTATCCTCGCGATTGCAAGGAGACTCGCTCAACCCAGTATTCTACGCTGTTCATGAAGAAGACGGAAAACAAAATGAATGCTTGAAGTACTGGGATCGGCGCAGTGAAAGAAAAACCCTGTGATGACGGATCAAATAAAGTAGTAAAAAGTTATAGCACACCAATAAGACTTTCACATAAAACAAGCCCGATATCGGAATCGTCATTTCTTCGGCGATCGGATGGCTACGTCCACTGAAAAACAAGCGCTCGATGAGAAAACCCACGAAAGGGTCAGTGAACCATTTTCGGCTTTGTACTTGGTCTTGAAGGGGTTAACGAATTGAACACAAGCACCTACAGTGAGACACATTTCATCGTATTGTTGAATAGAAACGAAAACTCGACGGGGTGAGCAAATCCACAGAGCGCTCTTCTTCGCCTCTCCATCGGGTAATGAAGTAATCCGTCTCTTTTGAGGCTTCGATAAAGACCTAAATCCGTCTAAACGCCAGTTATTGTAAATATATAGTACCAATAATCAATCAGAAATAATTTCATTTGATTGCCCTAGGGGTGTTATGATGGTACAATATACCCAATAGTGTAGAGTGCTGTGCAAAAACGTTTGCGTCAGCCGGGATTCAAACCCGCATTTCACTCTTTCCTGGAGCGTATGCTAACCGTTGCACCACCTACGCTCGTTTTGCAAGCATTCTACACTAATGGATAGACACTACAATGATAACTGTGGGTGCGTATTCATCAAGGAAAAACAAAACAAAGCCAACAACGACAAACGCAGAAAAACACGAAGAAAATTGTCCAACGCTCTCAGATGAGCAGAAAATCGGTCTTCGCAAAATCAATTCAGTTGCTATACTAATCGAATTCGATCATTCCTAATTACTGAAACACTCTCCTTATTATGAAAACAGAAACAAAAAATATTCAAGATGCCAAGCGAAGCTCTAATGGACTCGTAGACAAGTCTGGAAATGACCCATCGACAAACATTGCGCCAATGGCAATTTGGGCGCGAACTATTAGATTTTAGTCCGCCAATATTTCACCGGCAACTCTCTCATACGGGCTTCTCATGTGTAGTTTGCTATTCAGTGCTTTCCGTTGCTTCATCCCCCAACATCCTCTTCCGAACAGTCAAAAAAGAGCTACGGTGGCGTCTTAGCTCGACTCACAACAAGTTTACTAAGGGCGCAAACTGTAGATGAGACTGGCGAAGAAAAAATCCTGGCATAAAAGCCAATCTGTCTCGAGGAGAATGAAAAGTCCAATATTTGTCTACGGAGCTCCACAGTGATATGCGAAACATCAATCACACGCGAAAGTCGGAGAATGTAGTAATAGTAGATGTTGCCTTCGGTGCTACTGTGTTAGCACGCGTTCCCGACATGAGTGGACAGGGGTTCAACTCCAGCTGAGTATGAATGTTTTGCTTCTCATTAAGCGACCCTGAATTTATAATAACGTCATAACACTACTACTAGAGCGCCAAAAAAATTCTGTAGGTCAAAGGAATTTATACTTTTACGCTCGACTGCTTCTATAGACCTAGCTTGAATTGAAACATGATCTGATTACATATCTTGAGTCTTTCATGAGGTCTGCTATAACACTTACATAATGCTAATTACGTGTTTCGGCTTCACAACCCATCAGTACCACGGTGCTTCCGGTTCATTTAATCCGTGAAGCACGTGTCTAGCACTATATAAGTGCCATGGGAGACCTTATGATATTCTCAAGATATGTTATCATATAATATGAAGACTCAGTTTTTTTTTTCTCCCAAACCTTTCTGCAAAAGTAAAATAATCTACCAACTTCTTGTCTACACAACTTCGATGATTAGTAGAACAATTTCTATTTTTTTTTCAATGTCTTAAGTGTTGCAGCAGCGCATAGTGGAGAACTTTGAAATGTTTCAAATAACGTGCATAATTTTTACTGTGACCTCAAGACTATCAAAACTTTTGTGTTGGGTTTTATCTCATTCATTGCGACAAAACCGCGCCAATCTAAGAAAAAAAAAGAACTACTGGTGGAATCTTTGATCCTTGCTTGAGAGAAAACACATCACATCCTCGTGTAAATCATTCTATTGCGTTATAGTTTAGATGGAGAGAATCTCAATTTATTTCCATCAATATCTGACTTGATATCAAAGACGAAACCTTGAATGAAGAGGTTATTTACAGCCCAAGAAGTTAAGATGAAACCACACTGCATCATTGCCGACAGCAAGGTAATTACCTTATGTGATGCAGATACGACAGCAGCAAATCAAGCTATGAAAAAGTGTGATATAGAGATGGACACGATGATGGCAGCTATAACCAATTACACGACAACCTCAGGATCTCTGACGGTCAGATCAGCTTTTTTAATATAACTTCGTTTCAGAAAGTCTTTGTAATCTGACAGCATATTTTGAGCCTTTTACGAGGTCTGTTATGACACTTCGAGTGCTATACATACGTCTTGGCTTATTATAGCAGGCCGTATCAATAGCACGTACCTTTCGGTCCAGACAACCCCCTACATATAAGGCAATCGACGCTGAACGTGTTATACTGCACATAAGGCGGTAAGATAAGCCGACACTGCAGTGAGAAATCATTGCATATCAAGTGGTAAGATCATTGCAGTGATTAAAAGTTGATTTCCCATGGCTGGTAAATCGAACAGTGCCTTTATATTTGACTGTTTTCTAGGACCTCGCCTGAAATTTAATACATCCCACGCCTTTCTTTGTTCCAGCAAACACGAGTATGCTAATACCGTTTGCTTTGTACAAAATAGTGCAATAGAGACGTATCGGTGGCTAACGTTTCGGTAGTCATGCCTTCCTCAGAGCCTGAAAGAGTTATACTGACGTGCATCAACTTATTCAAATACTGTCATAGCCAAGTCAAAAAAAAAACAACATTTGAGCAGTTCCAAATCGTAAAGTATTCAGTTATATCCGACTCACCGTTTTATTGTTTTGCTCTCCACTAAATGTGTAGGCCGGCCGCACTGATTCTTACATGGACGAGGTGTTTGCCTGGCTTGAATCCGTAAAAACTGGTCCGAGATATGGCGTGAAATCATCCGTGTTTAGGAGGCAATCATCTTTAGGATTCATATATGGATTTCTCGAATGAGTCAAAACACCTCAAGGACTTCGCCCGCTAAGATGTTACTTTCTTGTGTAAGGATATTTACGTTGCATCAAAAGCATTCCCTTTATGTGTCTGTGTCCTGTGCGCACCTAGTGGGGTATTTGGTTTAGAATTACGTTTGTCGGCTAGGTGTTCTTTTATACGGACATAGAGAGTGGCCTACCCGTTTCACCAATGTACTCGCCCCGCACGCCTTGCAAGAGATTGAGTAAACTGTACCATCACTCATGGAATCACCGTCTTTAGCGTTAGGGGAAATTATGCACTTTTTTGTTGTACATAGACAATCGTACAAGCGATTGTGGAATAGCTGACGCTTACGATTATTCGGCCGTATTCCAATCATCGCAACCGATTCATCCAAGCCTGCCCGTTTTTGAACAACGTCTAATAACTACATTTATTTCGTTTGTAAACAAAGGAATAACAAGCAGGTCCTTATTTTTGGCAAAGTTTTTGCTTAGGGGCACGTGGTTTCCTCTAAGCTTCTCCCGGTGCACTACACTTTTATAGCCATTGAAGATGGCTTTTTACCGAGTCAATTTTACGGATTCCAGTTTCTGCTCTCTTCCAGTACAAATAGGCAGCTGTACGGAACATGTTTTTATAAGCGCTTTTCTGTGTGAGGGGTGAGATGAGAAGTAGAAAAACCACTGTATTTTTGCTACTTGCTTCACAAACCACTTAGTGATGTGCCTCTTTTAGACAGTTTTACTTGGACATTATGAAAGGGAAGCCAATTTTCTTCAGGCGTCTCACTGGTGAATCTTATGTACTCTGACTGTTCGTTCAACAATTCAAAACATCTGTCCATCTCTTCTTGTGCGGAACAGATAACGAAGCAATCATCAATGTATCTACAGTAGAGTATTGACTGGAGACTAATTACCGGGGCTTCCAGTTCAGGCACGAAGGCAATAGCTTTTATATAAAAATAGCTATAAGACGTTTCAAATGGCAGGCTTGGATGGATCGGCTGCGATGATTGAGATACTCCGAATAATCTCAAGCGTCAGCTAGTCCGCAATCGCTTGTAATATCGTCCATGCACAACAAAAAGTGCATAAAACCCAATGATTTAGAGTGGTTTACAAAAACTTTTGCGCCCGCCGGAGTTCGAACCCAGATCTGACTTTTCCAGGAGCATGTGAATTCGAACCCAGATCTTACTCTTTCCGGGAGCATGTGCTAAACCTTTGCACCATCGACGCTCGTTTTGCACTCCATTCTTTGGCTGCACTCCACTGGCTGTTGACAAATAACACGTTGTGGCGTAGTAGAGTGTAAAACGAGCGTCGGTGGTGCAACGGTTTAGCACATGCACCCGGAAAGAATAAGATCTGGGTTCGAATCCCGGCTGACGCAAACATTTTTGCACACCGCTCTACATCATTGGGTTTAATGTAACATCATTACACCGCATTAGGTGGTCAAATAAAATGATTTCTGATTAATTATTGAAACATGCATAATTTGCTCCAACGGTAAAGACGGTGACTGCAGGAGTAATGGTACAGTTTACTCAATCTCTTGCAAGTCGTGCGGCGGCGGGTGCATTGGTGAAACGGGTAGGCCACTCTTTATGTCCCTATAAAAGAACACCTAACCGACAAGCGTAATTATAGACCAAATACTCCACTAGGTACGCACAGGACGCAGACAGACGCGATGATGATTTTGATGTAAAAGTAAATATCCTTGCAAAAAAAAATTAAGACTCGGCGCGCAAAGTCCTTGAGGCGTTTTAGATCCATCCTAAAAATCCCAATGTGAATCGTAAAGACGAGTACCTCCTAATCACGCGTGATTTCGCGCCGTGCCTTAAACTGATTTTTACAGATCTGAGACAGGCACGCACCTCGTGCATGTAAGATTTAGTGCGGCTGGTCTACATGTTTAATGGATAACACAGCACAAATGGTAAGTCAAATACAGCTAATCAAGTTACGATTTAGAATTGTTTAAATGCTTGTTTGTTTGTCTTTTTTTGCTCTGGTAATGAAAGTGTTTGACTAAGTTGATAAACGTCAGTTAAACTCTTTCAAACTCTGAGGTATGCAAGACTTCTGAAACGTTAGCCACTGTTACAGTCTCTATTGTACACTTTTGTATAAAATAAACGTGTATTAATAACCTAGTGTTTGGTGAGCCAAAGAGGGTTACGGAATAATTCAATCAATGCCGAGGTTGATTGAAAGTCGGTCTTCAAAAATTTAAAACATTCTCTGTAGACCACAAATATCGTCACGGCGATTTGGCCAAAAGAGATGTGATAGGGTTCAACACTGAACCGAGCGGTTCGAAGGTTCACATCTGGTCTGCTTGGAGCGCATTTCTTCTCGGCAATTGGGGACCGTCAGCTAATGTGAGGTCGACTGTAGAGTACTTGAAATGAATATGCATTTGCTTGGTACCTGTCTATTTCAACATTGCAAAGTAAATCATTCTGTCATGAATGAATTTACACATGCATAGAAGAAAATTCAAGTTCAAACTGGGATGATTCGTCTGCGGTATCCAAATTTGTCGATTAAGAAGTCCGTATTCGAGAAATATCCTTCAAATGACTCTCTACGTCTATGGGTGATGTGAAAAATTCACTATCTGGAGAAATTTTCTAGGAAATCGACACAAACACACTCACTTGTTTGACGATAAATGGTTGCCTAAAGAGGTACAAAGCCAATTAGTTGGCACTGAATGTCCTCTGAAAGGCATTTATTCCATCTTCTTAACTTTTCAATCTTCGACATCGCCCAGACGCTCGGATATTGTTCGTGGCTGCCATAATCTGGAGATAGAGCCTGACAACCCGTTCTGAAAAATTTCAGCAAATTGCCCAACGAGAAATAAACCAAATTAGTACTTTTATTCAGCTCACAAAATATGGTAACTCTTTGACAGGTAAATGATAAATGGATTCTCTACTGGATCAGCCTTCTAGCCTTCTATTAGCAAAAACCGTTTTACTCAAAAGTTAGAGAGAAACTCCTTTCATCTTCTATGAAGAGCAAGGCAGGGTTGAGTCTGACGAAAAGAATCCCCATAGTCATGTCACATGCAAATAAAGAAGACTGGCATTAAAATTAGAAGCTGCTTGTCGGAAAAATCAAATCTTGCTCCAATCTCATTTCAGTTTCATCAGCAAGGGCTCCTGGAAGTATCTCCATCGTCACTCGAGTGTTGCACACCAAGCGAACGTAGAAAAGAAACCCGAACGCTCAATAAAATATGGCAGTAACATCAAATGCTTTTGCGGTGATCTACATGAGCCACAAAATGTTACTGGGAGCAGCACAGAGATCTATTTTCAATACTGCCACTGTAGTAACCTAATGCTTTGCTATCTATTCATAAATGAAAATGAGACCATAAGTACTTGCCAATATGATTTGAAATTGATAAGAGAAAACTCCTATACCAGCCTATTCCTTACCACAACATCCATGTCAGATGTCACATGACATGACGCCTTATCTCACAGTTATTTTCTAGTTTGAATAAGATCAATATTTATAGGTGAAAATTCTTGGTGATGTTACCCATTTGAATGGTTGAACGATGGATTTTCTAGATTATGGTCGACATTTGAATCAATTTTTCAAATAGATTAATACGATATGCGACATATCAAGTGATTGACAAGATATGGCATGGTATAATACGTCTAGACTTTGCGAAGGCGAAATTATCGAGAACGTCAACCAACACTCCAGAAGAATATATGCCAGTATCACCCAGATTCAAAAAAAAGCAAGGATTGGCAGCAGAAAACTGGCTGTTCAAGTGACGGAGGGCTTGACTAAGAAACTGATCTAAACTAAAAAAAATGAATGCGTGACATCTTTTTATTAACATTTGAAAGAAGACTTCTATTATTACAGCCCCTCTAATTTTCATTTACAACAGAATAGAGCCATTGTCTTCTATCTGTCACACCAATATAGTGTTTTTCGACAGTAACTAGAAATCATCCACAAACTGAGCAACGAAATCCGTTATCGAATAATGACTAAAGTCGACGAATGACAAACTCCATGACAAAAGCGAAACAGTTCCAACCAGATTCATTATAGAATCGAAATACACATCCATCGCCTATTCTACTGACAACGTTCTCATAGCAAAACTCCGCGTATAGTGTCATCCTCACGAAATGCCTAGACAAAAGCCTAGGAGAAAGATATGATGCTTAGCGAATTCCTAGAACGAGGAAGACTCACTGGGCTACTCTTTCACGCGATAGGGAAAATGGAAGTAATGTTGGTAACCGCACCTGATGATAAAAGGAGCGACAAGTGACAGTTGTCAATGTTATATTTGTTGCTTTTTGTTATTTCATCGTCCGATACTCTCTTGCGAAATGTCAATAAAAGCACACAGTGACGTCTTCAAGAGAAATCAGGGTAGTAAAACATGAAGTACACCCCTTCTGTATCTGAACTGAATTAGGACATTCGCGAGACTTCTCACTGGAAATTTGGGAAAGGAGGTGCTCTTTCTTCATTAACTGAGATTTTCCGACATATTTCTGCACAGTATTGTATTGTAATAACTTGAAAGATCGACTTTCCATTTAACTCGGTGCCGAAGCAAAAACACAAAAATGAGCTTTAAGGGCGAAATTTTTCTGTAACATAAGATTTGGCGCCTTAAATAGAGCTTGATCTTCTAACCTGATTCAAGAAATGGTGCTAAGGCATCGATTTTCACCAACTAAAGCGAATAGTGATTTAGTGTACGCCTCAGCCTCCACGGAAGGCGGTGCCGCCAGAACGTCAGGCGCGATTCGTACAGCTATATATAGGGGAGAATGCTCTAGGTGTTGAACTGTTCCTGAAGGATGCGTCAGGCAATCGTCTTCAATTTTAACTTCTTCGAGGTGACTGAATGCATATCTGGTCTTTACAATGACTCACGTTGGCCTCCGCTGTACCGAGTCAGCGCTGCACATCCTCCCAGACAAGTCTGAAACCGGTCTGGTATCAATTTACTGCCCGTGGGGATGAATAACTTGGTGAGCCATGAGCGCGAGAACGAACCGAGACCTATGTGCGACGCAGAGTACCTTTAACCACTGCGCCACATGGACTAGTAGACCACATCTTAGTGAAATAAAGATTTTGGCTGACCGATGTCGCTGTTATTCCTAAGTTCTACATGGGATCAGACTTTAACCTCCTTCGGGCAATGTTCCGTTTTTCACGGAAAGGAAAGAAAGCCGCTGAATTCAAACAACGTGATTCCATGTTGTCGATAACATCAACGAAAAATACGATCGTCTTGTAGAATATCTTCACGTTAGCGCCATGAAAGCCGAGAGTCTTGAAGTCACGAGGACACGCTTGTCTTCGCAGACACTCGAGCAGAAAAGTCAACGAGGAATCGCACGAGACACAGACAGCCGAACCCTTAGGCCGAACTTGCGAACGCTGCAGAGAAGCGATAGAAGAAGATCGCAGAGAGAGAGAGACGAGTACAATTCTGGCAGAAACTGCGGAAGCTGTGAGAAACATTACCAAAGCCCAGCGAAGCTTTGCCAACCACGAGACCAAAATCATTGCACTCCGACGCTTTGACGGGGCACTTACACCTTTAAGAAGGGTAATGGAGAAAATAATCCACCAGTACTGCTCCGATCTCCTAGCTGATCGTCGGTGAAGAAAGGAGCAACAATCGCTCCTCGCTGACCACGTCCTCCTTCAGCCGTATAGAATTGAAAGAAAAGTGAATCTGCCGCTTTAACCGGTCCTCCCTTCTGGAATCCGACATGCTATATCGTCGGTGAAGAAAAAAGCAACAATCGGTTCAGACAGGATTGGACCAGAACACCTGAAGAACCTACCGCCAGTCTTAATCAACACCCTGGCTCGGCTCTTCACTCGCTACTTGTCAGAATGCAAGGTTCCCATTCAATGGAAAGCTAGCAACACCGTATTGTTGTTAGAAGGGAAGACCTTCACGACATAGGCAATTATCGTCCAATCCGCTTGTTGTCCGCTGTCCATAAACTCTTCACTCGAATCATTCTAAACGGGGTTGAAAGGACACTGGACGAAGGACAGATATGTAAACAAGCAGTGTTCCGAAAAGGATTCAGTACCATAGACCACATCCACACAATTAAGAGCTCATTGAACTTTCACAAGGGTGCAAACTACCGCTCTGTCTCACTTTCATCGATTTAAAGAAAGCTTTTGATTCAATAGAAACAGAACGGTTATAGAGGCTCTGGATAACCAGGCCGCGCCTACTCAGTACATCACGATCCTTCGTGAGCTATGTAAATGTTTGACGACCAAAATATCTCCATTCTACAACAATATCACCATTGACTTGAAAAAGAGGTGTTCAACAAGGCAATACAATTTCGCAAAAATTATTCACTGTCACCCTCCAAAATGTCATGACAACATAAAGAGTGAGACAATATGGGAGTGAAAACTGACGGTCGGCAATTGAACCATCTTCGCTTCGCCGATGAGATTGCCCTCATAACACCAAGCATCAGCCAAGTGGAACGAATGTTGACCGATTTCGAGAACTCCTATGAAAAGATTGGCTTTCAACCAAATGCAATGAAGATGATGTTCATGAGGAAGGATGGGTTTTGAATGTCTCATTTACGCTACAAACATTTCCGAATGCTCCTTTTACGACTATCTAGGTCGTGAAATCAACATGATGAGCGACCTGGCTCCAGAGTTGAGCAGGAGGAAGTGAGCGGCTTGAGTGAACGTTTGAGAGCATCGAGGATGTAATGAAGAGGACAAAGAGCATCCAATTCCATGATCATCTTTCCACTCGGCGATTATTCCTGCCCAAACGTATGCATCAGAAACCTGGCTGCTACACAAGCAGGATGAAAGATCACTTGGCGTTATTAAACGCGCAGCCGAAAGATCGATGTTAGGAGTATCCTGTATCTCGCAAATGAGAGAAGCGGTCCAAGTTCCGACTTACACTAACGATCGAAGATCGGAGACGCTGTTCTACATGCCAGGACAACGAAAATAAGGTGGGGCCGAACACGTGATGCCTTATGACAACCAATGGACGGGAGCCGTTACAGGCTGGATATGTCGGGATATCAAGCGTTCTATAGGAAGACCACCATCGTTGGTACGATTTCTTCACGAAATGACTCAAAGAGAGATATGATGGTCAGCGAATCCGTAGAGCGAGGAGAACCCACTGGGCTACTCTTGCACGCTATAGAGAAAATGGAAGTGTTGCTGGTGCCCGCTCGAGTCACTCGACGATCAACGTGACGATAAGTGATATATATATATATATTATATATATATATATATAATATTTTCCTTTCAAGTGTTCTGTTAAGACCACAGCTTCAATTTCAATATGCCAGATAATCATTTTTGAGCCACGCATGTCATTTGGTCTGTTATTAGGGCTGACTTATAAAGCCCATACACGTGTTTCAACCTTGATGATCTCATCAGTCGGAGGTATCCTTCTCGCCTTTAGGACCAATAACAGACCACATGACATGTGTGGCTCAAAAATGATTATCTGGTATGTTGAAATTTGAGTTGTGGTCTCAAGAAAACACTCGAAAAGAAAGGTATGACACACTAATGGTACCAGCTAAGAGCAATTCAGTGTACAACACTTGTGTGTTCGGTAATAATTTCACCGGATATGGAGTGTAAAATGTTCGTTGTCGCCTACTCTTATTATAGGGGATACAGCGCCCCAGAGAGGATTGGCAAAAGACAAGAAGGGTACCACCCGACTGATGAGACTGTCAAGGTGGAAACGTATATCGGGACTGATGACATCACGATCACCTGATGTTCTTCTTTAAGCAAAACACGAGGTGTTACATTGAACTTTATTCGACAGCTGACGGTTCGGCAGTTCGCCTTCTTCAGAGCCTGGAAAGGTCAAAATGTTCGCAATCCAATCAGTCAAACACCTCCATTACTTCTTTAGAAAAAATCACCAGACCTAGATTTCAATCGCATCAAGCACAAAATCAACACTCAACATACTCACCGCCTTTTTGTATGTGTTCCACTGAACGATCCAAGTGGAGATCACCGGAAGGAGAGACACATAGGCTCGTAATGCATCCTACCCATCAAAACAACAGTCTTATATACTGGCTCATATCACGAGTGTTTACGAGGCATTCCTCCCTGCGGTTTGTGGTTGGATTGGTCGTATTAATCCAGAACTCTTCCAAGATCTTTCGCGCTGATGTTTCTTGCTCCTGCGCAAGGATGGTGACTTCGATTTCAAATCAACTCCGTCGTGCTTCTGTGCTCTATGCGTCCCTAGCGGGGTGTTCCGTCTATTGGGGCGCTTTCAGCTAGGTGTTCTTGTATGCGTGCATAAAGCGGCCTACCCGTTTCACCAATATATTTATTACTTCACGCTTTGAAAGAGATTAGGTAGACTGTACCTACGCACATGCAATTACCGTTTCTGCCGTTAGGACATATTTTACAATCTTTCGTTATGCAGAGGTGGTCATATAATCGGCTGCGAACTAGTTGGCATTTTAGAGTATTCGGTGGTATTTCTATAATGGCCACCGATTGCTCTAAACCCGCTCTTTTCAAACAACGTTTTATAGCTGTACTAATCTAATTTGAAAAGAACGGGAGGATAAACGGGACTTTCCTTTCATTCGGGTTTTCGTTCGGAGGAGCATTATTTCCTCTAAACCTAAGCCAAGGGGTTACAAATTCGTACCCATTATGAATGGCTATTTCCCGAGCCAGTTTCACGCATTCTACTCTCTGCTCCTCTCCTGTACATACATTGGCTCCTGTTCGAAACATGTATTTTACTAGCGCCTTTTTCGTATGTGAGGGATGAGATGAGAGATAGTGAACCAGGATACTCTTAATACTTGGCTTTCGTTACCAATTTGTTATGTGGCCGCTCTCGTTTGAGTTTATTTGCACGTTCAAGAATGGGAGCCAATCGTCTTTTGGTATCTCACGGGTGAATTTATATACTCTGACTGCTCATTCAACAATCTAAAACGATTCTCTAGCTCCTCTTGAGTGGAACAGTAACCAAACAATCATCTATATACCTACAGTAGAGTAATGGCCGAAGATCCATCACTGGTGCTTCCACTTTAGACATAAAAACAATGGCCAGGATAGGTGCCAGTCGCTGCCCCATTGCCAGCCCCCTCGTTGGAGCATAATAATTCCCGGACCATCTGAAGATTGAGCAGTTCAGGCACTCTTTTAATAGGACCATGAACTGCTTAATCGGCAAGCCATTCATGTTTACAGCTTCCCTGGTGTTGTACCAAAAGCTTATGGCTTGCAATGCGGAGTCATTTGACACGTTAATATATAAAGCAGTGACGGCACCTCTATTATTAGAAATACCACCGAATACTCTAAAACTCCAACTACTTCGCAACCGCTTATATGACCGTATCTGCATAACGAAAGATTATAAAATATGTAGGTACAGTCTACCTAATCTCTTGCAAAGCGTGTAGTGATAAATATAATGGCGAAGCTGGTAGGCCGCTCTATGCACGCATAGAAGAACACCTAGCTGACAAGCTTCTTAATAAACGGAACACCCCGCTAGGGACGCATAGAGCACAGAAGCACGACGGAGTTGATTTTGAAATCGAAGTCACCATCCTTGCGCAGGAGCAAAAAAACATCAGCGCGAAAGATCTTGGAAGAGTTCTGGATTAATACGACCAATCCAACCATAAACCGCAAGGAGGAATGCCTCTAATCACTCGTGATATGAGCCAGTATACAAGACTATTGTTTTGATGGGTAGGGAGCATTACGGCCCATGTGTCTCTCCTTCCGGTGATCTCAACTTGGATCATTAAGTGGAGCACATATAAAAACCTGTGAGTATGTTGAGTGTTGATTTTGTGCTTGATGCGATTGAAATTTGGGTCTGGTGATTTTTTCTAAAGAAGTAATGAAGGTGTTTGACTGATTGGATTGTGAACATTTTGACTTTTCCAGGCTCTGAAGAAGGCGAACTGCCGAAATGTCAGCTGTCGAATAAACTTTAATATAACACCTCGTATTTTGCTTAAAGAAAAAGATCAGGAATTATATTGAAGGATGTCGAGGTTAATAGACAGTCGATCTTGAAAATCACCATCACCAACAACCAACCAATCTCGCACTGGCACAAACAGCTAACCCTTTGATGCTTACCTAATTTGAAATGGAGACTAACGTGTTGAAAGAACTTGTCGCTCAGAAATCCAGCTGAACATCGAAGTGGTAGAACACGGATTCACTATAATTCAAAACTGCCTATCTATTTTATTTTGTATTTATGAGAAATTCGTAACACGGCCGATAATTCTACGCGACCGACAGTGCTTTTGATTTGTCGCCCACGAAGCAGGACGAAGCATAATTATACTATCTGACAAAGCAGAGATTTATCACATTTTAAGTGGAAAGATTGTCACAAGGAATTGAAAATCAGTAGAATAATTAGCTTAACCAACGACATTGACTAAATAGAAAATTCCAATCACTTCAATACTATAAAATATCGAATGAATCGAAATAGTTGCTCATAAAAAGAGATGCGGCATTTCATAAACTCACAGTAGTTTGTTTCTATAAATCTGTGAAATGCTCCGAGCACGGAAGTCTCTGCGAAAGGAGGATTCTTTCTTAAATACTCCAAATTCTCTACTTTTCCCTAGAATATTTATTACTGTTCTCTGTTTCTGCTAGCCAAAGCTGTTTCACAAAATAACAAGTTCTTCAGCGAGCAACTTCTAAAAGACTGCATGCACTCGCACGATTCGCCGCAGGAAGTGCTGCCGAAGGCAGTTTCTTTTTTTGCACTGGCTAAATTTCGCTTGCTCGGTGCAATATATTGGAAATGCACAAAAGAGCGCTGAGACGAAGCTGCTCGTGCTCAGCTATTAAATTGAACAAGGAACTGGTACAAGACGGAACTGCTTTCAACTTTCCTTAAGCACTCATATCACGATCAACTACTATACAGCGCTGATGACACTTTCGATTTGTCGTCCCGAGACAGGCAAAATTTATATTGATTTCCTATGGGTAGAACCCTCGCTAACGTATAAGCAAAGAATTATGTCTTCAATATCACCCCACTACTGTAATGCAGCTTATAAATTAAAAAAATTTTTTGTCGGACAATTTTTACTTTGTGAGCAGCCATAAGTGAACAATTCCTAAACTTCGTTGACCAAGTGAGCCTACGCTGCAAAGCATTTTTTGTAAAATGAAAAATAAGTCCTACTGTTGATCTTTAGCAAAGATGTCAGTCGCAGTGAAAAGCAGTTCTCCGCAGTTCGTTTTCTAGTAAGACTTGCTAATGTATGCGTGGAAACTACGTCTGGGTAGAAAGTGGCAGCGAACGGTCCTTTTCCGTCTTCGGGACCCGTTTCTAAACTCTTTGAAGACAAGGCCTACTCCACTTTTTTCCTCAGACTCTTAGTGATCACGTTAAACATTTCTTAAACACCTTACTCATCCGTCTTTACACTGATTTTTTTTCGCTGTGCGAATCCGAAACTTCCAACAAAATATCGTTTTCTTTCTTCTTGAACTCCATAGAGTGCTAATTGAGCTAGTCTCTTTGCAATCTTTAGGATAACCTGACCGTACCGCTCCATAGGGCGTTGCTGTTGACTGCTGGAGAGGGTTGGGGGGTGAAGCTATGCTCCCTTGCGCCGCGACGAGCATCACAACCATTCCTCCAGGAAGCCCTCTTAGTGACACTCGATGCCATAAGTCTCGCAGATTCAAAATCTTCGATTTCAACAATACCTTCAAATCGAATGTTTCAAGGCTTGGCTCGAAAATATCTGAATATTCTAAGACTTTCAAAGGGCTTGTATAGCAGCTCTAGTGGTATATGTACGTTTCGGCTCGCGCGCCTCATCAGTACCACATGCTCTACGATTCACCTCTGCTACTAATAGCAACGGGTTCCGAAGATTTATCACTTTACGTCAAGTGAAAGGGATCGCTTGTAGTTGCACTCTAGAGTGATGGATTGTCGATGGCTTTTGATTGTCGACTTTTATGAATGTTGAGGGGGTGAGCCGTGAGGTAAGTGGTACTTGTGAGGAGTGTGAGAACGCCGAAATGTACGTATATCACCGAGATACCAGATCTCTTAAAAAGCTCAGAACATTTTGCCAAAATCTTTGATTTTTGTTCAAAAAGGCCTTCGTAGAGTGGTATGGCAGCGAAAACAATATCACGTTTTCCACTCGACGCGCACGTTTTTCGCTTTCCTCCAAAGCGCACCTTCTCTGCTATTCACTCAGACTTTCAATAAAAACGATAGCACAAAACCGCACTCATTGGATGTAAACTTCAATATTGTGATTCTTCTTAAAAAAGCAATCTTAGAGTGGTATTGCAGCGAACATCAGGTCACGTGTCGCACTCAACGCCCCGGCTTGGATGTGTGAATGGCCGTGTATCAGTGGCGAGTCATCGCGCACTTTCTGGTAATAAACTAGAATTTTTCTCCGCTTTGAGTGAAAAACTCTAGATGAAACATATTACTCTGAAACTCCAAGTTTTCCTCCGTACGTTCATGTGCCTTTCGTGCATAAATTTGGCTTCCTAGCCTTGACTTATTAGCGAGATAATTTGACAATATTAATTACAAATAAGAACCCTGAGTTCACAAATCGATAAAGGAAAGTTTCTTTTACAGAAGGGTTCAAAAATTTTCAGGTCAACTGTATCGCCTGTCGTTTCGTTTATCGTCGAATGACTCTAGCGGGTACCAGCAGCACTTCCACTTTTTCCTATCGCCTGCAAGAGTAGCCCAATGGGTCCTCCTCGGTCTAGAGATTTGCTGAACATCATATTTTCTTCTGAAGAAGTCGGACAAACGGGTCAATGGTCTTCCCGTAGAGCGTTTGATACCCCGAAGATTCCAGTCGGTAACGGATCTCTTCCATCGGTTGTTGTTGAAGCGCATTACGTGTCCGGCCGACATTATTTTCGATACCCTGGCTTGTAGAACGTCCATTCACATCCGCAGTAACCACCGCAGGTTGTGAAACGCTGTTCCACTATCACTGCTACCTCATACGTAGGAGGCCTTCTTAAAAAAGTGTGATTTCGAAATCATTAAAATTTAGGCTTTTTGTTGATCATTATAAGTCTACTGAAGTGATGCTGTCCAGTAAGGAAGACCCTTGAAAAACGGGGTAGCAATAATGGGAAAGAACGTTGAGAACTTCAAACACCTAAAATCATGAGTGATTTGCGTTGATAAAAATATCACCTTGAGCTATGCAGACGGCTGCTTCAAAGCATTTGCGTGAATGTGTCAAATCATCGAAACAGCTTGCATCGACATGTGGATTGAGATATCAGCATACTATTTACAATACTGAGTTCCTTTTGGTTTGCACATTTTGAAGAATGCGAAGAACTGGCGGTGTTTCATAAACATCTATCTTTATTAAAACATTTGTAGCCATCGAAAGGGTGACTAAGAGAACATTTGCTCAGCGACTTTCAAATCACACTCCTAGGAGCGACTTTACTATCTCATCTCAATACACTGGCAACTTGAACAAAGTGAAGGAATTTTTTTTTTGCCTTAAGAAAAAAAACCAATGTCTCAATCCACTTGTTTTCCCATGACCAACTCTGACACGATTTCCCATTTTTCTCCTTATATGGATGGATTCTTGGAATCATAGTGTTTTCTTCCCGTTTCTGATACCGTCAATGAATTTTTGAAGAAAATCCTCTTTTGGCCCTAAGGTGTCGTCGCCATCAACATCGGAGAATTTATAGCTATACTGCGCAAGCGAGCTCGATGAAAATAACAAATCTCAACGGATACGCCTTTTGTTTCTACAAATAGCTGATAAGACACAAAAGATAACATCTCACAACGAAAGCTGAGCCATGTCTTTCCAATTGAATATTTTCCTCTGGAAAAATTCTTTTGAAAGCGCATTTCTAATCGCGGCGTTTTATCGCTAGCAAATTTCTTTAGTTTCGAGAAAGCTAGGAATTTTAAAGCTCATATATAAATGAAACAGTGGGGAGTCCATTTCGTAGCAATTGAGATGATGGCGCTTTCAGTGAGTATTTGAGAAATCGCTTCCACTTGCCACGTTCTCATTCGGTATTCAGCACAAATTCTTTTAGCTGATTTTCTTGTGATTTTTGATGGTAAAATCTGTCACAGAAGTCGCTTTAGAAAATTTGCTCAGCAGAAGCTTCTGCCATTCAGACTTCATTAACATTTGAATGCTGAGTTTCGCATTGCTTGTTGCTTTATGAATGATCCTATGCAGTAATAGAAAATTTGTGCAACTTTATTTGAATTATTTGTTTTTTCCTGCATTATAGCAGTGTTATAAAGTTATAAATATACGTTCGTTTTGGATTTGCAGAGTATTTATCAAATTTTTCAGAAGCTACAAGTAGATAGTCTTACAAATATGGAGAGACTTCCCACCTGTCCCTTATTGATCTCAGTGTTAACAATCACGGCAGTGCTGGGTTGTGGAGTGATGCCACCAGGACAAAGTAGTAAATAAAATTATTTTAATTACACAACAAATGCAAATCCGAAAATAAAGCTCGAAACTCCAATCAGATATACTTATCTAACGTTTCGTCGCTACAATTGCTGTTATTCTGAATCTTCAATCAAAAGAATTTTAATTTTCCGATTGAGAAAAGAGGAGAAAGAAAAAGAACCAAAAAAAAACTTTTGACACTATGATTTAACCCTCCACTGTTTACTAAAAAAGCGACCAAGTTCTGTTGCAGCTAGATCTAGAAACTTCACCGTCACTGGCTTCACTTTACCTGTGAACATGGTTTACAGCACTGACGCCAGCGTTCGCATAAAGGCTTTTGGCATCGCAGAAAGCAAGGACGCAGTTCGGGCATCCGTATCACGCCTTATGATGCAAACAGTAAATTTCAGCTTTCAAATTCTAAGTTCTTTTTCACATTGAAAAGTTAAAGGAAGGATTTGGACAGTTTACTGAGAAGTCTTTAGCCACTGAAATGAACATAATTTGTTCGACTTCAAATATACTTCATATGCTTCTAGCTGAGCTCAGCCAACTAGTAAAAACTTTGTCTTTCAGGTTTTTGATGTTCTGGAACAACAAGGCCGTAGCGCTCTCCTCCCTGACACAATAATCTTAAACATTTTGGGGCAACTTATGGTCCAGACCAGATACGAACCACTGGAATGCAAAGAAGCATCTGTTAACCAACCACCAGCAAATAAAAGTAAGTAATCAAATGTTAGCTGCATAATCACCGTTTATTGTTCAATTGTATACCAATTGTTGAGTAAATCAGCTTCACGAAGTCTTACATGGGTGGGCACTAATGCCTGGCTCGGATCAAAAATTTCATCTGAGACGTGGCTGAAGTCATGCGTTATGACGGGTCAATCGTCTTTTCGGCTAATTTTTTAGACTGTTCATATAAATCCGAAACGCCTCGAGAGTTTTGAGCGCTGAGACTTTGCATTCTCGTGCTAAGAGTTCTAAAAAATATCTTTCCCGCTTTGTACCTGCGCCTAGTTTGCACTTAGCGGGGTCTTTGGTTTGGTAACATATTTTGCGACTCCATTTTCCCTTATACGGATACAGAGCGGTCTTCCTGTTTCGCTGATGTGTCACAAGAAATTATGTAGATTGTACATGGGATCAAGCAATCACCATCTCTACAATGTTTGAGCTCAAGTGCCATTTACTTGATCTCTTGTAAACGGTGTGGGGACGAATACATTGGTGATGCGGAAGACCGCTCTGTATCCGTATAAAAGAATAGCTAGCTGCTAAGCGTATCACTAAATCAAACACCCCATTATGCGCGCATTGGACACAGGCACACCATAGAGATGTTGGAGTAAAATAGAACAGAAGACCTCAGCGCGCAAAACTCTCGAAGCGCGTGATCCATACTAAAAAGCGCAGAAATGGACCGCAAAGGCGAATGCCTCGTCACTTCGTTCCCTATCTCAGATCGATTTTTTTGGCTGAGCCAGACACTGTTTGTCCATATGACTCGCTGCTGCTGGTCTACAAAACAAGTGGTGGACCATCAAATAACTCAGAGGTAAGTCTTTATTAAAAGCTGTTCACTACGCCATCAAATATTTATGTATCAAGTTTTATCTGCTTTTGTTATGAAAATATTTGGCTAGATAAACTGCATGTCAAAATTTGACTCTCAGAGATGCTGAAGAGTGCTATCATGTCGAAACTTCAGCCATTGTATTTTTGTTGTGCTGCATTACTACTGTGCTCAAAATATTACTACCAATACCTCGGGGATCTGCATGACAAGAAAAACACTTAGTTATTCATTTTACGCCGAGGTTAAAAGCCATGTGACGGGTGATAATGAGGCACTCATCTTTCTCGCTAGTTTTTGAATTTTGAAACTTATCTAAACTTTTCTGGAGTTTTTTTTTGCCCCAAAATGCTTAACTTCGAAGCCAGAATGGTAGCAGTCACTTCAAAATTAACACCGTTGCGCTTTCATCCTCCATTTGTACCTGAAGGAGTAGCTTGTCGAATTTTGAGTCAACCATCTAGATCTTCCTTCACGCGGACACATAAAGGCCAACCCAATTTGCCAAAATGTCATTTCGCACGATTTTCAATTAACCCAAGTCGCTGCTGCTTTGTGGCCATGAGAAATGGCCAGCTTTAACAATCATTTCTTTTCTTATTCTATACACAGATTCCTAGTCGTTTGATTATAAGTGCTTTCCGAATGCATAGAGGATAAAAGAACAGGTGTTGCAATAGTACATTTTTATCACTTGGTTTTCGACAACATTTCGTGAGGCAGCCACTTCCTAAAAGGTAATTTTAAATCTTTAAAAATGGATAATATTTATTGTTTAGTTTTTCTCGCGTGAAATTTCCATATTATGGTTGCTCATCTAGTAATCAAAGCATGTGTTCATCTTATGCGGAGCAGATAGTAAAGTAGTCGTGTATACTTCGACAGTACGGTTTTCTATCCTCGGTCTCCAGTACAACTGATGAATGATCTGACTTATACGGTCGACGCAGGGGCGTCAGTTGAATAGAGCTCATTTAGTTTGATCGGCCTATGAAAGAGCAAATTGGTTGCTCATTTCTGGGTCAAAAAATAAGTAAAGGCTCCGACATCGCCACTTCTGCCGTGTTTGATCAATTTTTCTTGACATCCGTATTAGTTTCTTTCACTTTTCAAAATGGCTGCTGATTTTGTTACTGTTAAGCTGTAGAATTGATGCTTATTTTTCTGTAGTGATGTTGGTCAAATATGTGGAAAAATCCGTTCGAGATTGAGGGGAACGTGGTATCGACTTTGCTGTTCGATTTATTGCCTCTAAAGCCCTGAGACTAGGGTAGGTGGTAGTGCCCATCTTTGTCGTTCCTAACCTATTTCTAGCCTAGTCTCATAACGCACTTGATCCTGGAGTTCCTGCAAAATGTACGTGACTATACCTGATCTAGGATTAGATTGACTACGCGAAACCCTAAAGCTAATTTTATGCTGAGCGAAAGCGTCTGCATCAAGAGTTCCTCGAATTCACATATGTCAATTATTAGAACAGAAGTTTACACAAAGCAGGCCTTCTTAATTTTTGTTACAAGATTTTCATTTTCATTTCTTTTTTCCATTTCAAAAACTTACGGTCCTGTAAATGCTCTAATTGGTCCTTCCCTTCTTGGCAATGAAGTCTGGCAAGAGTAAATTTGCAAAATGATCTATCGCTGCAAGTAACATTATCTTTCAATTGACTGTGTTCATAACCTCGTTCAAAAGTATAATATAGTGAGAGTATATTGTAAGCTTATCTGAGATTTGACAGTCTTGTGGCTTACAGACGTTTCAGCGGTCTCGCCAGCCTCATCAGTGCCATGTGCCCTAGGACTCAGTCCTATTAAATAGCAGCATGGTCGCGATTTTCCACGTTGCTCAGCCTGATACATCTGTGATAAACACAGTCGACTAAAAGATAATGTTACATGTTTCGTAACTGCCACGTAAGCCATCGATTGATAATCAGACTGAGTCGCAACATCACTTCTTATTTCACGTTGCCTAGACTGATACATCTGCGACCTCCGTTGCTCTCAGTAGCGGCTAGCATGTGCCTTTGCTGGAGCGGGCGAGACCGCCGAACATGCGAAAGCCATTAGCGTACCAAACCTCAGAATGGCTCAAAACATTCTATCAAACTGCAAATAAATGTCATGAACTGGTGTAGAACGCATCTACTTCTTTCTTATTACCGCATCGGTCGGTGGCAGTAAATGATGGTACTAGTATGCTAATAACGAGTTGTTTTGTGGTAGGACAACCATAAAGACTGCGCAAGAATTCACCAGAGAGGTAATGGACAGAAAGACGAGAAAGGTTTGCCACTGACACTTCGTGATGAAACCCTTCGATCACCAACGACGGAAATCCCACTACTGACTAATAGTTGGCTTATCTCAGTCTTCTTGCCCTTGTTTTTCCTGTAAAGCGGTCAAATAAGATTCGATGTGATCTTCGGTCCCAAAAATATGAAGATTGGCCTTTGAGTAAAGTGCGCTGGCTCTACATAGGTGCAGAATGAGAAAGCAATCTTCATGTCATTTCTTAGACGTCTCACTAGATTTAGATCTCGTGAGTTTTTGGTTATTGCGAGATTTTATGGATGAGAGTAGCATATTGCTAGTTGGGCAATTCTTCCTGTCTGCCCGGCTTAATTTTGCTGAAATGTTTCCAGGTTCTTTTTCTGACGTGATCTGGCGAGGTCTTTATTTTGGAAATTTTCTTCGATCACATCTCATAAATGTTATCTGAGCCAACTTGGCATGTGCTCTGTAAGTCGACTCTTGCGCAGCCCGGTACACGTGATTCGACCTTGACAGTCTCGTCAGTCGAGCAGAACCCTTTGTCTTTTAGCCAATCCTCCCGGGGTGCTTCAGCCCCCACACTATGAGTAGGCGACGACGAACGATTTATACCACAGACACGTGGAAATCGCTAGGTCAAATAACATTTATGAGATATGTTGAAAGTAGAGTGGTTTTAAGAAAGCATAAAAACGGTATAATAATTTCAAAATACCAGCCAAAGAACAATCGAGTGTACAAAAATTGCCGATCCGCTGATTTTCACTTGACGGCAGTGTAAGTCGTTCGTCGTCGCCTACTCTTAGTATGGGGACTGGAGCACACCGAGAGGACTAACTAAAGCACAAAGGGTTCCGCTCGACTGACGAGACTGTCAAAGTCGAAACACGTGTATCGGGCTGTGCAAGAGCCCATTAGCAGAGCGCATAAAAAGCTGGCTCAAATAGCATTTATGAGATGTGTTGAAATTTGAGTGTGGTCTTAACAAAATACTCAAAACGAGTAATGTTTCTTCGATCAGTTGCTCTTCTAAGTGATGTGAACAAATTTTCTAAACTACATTGAAATACGAAATGTGAACTAGAAATTGATCAGTCGCTCAATGATTGTATTAATCACGTCATCTTTCTGAGCTTGGGAAGTGAGCACATGACAGCTGAGAGATCAGCTCGACTTCTCCAATTCGTTAATGCTGGCGGACTATTTGTATAGAATTTTGGGAATAACTTATAACGGCTCCCATGGATTTCAGTGAAGTCTATTCAATCAACGTTTGAGAGACGTCTATGTGCTAAAGCAAAAATGTTGACTCACGATAGTCTGCAAGCATTCGGCAATGATGAATTTGAAGAAAGAGCATGTATCGAAAAAATGCGAGGATCTTTCGTGACGTTAGATCATATGAAAAAAGTAGCTAATCGAAGATTATATTACACCATACGTGATATTATATATAATACGTGATGTGATATTACGAACTAATATGTAATATGTTTATAATCTTCCCCAACTCTGTAATCGCGAGCTAGTCACTGAAGTGATGGTAGAAGCGCACATTCAAGGCTACGGACCTAAAGAACAATCGACTCGACTAGCGATCGACGGTACTGAGTGACAAAGAAAAAACCATAAGCATCAGAAAAATTCACAAGCAAAATGGTAGGTAGTCGTAAACAATACATGGGAGATATAATGAATGAAAGAAGTGTAAGGATACGATTTTGTAGTCGAACTGCAAAAAAGTGTTTGGCAGAGATCAAACTGCCCTGTTTGGTCTTTTGAACACTTTCTTTCGTATTATTCATACTAAAAAAAAGGACACACATAAGATGGAAGAATTATTTAGATTTGTAGCTGTTTCTTTCCAGAGGAAGGTCGAAAAATCCTAATCTTTCCTTTAACGACAGTGCGAAGTATCTTCGCTTAGATCATTAAATTATCTAGTGAAGGAAATAGGCAAAAACGCAAAAACTGCTTACAAAAACTAATTGCCGTTTTTACTATTCACTGGAATTGACGCTTAAATAAGAGAGTTACTTGCAGTAACTGTCAAGATGGTACCACACTGTATCATCGTCGACAGCACGGTGACAGCCTTATGCGATGCAATGCCAGGAGCGGCACAGCAAATGGATATGTGTGATATAAGCAAGAACGAGAGGATAACAGCTGTCTCCAACACGCCAATCTCAGAATCTCTCACGGTTTGAAATGCTTTTTTCTGCACAGTTCTGATTTGAAAAATTTTCTGCGGACTACAAACTTCGCCATGGCGAATTGGTCAAGAGAGATGTGGCAAGGTGTTGTTAATAGAGCGGTTCGCATGTTGGCATCAGGTCCATTTGGATCGCATTTTTTCTCGGCATCAGCAACTGTCAGCTGAAACAAGAGCTTGACTGAACCGCTTAAGTTAGTACGAACATTTGTGTAATCGTTGTTTACATCATCTTTGGAAAGTTAATAAACTATTGGGCAACAACTAAATAGATCAGCGTATGAGGTAAAGTTTAGACTGCGATAGATCGTATGTGGCACCCCAAAAATCATTGAGAACTACATACTTGAAAGTTATAAAAATCTCTGTATCCATAAATAAAGAAAACCATCACAGTCATATGATCGTTCCTCGAAGATTCAACAGAAACACACTCGTTTATTTATCCGCAATGAATTTCAGGAGTAACCCAACCGTCCTTCCTAGCAGATTGTACTACAGTGGTCAGTGCGTTTACTACTTAGCACGCAGCCTAACAATTTTTCTGAAATCTTCAATTTCGACTTTCACTGACTCTTGGTGAGAATTATGAATACTTTGTGTATTGATGCGCTCTTATGAGGCTTTTATGAATCTCTGATATTACTACAGTTGACGTTTCCGCAGTTTCGTCTTAATCAGATTCCCGACGAATCGTGATGTGTCCACAGGTCCACAGCAGTTATTCTTCAGACGATGTTGGCCGCCGTAGATGTGCATCAAGACGAACCGAGTAGAGCGGATCATTGAAAGAATGAAGTAGCACGCTCAGCGCTGTCCGTTTGTTTACACAGAACTTCACTGACCAGACATCATTCAGCAGTGAGCACTTGAAGTGAAATTTTGTGACTGTGATGGAGGCCAAAACCGTCAATTATTTGGCAGTATATATCCTCTCAGCATATTTTCGGTCTTTCAGGAGGCGTTACGGCACTTATAAAGTGTAAGACACGTGTTTCAGCCTTTCAACCTCATCAGCACTACGGTACCTATTGGTTCAGAAAGTTTTTTGTAAGGGGGTATATCCTCTACATATAAAGGAATCGACGGCGAATTATTTACATAGGTCCTTTCGATTAACCGGTGATAAGCAAATATTCGACCTCATTAGTTGGATAAGATTTTTTGATAGAAGTAGGCTAGTGCGGCACGTGTCGGTTTTTCACTATACCCTTTTATAATGTTGTGAAATTTGAAATGAAATTATGTTCTACACGACAACACTTTTTTCATATCTCGCTCACATTTCATTGCACAAAACGCCTTCCTCAAAGTGTTTAAACTTTTTCGACAGCACAAGTCTCGAAGATTCCAAAACGCACCTTTTTTGAAAGCTTTTTTGATAGCGCTGCGATAAAGGGAAACCTTTGTGTTTTGCACCTCACGGATGAAGGCTTTTTTCAACTATTAGTAATCATTCGATAGCTTAGGTTTCAATGATTTGAACGCTGTGATTATTTTCTATGCAAGACCGCTTCACTGTATTGTAGCAGCAAAAATATGATTAAATTTCACATATTCGGCGACTTGTTTACAGACTGACCCACCGGCAGGGTAATCGACTGGGGACTTAATCGATTAGACATGTGTGGCGTAATTTTTTTTAATTAAGAATTTTTCTTCCACTTGGAAGAAACTTCAAATAAAACGATTCACACACACTGCAAAATCTGCTCTGCACGTTCATATGCGTTTCCTACTTCCAGCAATTTAAACGCGTGATAAAATGAAAGCGCATGACAGGTGTGAAATATAAATTTCTTCCGGATATTACAGCGTTGTAAAGGGGCATTCTCGAAAAATGGCCACATATGGCTCTATTTATAGATATAAGCTTTCGAATGATTACTAACATTTCTATGAAAACTTCTTGTCCAGCAAATGGGATCGAATGTTCATGACCAAAATGCGTTCAATCACCTTGAACGAAGTTAAAAATTGAAGGCGAATGCATGGCGCCTCCCTCAGAGATTGATCAACTCCGAGAACTTTATTCTTTACTCTTTACACATCTGGCATGTGGCTAGCGTAGCCTGGTTGAGTAGAATATGCTTGGACGCTATGAACAACCTATTATCTACTTCATTGTATTCATGTGAACTGATGAACGATTTGTTGCACAACTCACAATAGGAGTAAATTAAAAAGTTTCTCATCAGAAATTCTGTGTTTCTGCTGCTAAAAAACACTAGGGGAAACCAATTCTCTTATTCACAAGATAGCTACAATAAACGCTGAGCTAATTGTAAGTTCTAAGATACATAAAACTCGCATAACTGCTCAGAAAAAAATTTGTGAGCTGTGGTACTTTCCCATGATTGGCAGAGATCTGCTGAAATTTCAATCTATCGTATTGAGACTCAAACAAGAGTATCGACAAGAAAGTGCTCGTCCCTCCGTAATCTGTTGGGAACGACACGTAGAAGCTTAATTACTTTTCTTAGTTTCTGCAAATTCCAAAGACGGCCAAAAATCCCAAAACACTTCATTTCTTCAAGTTACCACGCAGCGGTTTTTGATCCGTTAATCGCGGAACAGATAAAGCAGCATTCGCTGCTCACTGAGTCTGAGAACACTTTCTAAAACATAGGATACGAGTGAAATCCTCACATTTTCCAACTGCTGAAATGGAGGAAATTGAAAAGGAGGAAAAAAAAAACCTTTCGGAACCACTATCATGATCGCTAAGTGAGGATGTACACTAATGAGGCCGTTTGTAGTGCTCATGCACATCTACTAAACTGAGAGAAAGTCTAACCATCCGTGCCAAGCTAAGCTTTAAACCAGCTGAAATTACGAAGGATATCGAGTCAAACCCATTAATCTACTTTTTTGATCAACATGCAAAGCTGGGACATAGCGGTGGAACTACTAAGAATAAAGACCATTTTTCTTCTAGTAAATAGACAGGCTCAGAATGCATCACAGGAGTCGTGCTCTTATGTTTGCAATCACGATTAAATTCACTACCTAGCGAATAGCAAACCGGGGAGAGCACACAAATGAGTTGATCATTCTTACATGATTTTTGGATAAGAAAAAGTGCCTAATTTTCTTGATATCAGTAGTCTGGCTTATGCATTTGAAGGGAGTGCGATCAAATATCAGGACAGAATACTTTTATGTCAGATCGAAGCTGGTGTAATTTTAGAGATTTCGTAAAATGTTAGAAGACCTATGACGCGATCCTTTGTGCTGAGGTCATCTTTTTCTAATTCTTGCCGCAATTGACATTTGAAGCATAGCAATAAATCAGTATAAAATGAAAATGTGAAGTATTTGTTAGAAAAGAGTTTGGAACGATTTTTACAGGCTTAGTTATTTGCGAAGCACTGATATCATAGCGGTCCCTCCTTCATACCTCTACAAATTTAGACATAATTGCAGTTTTCTAGTGGATAAAGATGATATTGTTTTCTTAACCACTTTATATGCACTATATTTAAAGAAGATTCTATGTTTGAGACGCCTACAATAGAACTTTTCACGCGTCTTCTTTCCAAAAAGCAAGGTTGTTGTAGAAAACGTGAATGCGATAATGAACACATGGAATCCAAAAGACGGGTATTGGAACAAATCTTATCTTGATATGAACGAGAAAAGTATGTGAGTTGTTTAATGTTTTACTGGAATGTTCATCGGAATGTCAAGAAATTCTTGGAGAGACAATAGGCGCTCGCACTACCACTCAGCTGAAAGTTTGGCAACTGTGGGGTTTTTTGAAATTGCATGATTTAGTAGAGCATCATTCTGGGAGTTCAGACTGAATTCCATGACAGAATTGCTCATTCGCTCAACTATCAACTAAAGCGAAAAGAGCCAATTTTTCAGCACTATTCAGCGACCATAAATATTCATAACAATGGCAAAGATTTCACAGCGTTGACTTTATACTTTATCTGTCTCTTGCGAGACGGACAACAAAATTCAATATATTATCACTAGCACAACTTTCATTAATGTATCAAATGTAAGGAAAGTTTTATTTAGTTAGACGACTACATGTGAATATTCGTCCTTCATTTGCCGAACAAGATTTTCCATAAGAGTGTTAGTAATTATTTCATGGCTTAAATCTCTCGTTAGCTCCCTATGCAGCCGTTTTTTGAAAATAATCTTTTGCAGCGTTGTAGCATCCAGAATAGAATCATGTTTCACGCGCGCCGCGCGCCTTCATTTTATCACGAGTGTAATTCGCTGGAAACACGAGAGGCATATAAACGTGTAGAGCAAATATCGTAGTATCTAGGTCAATCGTTTTATCTGGCGTTTTTTTCAAATGGAGAAATAATTCTCACTTAAATAAGAAGTTGCTCGCGATATTTCTAACCTGCCAGGTCATCGATCGATCGTCACACCTCCTCGCACGTGAGTTAACCGGCAAACATGCCGTCGAATATGCGGAACTCAATCTTATTTTCTGTGCTACACTGCAGTTGAGCGATCCTTTCCAGAAAATAAGCACAGCGTTGAAGCCATTGAAATCTATGCTTTTGATTATTTACTAGTAGCTTAGGAAAAGAGCTCTGTCCGCCGAGGTGTAAAGCAGAATTCTTTTCATTCTCCTACAGCGCTATCAAAAGAACTTTTTCAAAAAGCAAACACATTTATGAGGTCTTCGCGACTTGTGCTATCGAAAGAGTACTAGCAGTGTAAAGAATGAGTTTTGTCCAGAGATAAACAAGCGAAATAACAAAAAAAAAGCGTGGTCGGGTAAAACGTAATTTTATTGTGGATTTTACAGTGCTATATGTTTCTTTATATGTGCTTAAGTTTATTTCAAAAAACCGTTTGCGTATTGCTGTAACAGGGATTTAAGCTTTCAAAAGATTACTGACTCTTCTATGAAATATTCTCTTCCAGCAAAAGAGATAGGTTTTTCATTTATCGTCGTCTTACGTAGAAGCACCAGAAAATTTTAAAAAAAAAATTTCCTTCTCAGTAAGATCTGTCGGTAAGCATGACTTCAAAATCCGACAATCAATCACAAAACACAACAATTTTGTGGATTGATAGAGCGAGTTATACTGTTACTCATCAGCGAAAAATGGTACTTTATTGAAAGCTGCCTTCTGCAGTCATTTCTCTAGTGAGATGCAGCAGAAGCCTAAAGCGTTGTTTTGGATGAAAATTGCTCATAGCTGTGAAAACGTAAGTGACTAAATTTACTACTTTTATAAAAAAAACAACATTTCAAAATTTTTCAAATAACCTTTCGAAAACATATGAAACAGAAGTACCCCTGAAGATGTGACGAACAAATAAAATATGCATAAGACTCAATCATGCGAAACAATTTTGGTCTGTTTGCACATTATGAAGAAGCTACGAGAAATCGATGGCGCTTTGGAAACATTTCGTATGATGAGACTTGAAGCGTTTCAAAAGTCGGCCTATTACTACAATGCATATTTAGTTGTGTGACTAAACCACTTTTGTTAGACAAGTAGCTGCTCTGCACAAAAGTGTTCACTGGTAGCGGAACGCTGAAAGGGTCAAGGTTATATGAGTCATACGTAATGATTGAGGATGAAAAATACAACGGAGAGATTCCTCGATGGTCATCACTTATATCTATCGTGTCATGAAGGAATACTAGTGATTCTGAAAATGATACGGCGATGCAATTATGATTTGATGGAAAAAGTCGTTAAATAACGGAAACATAGACGAATGATTTGAATTTGGCGGAAATTTTTACAACATCGTCGAATTATACAGCTGGAAAAACCACCTAACAGAAAAACGAAAAAGGATTCGAATGCACTTTTTCCATATGATATGCTTGAAATTTATAGCGGATTAAAAACAAACGTTGCGGGAATGAAACAGAAAAAGTCAGTGCCAAATCTTATTTAACACGCAGCCTCCAATCACCCAAAAAATTCACCTTTGTATGTTCGTGATTGCAGCACAAAATGGCCAGAAAAACTACGCTGACATTCAGAGGATAGGAAGGCATGTAGGAAATCCACTTCACCTAAGGAATCTGCAATAGAACTTTAAAAAGAATAGGATTTCTTGAATAGTCTAAATGGTTTTCTGGAAAATAAACTCACACTTTGATGAAGACTAATATTGCGTTTTGTGTTAAATTGATGCTTACAAGGATATTGTTAGAGCGTCGAAAATAAGTGAGTGTCCAACACAAAATCCAAAGATATCATGAAAATGGCAAGACACCGATTACTGTTACTCATATCGACATTACAAAAGTTAGGTGGAGGTATGGGGATTCGAACCCCAGACTTCTCGCATGCAAAGCGAGCGCTCTACCCCTGAGCTATACCCCCAGCGCATTACCAGCTGTGAAAATCGAGAAGAACATTGTCAGTTTCAATTCGATAATATCCAGTTAGACTAGTTATTACTAATGATTACGATTTTTTTACAGAGATGTTTGCTAGTATGAACTTCTCATTCTCATCAAATTGAGGGTGATTTCTAATGGTGTGGCATACAGATAAAGCTCGTTGCTATAGGTCAAAACAGTTAGATTCCTTCAGTACAATTAATCAAATTACAGCTGCTTATATGGAGAATATCGTTGGCATCGTTGAAGATTTGCTTTTGGTTTGGATAAGAACTCTAATGCTTGCTGCTGACATAAAATATTAATATATACGATGTCTAGTTGTACAGAGTATTTTCGCCTAGTGTATCCGACAATATTCGGGCCGTTCTTGAAAATTTCAGCATCATCGTCTGTCCACACTGCGGCTATACGGCTCATAGAATTTCATGCACATTCTGACAGAATCTTCTATGAGTCTCCCTCATCTTGAAAGCATTTGTTTGATTCGGTGGCGCAGGTATGAACTCGAACCTGCGCTTCGAAAGGCTGGACTTTTCGCTAATTGAAGTAGCATCAATGCTACTGCAATGCTCCACCTAGCGTAATTATTTGCGAAAGGAAAGTGGAGATCTAGTTCACAGTGTCAAAATCGAGACAGTTAAACGAATTTAAAGGCGATTTATAGGAAAATCTGTCACGTTATTGTTGTTTTCTTATGTGCGATGAGTTCACAGAGCAAATGAAATACTTTTGACTTAAGCGATTCTATATTACGGTGTTACTTGCAAGCGTACAAAAGAAATTATAACTTTTTTTGAAAATGCCAAAAGGCTTAGTTGCAATCTTATCTTACACTGATTTGGCTCATATCTATAGTGTCGAAGTCTTCGCGAGAAAATAGTTTTCCTTGATAGTAATGACAGCATTGAGTGTAATTTATGCTGCTAAAAGTTGCAATCTGGCGTCTTCTTCCAATAACGACACGGCCTATATCAGTTTCCTCATGTTTGAGATGAATGAGAACTCATGCCTAACTGGAAAGTTGACTGAGGACTATGCCGAAATTCACGTAATTTGTATAAAGAATGAAGAAAACTGTGACAACTGACAGCGAATGCACCAGTTATTGAATAATCGAACCAGTTTTTCTCGGCAGTTCAGAATTTGATTAAAGATTGAGGTGATTAAGGATAGGGAATAGAGTATGAAACTCTCGAGTTTGACCAGTCCGTGAAAGATCCGTCACGCACTCGATTTCATCAACAACTTTGAGGTGATTGAATGAATATGTGCTCTAGACAATGACTTGCAGTGGCCTACCGATGTAACAAGTCAGCGCTGCTAACCTTCCAGACAAGTCCGGTACCACTTTCCAACCACAGATTGATGGAAGATTTGTGAACTCAAAAAGCGTGATTCGAATGTATATTGCAAAGCACCTACTGCATTATCCGTGACCCAATTGGCCCATATGACCCATAAACACGGTCATCATGTGTCGTCATTCTGAGGGGCTCTTGTATTGTTTTTAGAATCCAGACTCCAGCTCCTTTCATTCATCCGTTAGCAACTTTCCTTACTATATGGCGGATTGATTATCTAATTGAGTTGAGGATGTGCGACCTCACTGTCCAAGAGCTTTGCTTTTTAAAAGTTTTTTCATCATGCCCTATTGCTTTAAATATCCTCACGCCCAATGGTAAACTGCATCGTCGTAACTGATGCTATCGACCTATGAAGAACAACAGCATTTCCAAGAATTTGTTTTTTTTTTTAGCAGAATCGAGAGCAAACAGAGAATGTTCCACGCTTCCATTCGGGAACTCAATAATATTTCTTATTTTTTTACTGCTTTCCAGCAATACTATGATGATACTAATAAATACTATGGTAATAATAATACTAATGATAATACTAATAATACTATGATACTAATACTAATACTAATAATGATAATAATACTAATAATAATAGTAATACTATGATACATACTATGATTCTAATACTATTATATACACACATTCAAGAGTGTTAAGTAGTAAGCAAAGCGTTGAACATCAATGAGGAGTTGAACCCGCGACCCGTCTAGTCCGGGCTCCTATTACCACCACACCTATGTATACAACATCATATAATTGCTAAAAAGTACTAAAGATGAATAAATCACTCGAATCGTATATCTCGAATAGCTGTCGGCGTAACCGAGTTCAATGTCGTGTGCTTAACACACCAAAACATCTTAGAGATTGGTTGCTGACAGGGAAGATAGTTTCTACCTAAGAAGGATTGGGATCAGAGCTGTGGTATCTATGTGTAGTCGTAGCACGTGCCTCGGTATGTATTAGACTTGGGTTCAATTCCGCCTGATGTCGAATATTTTGCATACCATTCAAAATTTTCAGTTCGGATACAAGTAAATCTCATCGAGCCAAAGAAGTATTTCGAAGAAACTAATGAGCATTCGAACCATCGCATTTCAATGATTTCTCAAGTTGAACTTTGTGTTTTATTTGCTTTACTTTGTTCCTTATTACTTACTGGCCAAGTTTCTTTCCCGACTTTTTATTCTGTTTGTTTGCTTATCGTTATTGTTTCGTGTTCTTTGTCTCACAACTGTATATAGTGATGCCAAGAAGATTCACAATATTTTATCCACATGAAACTTCTCTCATTCAGATTTACTACCTTTTTACTTCTTCATTGATATTTCAGAAAGTAGGAAGCAACAGAGAGAAAATGAGATGAACGGTCAGCTAAGCTTCTTTTACGAGAGGCTTGTGATGTTCTCGTGAAGGAGTGCCATGCATTGACGTCCAGCACGATTCACAGTAATACTAAAATAAGAATCAAATAGATGTTTGTGATGTACAAAGTGGAGAGTACATAACAGTGATTAAGAAACGAAAAGGAGAGTAATAGATGTTAAGAAAACAGTTTTACAGAAGACTTGTAACACTGAATTTTCATACGTTGAAAGTATTTGACTTCATACTTATCTGCGGCAAGAACATTTCCAGAGAAATGACAAAGCTTTGTACAGTAATTTGTGTAATTTACATTATAGATAATCACTGATTAATCAAGGGATCACTAAGCTTTGCTTTGTCACAGACCATTGATGTCAGGTATAGTTCACCAATTCAAAGGATATAAAGGACGAGTTTTCATGAGAGTACGTTATATTCGCTGTCTTGTATCTTATGTAGATATGATAGGTTTTGTGAAAAGTTCGTACTGTTTTTGTTGCTTTTTTAATATGGTTGTTGCAATTAAATTGTATGAGTTTGGTATTGTTCAATTGTGCACTTTTCCTGCGAGAAGGAACTGTTTTGGGAAAAAAAATTCGCTTGCTACTTATGCAGCAGTGGCGCGTAAGAGTAAATGCTAGTTAAAAGGCGCGCAAGATTAATGGAGCTTGAGGCGATGATACGGTTCAGAAAAAACAGCTCCATCTTAGAGCAACTATAGGTAAGTTGTATACTAAAATGCTCGTAAGAAAATGAGCAATTGAATAACACCAAAATCATGCAATTTCATTCTTAGTCTGCTATTAATATAACATGATTACTACCTTTATTTCAAGTGCTTTGTTAAGACCACACTCAAATTTCAATAAATCCTTTCATTGTTATTGTAGCCAACTTGTAATGTGGTCCGGTAAGGGCTCTTGTGTATCGGGCTGTACAAGAGCCCTTACCAGACCACATGACAAGTTGACTCAAATAATAGTGAAATGATATAACATGTTTTGAGCCGCTAGTTAGGTTTACGTGCTAGACGAGCGCTTGCTTTGTCCCCAGTACTCTTCAGTAGAACAGTTCCTCGGTTTAGCCGATCCCTTAAGGCTACACTCTTCTATGAAGGATCGATGCATCGACAATTTCATTGCAAAAATTATATTACCAAAACGGCACAGACTTTTTACACAGCATATTAATTCAGGACTACTTCATTACGCCATGCCACCAAATAGGGTTAGCCGGTGATGAGCTTCGTCAACCACATAAACAATCCAAACTTCTGCTCTTGTCAGGTGAATCTAACACTGAGATGAACTGCCTACTGTAAAACGTCGTTCAGCATTCTGGAGCGCGTCATGCTACGATAAGGTAGTATTTCATTGAAAACACAAAATTAAGCATTCAGTATTCACCGCAAACTAGTGAGTCCGCTTGTAGTTATGCACAACTAACCATCGTCTTAGTATTTATTTCATTGCCAATTATGAACACTATTTTAGTCAAAAGATGCAGAATTTATGATCTGAGATGTTGCAGAGGTAGAGCTTTTTTGGGAACACACACAAAATAGCATTTCGCTCTTATGGAACCACTTAGTCACCTTAACTCCATCTCTCCACTCTCTGAACACTTCCACCGTATTAATACTGCTTGGGATAAGCACATAATGAATTTCGAAGCTTGAATGTGTCTCAGTTTGAGTCGTACTGACATTTCATATTCGACATCGGTATCGATGCCAGCACATGCGACACTTCCATAAAGGCGATCCATTATATGTGCAAGCTCCACTAAATGAATCAACGAGATGACAAAGCAGCACAAATCTTTCAGAATTATGAAAGAGTTATGGTGCCGTACCTGCACGGATTGGCCTCGGTACGCCACCGACAAAAACCACACGACGAAGATTTATCGGTACACTCACATCGACCAAATAATCGGCATCTGCTAAGCGCCAAGGACGAATTTGAACTTCTAGCAAATATGATAGTATCAGAGTGTTCAAAAATATAGCAATTATCTAGAAATCCTCCCCAAATTCCCTACTCGATTACTTTGAATTACGCAAAAGCAGAGGCTTGAATGTGTTCAATGTCAAAATTCTTAAATTTTACTTCGATTGAAACATTGGTTTTGAAAGGAAGGAGGATATTCGAATGTTTGAGCTCAACATAAGCAATATAAAAAACTGCATGTTATAAAACTTGTTCAACCAAAAAACGAAATAACAATACCTAGCTCCGTTCGTCTGTTACAGTACCCCAATGTTGTTCAGCACTCCTTTCTACTAGTTATCGTAGATCATTAAAGATAAAAATATGCAAATTCTCAATAAATACCACTGGCGAATATCCAAAATCATGAGAATTTTTCCGAACTTTTTCTTGCAGATTTCCTCTTTCAATAAAATTGTGTTACCGTGGGCTCATATCTATTAAAAAAATAAAGCTCAAAAATTTCTCCTTGTTAAATGGTGAGTTAATGAAAAGAAACAGTTTCTCTTCTTCTGTTGTGCAATGCTGAACTAATGAACGAACTGAAGACTCGTGGTCAAAGATAAGGAATACGTATCCTATAATGTTGTAACGTTATCGCATATTGTTGCGATATTAGAAATCTCTACATTTGCAATTGAAACTGAGATATGTATTAGTAGATCTATGTCCCCAACATAACGAAACCTGGTATGTATCCAGGTATCTCAATCCGCAAGGTGAGCTTGAAGGGAACTATTCAGAAATTGTGGTCACTCTGGTGAAAGTCTAATAAAATGCTGATAAAGCTTTTCATTTTGCAAATTGTGCAAGAAATTGGCGATTAAGGTTAAGGAGTGCCCTGGCAACTTATTAATATTTCAAATAGAAGGAACGAAAACATTTAGTAAGCATAGTTAACCACTTCTCCAATCCATTACCACTACTACTTTGATTATCTGTGATTTGAGATGGTATGAAAAATGAAGAGCGTAAAAATTTTTTTTTGGCTGAGTGTTGCTCATTAGCTTGCGTAATAACTCCATTTCATCCAAGATCAGAAATATACACAGATTCTTTTCTTGCGACCTTTTCGTTTCATCGCTTTATTTGACCCGTATCGCCTTTTTCTTAGTGTTGTGCTTCCAGTGCTTCTAGTATCTGATTCGCCTCCTCGCGTTCATCTCTTCATTGTGGAACTGTTTTCTTCACTAATGCCGGAGAATACTGGTTGAACATCTCTCAGAAACCTCGAGGATAGCCAGGCTTGAGGTGTTCGTAAACAACCGTTATCGATTGCAGGAGAATATTGTGGGAAAGGGGGAATCAGCCCTCCGTCACGTCGCGGCGAACATCGCTTACCACTCGGCCGCTGGCTCCCTCCTCCCATCGGACCTTTCCGTCATATTTAAACACATTTTTTCTGTGAAACGGAATTCATTACAAAAATTGGTCTAATTCCAAGACTAATTAGCGCGAGACAGTTAACCTAGGAGTTGCGAAAAATTTTACAGAAGTCGATATCTATTTTTCTCATTGATAAGCTGTAGCGAGGTTTCCTTTATACGGTTAACGGTTCGACACCTTTTGTATAGCCGACTGATTGATGAACAATTTGCCATAAGTTACAGTGAACATAGTAGCTTCTTCACCATGCTCAAAAACAATAAGCTTTGTCTGTACGAAAATTATCGTTTGTGTTGAACACAATTTTTCCCTAAAAGAAAACGCAAGAAGGCCTTTGGTATGAAACTTTATCAAGCAATTATCACAGAAGACTTATGATGTGAGACTGACAGATCTCACCTTTAGGTGGGTAGTAGCTTTTTGTTTCGCTCTTGTTTGGCCAATCCACTACCAATGACCCAAAGCGAGCGAAAATTTCAATAAGTTCATCTGAATAGGGATAGGTGCAAGAGCGTTTGATGAATGTTGGTGGAGAAATGAAATCGTACCCTCTTCAATATCAATCGGCAGGCCACCAACGAATACTTTGCGGCTGTAAATTTCTGGTCCCAAATTATGTTGGTAGTAGTATTTCGAGTTTAATGCGCGGCTGAACAGAGCTTTCAGTCTAAATCCACATAAAGTTAAAGCGCGAAATATAATATCACATAGCAGATTGCAGAATTGTCGGCGAGCTTGGACGCAGATCACACTCCGCTTCGAGTGTAATTCCGCTTTCAAGAAGTTTATGAATACCTTGACAAAGATATTCATAATACTCGACATACCCTCATCGATCATATTGACATCAGTTCGCTGAAATCAATATATAATTATAGGAGCTACTGAAAAGGCTTTAAAAATCTACTTGAAAATCTCCAAAGATTTTTCTAAAATGTCACTCTAATAGGCAATTCAAACAATCTTTAGTGAACGATCTAGTCTCTACGCGTTACCTCGCGAACACTCCATCCACCTCGAGGGCCGTCTCCTGATTGTTCCGCACCACTAAATTCACTGCCAGAGGACGAATTCACTGAATATAATGAATCCAAGTTTGCTCAGATGATTATTGTATCTCTATCTGATTTCCTGAGTGGTTCAACGCCTGTGATTTCACGAGATAGTAACAAATCGCAATTCGAAGGATAATGCTGCATAACCTGTCGAGATGAGAATTCACGTTTCACCTAGGCATTATGCTATAGCTGACTATCAGTTTTCCGTTTTCAAAAGATACTTTTATGAGTTCCACTTCATTCCACATGGAGCCGAAGCTGTTAGCTCACCTATGCACCGCTGTAGTTTCAGTGTATAAATCGAAGAATTCGTCGATTGCGAACTAAGTTTTCTTTTTTATTAATTACAATCTCAAATCTCAAAAACCAAAAGTCCACTACTATAAAGTGCGCATAATTATTTTTATACAGCTGTTTCATAGGAGAAATCTCGAGTAGGCCAGTGGAGAAGTTAGATGTCATTTTGTATGAGATGATTTGAATGCAGACCCAAAGCTGTCAATTTACTAGCACGAGATGTTTTCAGAAGAGCGATTTTTTCCTCTTTCACAATAAACTGACTTCTTTGCCCATCTACAATCAGACACTTTCTGTTTGAAGATTATTGGTATATGTAAAGAATATACTCTGTCGTCGATTAAGACTAGAACTGAAAATCATATGAGTGATGAAGACACATCTGGGATCTTCTCGAAGAAATAACCTCAACGTTTATTAACCATGAGAATGAAGAAAAGAGATTACCGTAGTGGGACCATTGGCTAAAATTATCTCCTTCGGATCTCTCCTTTTCTTCTTCATTACTGTTCCGTTCGCTTGGCGTACATCGTTCACGTTGTGCACACGGTGGTTGAAAGCATTTACCAGGACAGATAACATCTGATGGCTAAACAAAAAGCAGGAATAACTCTTGGAAATTTTGTTAGGGACCATTATGAAAATAACATATAGACATTTCATAGACATGGAACGAAAGCGACCATATGTTTTTACGGCCACGCATCAAATATCATAGACCTCAGCACTTTCTGCATTTTGAGATGTTCTATATGTGGGGCACGAGCTGATTGGTCCTTCCGGACAAGTTTAGAGCAAATTTGCCAATCACGGAAAAATGAGAGCCTTGGTGAACTTTGTTAAGGGCTGAACCAGGCCACGAGTAAGTCAGGGCTTTGTCAAAATGAAAGGCATTATTTTCATTGAGCTATCCACATTCAGTTTGCATATTACGGAAAAATAGGTGCGATTATTGGCTGATAAGACTGAAGTAGTTGAAACTCAAAGACGAGTTTGAGAGGAAATTTTTTTTTCTTCAATGACTGAAACAACTTGCAGAAAATTTGTGACCAAAATAATATAATTCATATCAGTTAAGTGAACGTGTATTGTGATGCTGCTTATCAGGGTGCGCGAGAATGTTACAGCAGTTTTTCCAAACTATTAGTGAACTTATTTCAAGCACTTTAGCCATTCAAAAATAACAAAAAGCAGGAACATCACAATACGCTTACATTGAGAGTGTTGTAGTCTTGGCGAGAGAACAGCTCTACGTGTGTTATTACTTGTCCAGTTTTCATCATGGTACCAGCATTATGATGCAGTAACTAAAATCATCCCTCTAGTATGACGTAATTCTAGACAGTTTCTTCAGAAGCTCCTTCAAGTGACTGAAGCTACATCGTTCCAACGAATATCTAATTCGAAGGTGAGAGAATATCCTGCGATTCAAACGTCGATTTCGTGACAACCGGGAACGTTTGGGCACGACGTTCTTAAAAATCTACGGGAAGCTTTGAATATATACTGAAGTACCATTTGAACGAAAACTATGCTAGGATTCAACAAACTCTTCATAAACAGTGACCGTTAAAATATCACTCATAACGGTTTCTCCAAAGAAATTACAATAATATCTGAATATATTTCTTCCAGATGTTGGAGCGTGCCACATC